>OZ014461.1:6639668-7196152 GCA_963966035.1 Acleris laterana
CCGCGTTAACTCCTGCTGTTCCAGCAACTCCTCGCTTCCCAGCTTGTATAATAATAACGAGGTACCTTGAGCGCGCGCTTGACGTTCCCGCTGACGCACAGCTCGCACAGGCGGCGCGCCTGCGGCGGCGCGGGCGGCGCGGTGAAGGTGGCGTCGAGGCGGCGCGCGGGCGCGCGCTCCCAGCGCCACACGGGCGTGAAGTCGCAGCCGCACTGGGCGCACAGCGCCGGCACGGAGGACCGCGGCATACTACTTAGGGGAGGAACAACTCGCTTCAAACAACATTCAAGCCCTCTAATCAGTAAATGACTCGTGGACACACTTTTTTGTCACACCAAACAAACTAATTGTAAGTGTAAAAGTAGGTAGGTTACGTTCGTTATACCCAACTTAGTTGCCTAAAACTGCACTTAAAGATTTTTTAAATTTTGCTTGTCTCACCCGGGAATCGAACCAACTAAAAATAAAAAAATAAACCCTCGCTATTTTATGTTACGAATCGGTAGCATTGTTGTTCAGGATAAAATTTGTCTAATAAACATTTGGTCCTACACTCATCTGTTGTACGAGATACCCACAAAATTGAATATTTATTACAAGTTCTTTATTAACAATAATTAATAATATAATTTTTATACGAAATAATATCATTTTTCTACAAGACATTCCTGAAGAAGTCATTTGCCCACAATAGCAGAATTTCCAGGGCAGGGGGGAAATTTCAATGTCTGGATAGGTACAACCGGGACGGTTAGATGGCCAGCGAGAAGTCCAGACCTGACGCCTCTGAACTACTTTTTATGGGCTCATGTAAAAAAAATGAAGTTTACAAAACGTGTTATAATACTGTACAAGAATTAAGGGTTGCGGTAGAAAATGTTATTAGGTGCATACACCACAACACAATATTTTTTATTTTTAGTTGGTTCTTCTCGGGTGAGACAAGCAAAATTAAAAAAATCTTTAAATGCAGTTTTGTTTCTTTTTAAAAATAAAGGAATGTTTCCTTTCAGTAAAATGAGCTAACTAAAGGATTGAAGGTCTCCCCTCCAGGGCCCATAGATTTTTTCCACCCTGTATATTGGCTATACTATGCTATGCTTTGGTATTCACCGTCATTATCATCAACCCACTTCCACTGCTAGAGATAGGCCCCTCCCATGGCATGCCACCGAAATCGGTCTTGATTATACACCGTGGGAACGAGGAATCCGACAGATTATAACTACCTATTTCTGAGTGTATTATGAGTACATAATGTTAATAAACATAGGTCCAATTCTGGTGTTTTAAGTTAATTAATTTCTAGAACAAAATAAATTAATTACCTAAAGTACTTCTTTGTGAACAATTCCTAACCAAAGGAATGAATTGATTATTTCGTATTTCATTTCTAATGGCATCTTAAAACTCGTATTACGGCCAGTACTTTTGCACATTCGCGGACTCGTTGGTAGAAAACGGAAACAAAACTGAAGTCTTAGCTGATAGTAATAATAAACTATGAGTGCTCTTTGTGATTAAACGTTATCACAAGCACAGCTACGAAGGTCTATTTTTTTATAACCGACGGTACCTACATTGCGATATACAAAATATTTTTTTCTCTAAAATGAAAACTTTTTGTTGCTTACACTATAACGTTTTACAAAACGATGGCACCTGGCCAGTAAGACTGAAATTATCGCTTCTGCGTACAAAGTAGCTAGGTGCGTCACATGTATTATAGTGCCCGGCCGTTAACAAGTCAATCCTGACACCTATCATTTCAGTACAAATTATAACCTATTCTTGGGTTTGAGGTTATAATTTGTACTGAAATGATAGGTGTCAGGATTGACTTCTTATCGGCCGGGCACTATAGGGTGTGTTAACTTAGAGATGTTTTAACTTTTGAAAATTATTAATATTTCGAAAGTTAAGGTATATCCAACAATGTTTGTACTACTTTTTTTTCTCCTCTTAGGCATCTGTATCGATGGTTAAAGTTTGTCGGATTCATCGTTCCCACGGTGTATTAGTATTACACTCTGATAATTAAAAATGTTGTGAAAAATAGTGTTGATATTTTTACAATATAGATGTTTGAATAAATGTAAAGCACTGACCGGTCCTCGTTGGTGAGGTAGTCGACGACGTGCTCCAGCCCGACCAGGTACACGAAGTCCGTGTTGGACGGCGAGGGGATGAAGTTCATCTCCGGCGGCGGCGGCTTGGGCGGCGGGATCTACACACACACACACAGACATATTACAACAAGAAAAACAAGGTCGACTGTTCCTAACCAACTTTAAATCGTTATAAATCCTAAATGTACATTCAGAATACAAAATGATGATAGAAACCTACAGATGTTTTTTTTTTTATTGTCATAGTTCGTCGACTATTTTTTCTTTTACAATGTAGCGTCTGGTTGCCGCCATATTGAATTTTGATTACTGTCATATCTTTAGTGACACTCCCAAGTTACAAATCGATTGACATAAGAATCATCAAAATCGGTCCACGCGTTTAGTTTATAAAGCGCCACAAAGGAACAAACACACATACAAACACATATAGGCTGACAACCACTTTACCCTACTCCTTCCGCAGTCCGGTAAAAAGTGAAATAATGGACTATACTCGAGCCCGTTATTACTATTAAAGTCCTGATTTGACAGCTGTCAATGCAGTACTAAATATAACCTGAATCCAGATGTACTTTGTCCACAATGACGGCGTTAGAAGGGGTAATTTTCTTGACGTTTCTCAGAGGGAATTTGTCAGCCAAAATGTTAGGGCAAGTTTGGGTAATTAATAACCTAATAACAATGTGCATACATACATAAACTCACGCCGTTATTCCCAGAGTGGGGTAGGCAGAGCTACAGAATTTCCAACAACTATAAAAACTTTTTGATAATTCTGTAACCACATTTTGCACACTTAGGCGAAGATGTTTAACAATGTGGTTTGCGGGTGGTCGGACCTTGTGCAGGGTCCGTCCGGATTGCTACCACCATCTTATCCATTAACCTACCGCCAAGCAGCGGTGTTCGCATTGTTGTGTTCCGGTTTGGGGATAAGACGGCCGGTGAAGTGACTGGCATAGAGGCATTCCATCTTGGTCCTCAGGGTTGGCAACGCATTTGCAGTCTTGGGATTGCGTTGCAGTCTTGTGAATGCGAATGTCTATGGGTCACAGTTTCCACTTACCATCAGGTGGCCTGTGTGCTCGTTTGTCTTCTCTCTGCCATAAAAAAAAAAAAATGGGCGTATGTAACCAACCTGCAGCAGGGTCTTCTCGAGCTGCTTGCGCAGCGCCAGCTTGGCGGCGGCCTGGCGCTGCGCTGGCGTCTGCGCCTCCTCGCCGCTGCGCGAGCTAGCCTGCAACACACCAACATCAATCACTTTACTATCATTCAACATTCCAAACTAGCCAGTCTATGAGCACTTAGGTGCTTCGGGTTTGTACTTATTTCTCACTAGCTCTTAATAAGAGAGAAAATTGATTCCCACCACACGGCCTAGGCCGGCAGTCTCGGCCGGTAAATCACTATTGTCTTTGACCTGTTAATTGTCAACGTTTTTGACAGCTCTTATTTACTTGACTTGACAGTAATGGCGGCAGAGTCAAAAGCAATACCAAAACAGGTCAAATACGATATGGTTTTTACCGCCTAGGCCGTGTGGTGGGAATCAATTTTTCCTTAAATTAATGTAGCTTTGAAGTGTTAAATAAATTAATATAAAGTAAGGTTAGGCTAACATAAGACACTTTGTTTTTCTTTAATTCTTTCAGAGAATAGTTATCTATTTATTATCTTGAAATAATCACTTTTAATTCGCCTAAATATAAACAATGAAATCATACAGTTGAGGTCCTAAAAGTTGCATGTTATTCGAAATTAGTATTGATTGTATAAATAAATACTAACTTATCAGGTTCCTTGTCCCCATAATATTAGTAAGATTCCCACCCTATTTATTTTCTGTACTGCCTGGATATGGTTTTCATACTGTGGCGGGCCGTGGCTTTGATCACATTTGATTCATGAACGTATCGATATCGGACCAGGGAAAAAGCTATGTCCATGAGTCATGTGTGATTAATGGGACAAAGAACCTGTTATAAAGTATACTCAGGGACCGCAACTTTGGTGCCGATGACAGACGTATGACGTTTAGTCCGATATAGGATGTTCTTTTAATAACATTGCAATAAGGTCAGGTGGGGTAAGGGGAACTACTGGGAAAGGGAAACACTAGTTGATATATCAATAACTGTACACCGCAGCGTTGTGATTACTCGATCGATAAAGCAGTAACTGAGAATTAGTTCCAAAAAAAAAACACAGATTGAGTTATGATGATTGAACGTGTGAGTGTGACAAAAACAATACTTTAGTTGGCAAACAACGAAACTACGAGTTCGACGTGTTCGATTTGGATACCGATTTATGTGTTAAAAAGTCTGGTAACAAGTCTGCAAATGTCAGTAAGTATTGTTTTATAGATATAATTTGTTTGTATGCATATAAATTTTTGCTGAATAGGCTGTAAATGTTAAATTTTGATGTGATTTGTAACTTGTAACATAACCTACAAATGCATAATTGGGGTAAGGGAAACTATCATGGCCGGGTTAAGGGGGACATATGTTTCTCTTTCCCGATGTCAGAAGTAACAAACATTTTGAAGGCAAGGCAATGGCTATAGCCGGATAAGGGAACAAAAAATGCCCCTGGCGTTATTAGCCAATGAGTATATCCTAAGTATGAGTCATAATGACAGTTATTAATCTGCCAAGTTTCATGTCATAATTATTGACAGTTTCCTTGAAATGTCACTTGAAAGTTTTTTTTACTTCCTTTGTTTTTAGTTGACTACCCCTGTTCGAAACTCGTATGTTTCCCTTACCCCAATTATGCATTTGTAGGTTATGTTACAAATCACATCAAAATTTAACATTTACAGCCTATTCAGCAAAAATTTATATGCATACAAACAAATTATATCTATAAAACAATACTTACTGACATTTGCAGACTTGTTACCAGACTTTTTAACACATAAATCGGTATCCAAATCGAACACGTCGAACTCGTAGTTTCGTTGTTTGCCAACTAAAGTATTGTTTTTGTCACACTCACACGTTCAATCATCATAACTCAATCTGTGTTTTTTTTTGGAACTAATTCTCAGTTACTGCTTTATCGATCGAGTAATCACAACGCTGCGGTGTACAGTTATTGATATATCAACTAGTGTTTCCCTTTCCCAGTAGTTCCCCTTACCCCACCTGACCTTATTGCAATGTTATTAAAAGAACATCCTATATCGGACTAAACGTCATACGTCTGTCATCGGCACCAAAGTTGCGGTCCCTGAGTATAATAATACATTGCGGGATGACATCACATTCCATACTCACTGCGTCGCTCGTGCTACTCGTGACCGATGAGTTGTCCTGAGCGGGCTTGCGAGGAAAACGACCGTTAGCCATTTTTACTCATACGTTAAAAAAATAACTATACTCATTAAAGATTGCACTGAGGAAACCTCGAGCGTCCAGTGGCGCCCTCATTACTATTATGTGTTTCAACTAAAGAATTTCCTTGCAATCTGACAATACGTTTTTGTAGCGCAAGTAAAAACACAATTTATGGGATACGTAACAAATTTTAATAACAATTACCCCTTGAGTAGTCAGCTTAACGGGAAAAGGTGGTCACTTTTTTCCGTTAAGTTGATAATTCGAAGGTGAATTGTTATTAAACTATGTGATATACCCTATAAGTTGTGTTTTAATTTGTAGTACAAAAACCTGTTATTAGACAATAAACCTGTTATTAGACCATAAATTAACTTTGACCCAATAGACCATAGTTACTTATGGAACAGTGGATTAAATATAGACCGTAAATTCACATGGATCAAAGTTATTGTTATGAAGTGAGTAGTGAGTACTACTACGAGGGCTGCTACTTATGTAACCGGAATAGAAAAAATAAACAAACGTACATGGCTAAATATGGTTTTATTGTTTTTCGAAGTATTCTCCGTGATAATCGATGCACTTTTGCATACGTTGAAACCAATTTATAAAGCACTTTTTCCACTCTGACTGAGGTATCTCCAAAACGTGCTGTCTGAACGCGTCGACGGCATCTTCACGGGTCGAAAATCGTTGACCACGTAATTTATTCTTTACATTTCGAAATAAATAGAAATCATTGGGTGCCAAATCAGGGCTGTAAGGTGGATGACCCGTTAATTCTATATTTTGACCTTCCAAAAATCGAGTCGTTTCACGTGATGTATGACAGCTGGCATTATCATGGTGCAGAATGATTCTCCGTCGCTGGTTGTTTTTCCGTATTTTTTCAAATACTTCCGGCAAACAAATGGTCGTGTACCACTCCGAATTAACCGTTTTACGATTCTCTAGGGGCACTGTAGCCACATGGCCATTAATACCAAAAAAGCAGGCCACCATTTGCTTCAAGGTGCTTTTTGCACGAGTTACTTTCGTAGGGTTCGGCTCATTTTGAAACACCCACACCGTTGATTGTTGTTTAGTTTCGGGATCATACGCATAGATCCAGGATTCGTCACCTGTGTAGATATTATAAACAGCTTTTGAGTCACCACGGTTATATTTTTTCAACATTTCCTTGCACCATTCGACGCGAGCCTCTTTTTGATCCTTAGTTAAGTTGTGCGGGATCCAACGCGAACAAATTTTTTTCACAGCTAAGTGTTCATGTAATATCTTATTAATGCTCGTCATACATATGCCTATAGTCGCCTCTATCTCGCGATACGTAACATGACGGTCATGCATTATAAATTTTCGCACAGCTTCAATATTTTGTGGTACAACGACCGATTTCGGGCGACCATCCTTAACTTCGTCCCTGAGCATACTACGTCCACGATTGAACTCACTAAACCAGTGATACACAGTAGTTTTGGATGGAGCTTCATCACCAAAAGTCGAAGTTAGTTGATCTATGCACTGTTGTTGCGTTAAACCACGCCGAAAATCGTAATAAATCATAGCACGAATATTTTCACGAGTGAGTTCCATTCTTGCAGCGAGATTAAAATTTAAACCCGCCAAAAACAAAAGACTAGCGTACATAAGAAAAAAAATATATAGCGGCCAGTATTAAAAAAAGTTCAAATTTTACCATGGAGGTCAGATATAGCGTTTAAAAATGTTGGAATCCTGGATTCCGGTTACATAAGTAGCAGCCCTCGTATTACTGCCTGTGTTTTATTTTAGAGTTTGGTTGTAAGTTTAAAGATTGGATTGATAATATTGTACTTGTTTTTGTTTTGTTTTGTATATAAGGGGAATGAACGGAAGGCCTCTATCATCGCCACCATCGTCAACATAACAACCCAGTGTTCAAAATATGTTGGGGAGGGGATAAGCGAGTTGGACGCAGGAAGTCGTTCTCGTGAGCTCCGCTACAGCCGAGGGTGGACAGGAATTGCAATCGCATCCGAACTCTACCGTCACTGTCTTGGAAAAGATAACAGATTCAGGGTCTGATAGCCGACCATTACTGGTTAAAGGCACTTGAAGAATACACATTTTAGCTTGATCCTGAGGCCTTCCGTTCATGCTTTGTATGTGTATATGTGTGTGTGTGCGTGTGCGTGTGCGTGTGCGTGTGCGTGTGTGAGTGTGAGAGTGTGAGTGTGTGAGTGTGAGTGTGTGAGTGTGAGTGTGTGAGTGTGAGTGTGTGAGTGTGAGTGTGAGTGTGAGTGTGAGTGTGTGAGTGTGTGAGTGTGAGCGTGTGAGTGTGAGTGTGAGTGTGTGAGTGTGAGTGTGAGTGTGTGAGTGTGAGAGTGTGAGTGTGAGTGTGTGAGTGTGAGTGTGAGAGTGTGAGTGTGAGTGTGTGAGTGTGTGAGTGTGAGTGTGAGTGTGTGAGTGTGAGTGTGAGTGTGAGAGTGTGAGTGTGAGTTTGTGAGTGTGAGTGTGTGAGTGTGAGTGTGCGAGTGTGAGTGTGTGAGTGTGAGTGTGTGAGTGTGAGTGTGTGAGTGTGAGTGTGTGAGTGTGAGAGTGTGAGTATGTGAGTGTGAGTGTGTGAGTGTGAGTGTGTGAGTGTGAGAGTGTGAGTGTGTGTGAGTGTGTGAGTGTGAGTGTGAGTGTGTGAGTGTGACTGGTGTACTATAGTTATTTCCATAGTGTTATGAGCTACGGAATTTTGCTGTGGGGAAGAGCGGCTGACATCCAAATTATCTTTGTACTACAGAAAAGGGCTGTACGTGCGATTTATCAATTGGGGTCTCGTGTTTCACTTAGGGATAAATTTAAAGAAATCAACATTCTTACAGTCGCGTCTCAATATATCTTTGAGAATATCATGTATGTACGCAAAAACATACATGATTTTAGGCATAACCGCGACGTTCATAACTTAAATACTAGAAATAGGGATAAGCTCGCTCTTCCAGGTCACCGTCTCCGTAAAGTAAGCACTTCGTTTGTGGGGAACTGTATACGTTTTTACAACAAGATACCTTCTGATATCGTCAATATGCCGTTCAATAAATTTAAGTCCCACATCAAGCGCTGCTTGTTGGGTAGGGCATATTACACTGTAAATGACTTCATTGGTGACCAAGATGTCTTTAAATAGTGTCAGGTATATTTACTCGTAGAATTTTTCTAGGTACCTTGATAAGCATAGCCTTTAAGCAAACTGTGTATTCAAGCAATCAATGTTATGTTTACTATTTGTATTTTATCTTTTCTAGTTCTTGTGTGTACAAGACGCTTTTAATTAAGAACACACTGTGATGTTTCTCGCCGGACAGCTGCTTCACACAATATTACTTTTATGTTGTCCGGCAGCATGAGCATGTCACGCTCGCTCAAAGGTCTTTGCTTACGGCGGCGTCGTTGATCGGGTCGCCACTTTCCCGAACATATGGTTGAGAGAGGCGATGGCTGAGATACGCGTCATACTCGTGAACGGGTGCTGTTTGTGGGGTCCGGTCTGTTCACGTTTGCAAGGACTTTTTGTTAAATAAATTATTCTAGTTATGGCTTTTGACGTAGAGACCTCGTCGTGTTGTTCTCATAGTGTTATATTGTTTGTTTGTTTTTATTTAAGGTTTATTGACCTTACATTTGTAATGATTTTATTTTTGGTAGTTTTAAGAAATTATTATTTATTACTTTATTACCTAATGTAACTTACTTTACTTAATGTAACTTAGTTTCGCGCTTCTTCTCCGCAATGATGGTCTCGTCCGAAGCGCTGGTAGATTCACCCTATATTACCTGGAGCCTGTTTACATCTCCGAAATTGTATTATTTATTTTAATCTGACATTTTGATGTATTTAATTATTATTACTACTGGGACCTGTACATCCCTATGACATTTAAATTATGTAGCTTAAGTTTAGTATTGTAATAAGTGATTTATTTTTAAAAAACGGCTTACTGTTGAGTTTCTTGCGGCGCTTCTTCTCAACAGTGGTCTCTTTGGAAGCGCTGGTAGACTCAGACTTGTAAAAGTGCCTACAGGGCCTACTTACAGAATAAATGATTTGATTTGATTTGATTTGATTTGATTTGTGAGAGTGTGAGTGTGAGTGTGTGAGTGTGAGTGTGAGTGTGTGAGTGTGAGTGTGAGTGTGAGTGTGAGTGTGTGAGTGTGAGTGTGTGAGTGTGAGTGTGAGAGTGTGAGTGTGTGAGTGTGAGTGTGAGTGTGTGAGTGTGTGAGTGTGAGTGTGTGAGTGTGTGAGTGTGAGTGTGTGAGTGTGAGTGTGTGAGTGTGAGTGTGAGTGTGTGAGTGTGAGTGTGTGAGTGTGAGTGTGTGAGTGTGAGTGTGAGAGTGTGAGTGTGAGTGTGTGAGTGTGAGTGTGTGAGTGTGAGTGTGTGAGTGTGAGTGTGTGAGTGTGAGTGTGAGAGTGTGAGTGTGTGAGTGTGAGTGTGAGTGTGTGAGTGTGTGAGTGTGAGTGTGAGTGTGAGAGTGTGAGTGTGAGTGTGTGAGTGTGAGTGTGAGTGTGAGTGTGAGTGTGCGTGTGCGTGTGCGCGTGTGTGTGTGTGTGTGTGTGTGTACCTTGGCGGCGTGCGGCGCGGGCGGCGGCGCGGGCGTGATGGTGACGGACGGCGTGATGCTGGCGCCGCTCGCTGACGTCTGCGGGGACATGAATACTGTTGTATATTCACATTATGGTTCATTCGTTATACAATCTGTTAGTCGGTCACTCACTCACTCGCTCTCTTGCATATGGCTTCCCAAAGTGTAATGTCGTATCGTACTGTATTTAATTTGCATAAATAAATAAGTGTGTTTTCCGGTAGTGCAGTGGTATTAATTAATTCCCCAAACTGACTCCAATACCGATATATAATAAATGGCGACGAGGACAATGGATTAAAAGAAAAAAATACGATTTAAAAGTACGCGTGGGTTGATCAGAGCAACGGCCATATTTAATTTTTATTGGACAACCTGAAGTTAATTCCAAATCACTTTAAACTGAATCATTCACTCTCGAACGAACCAGAGACAACTTCACTTCTGTTATGATTGACATGACAGTTCATTCAAAGACGGATAAATGGGTTGGAAACAGTTTATTAACGAAATAAAAGAAAATAAAACTAGTTGGATCCAGAGTCTAACAAAGGAAGATTTAATATCAATATTTGAAGAATTAAAACTACCAACTGCTAGTGAGCATAACATAGAATACTTGAGAAAAGTAGTAAGAGAGTTAACGAGAAGTGGTAGTTTGTTGAAATTGCAAGACGAAGACACTGAAAGTGACAGTGAAAAATTCGAGGATATTCCGCAGGAGAATATTTCAATTGAAACCAAAATGAATAACAATTACGATCACATTGAGCCATTTAACGGAAGTAACTTCGAGATATTCGAACAACAATTAGAATGCATTATTACGTTAAATGATATTCCAAAGACGAAACAAACACCCTTGTTGATTACGAGTTTAACACCAAAGGTTCTAGAAACACTTAATCATCTATGTGCACCTGAAAAACCCATCAAAAAAGATTACAGTGACCTGATATTGTTGTTAGAAAAGAGATATGCTAAGTCAACATCCAAGGTGCTAGACAGAGCGGCGTTTCGTTCAAGAAATCAAACTGTAAATGAAGGAATTGAAGACTATATTATAGAACTAAAAAAACTTGCAAAAAGGTGTGATTTTAAAGATATCGTCCCCTTACTTCTAGAACCGCTTAAAGTACCTTTTAGGCAAAATCAAGTTACGAACATCGTTAGAAAGTACTTTCCAATATCTACGTGTTGGTAAAATCCGTTTTTTAATACCATGCTCCGTTCCTGAGATAGCCTCTAGCTTAAAGTAGTTTAACGGCGATTTTTTTAATATTGAACAAGCAAAAGCTACTAAATGGTTGTTATAATCGATATTTTTAAATTTTTAAGAAGAAAAACATTTTGTCCTCATTAAAGTGGTTTTAGCAGGTTTCATGTTTAAATAAAATACAATTTAGTTACTCTAATAAGATACTAAACATGTGTAGTAGTTTTTTGATGCTAACCATAAGATATAAACGTTTATTTTGCCATCTACAAAAACATTTAAGCTTGGTGCTTGGAAACAGTGGTTTGCATAAAGGTAAGTAAAATGACTGTTTCTATTAATTATGTTAAAATTGATAGGTTAGGTAAATCACGAGAACAATATTAAAGCTCCTACAGTTACTGTTACTAAAATCTCACTGAATAAGGCGAACTAGCTATTTTAGTCAATGTCATTTAAGACAACGAATTTGCATGTTGAACATATTAATTACGGCAAATCGCGCGGGGCGTTGACCCCAACATACCTAAACAAAAAAGTTTTCGTTATAGATGATGACAACAAGCTATCTTCTGGTGTCAATGAGTCGCCAAGTCACGGACAAATCAACCAAAGGATGGAAGTCGAATGTGAAAACAATTTAGGTAGGTATTACAACTACCTACTTCTTAACTGTTTGCCGCGGATTATAACACGTTCCTACTACATACTAACCAGTAAATAGGTATGTCACTTAACAAAATGCAATACTACCTATTTCAATTTTAAATGTCTTAGTTTCATATTAAGTATACAAAACAATTTTGAGTAGGTAAGTTTTTGATTGACTCAATTTGAAACTATGTAGGTACCTACTTACTTAAATAAATCTTGGAAGACGATTTTAACTTACTTTTCGTTGTTGGAGATACTTGAAATTTTGCATGCTAGTGTGATGCCGATGACAATACAATAATATTATGGTACCAACGAGCTGGTATGGTGATCGAGACGGAAGGTGGCCATCAGAACTCCTCAACGGTTTATAGTAGGTCCATAGAGTTTGGATTCGTTTGAGTCGTCTTTCAATAGCGAGTTTATTATCAATAAACAAGTACAGTCGGCAACAATAAAGTGTCAGCAAAATGATTTTTTTAGGAAAAACTTTTTAGGGTAAAGAATTAGTTATTCTACAGTGTATGTATTAAAATTATTTATTGCACAAAATGAAAAAAGAAAATACAATGTGTACAGAAAAGGGATGTAAGTTAAGTACATAACTTAAAGAGCTAGTATTATGTTTCAGATAACTGTAATCCAGAGCCGCAGCCGACACTAGCAGTGACGAAGAATAACTTTTTTTTTTTAATAAGTGTGAGGCAAACGAGCATGTAGGTTACCTGATGGGAAGTAAACACCACCGCCCATAAACGCCATCAGCTCAAGAAGAGTTGTCGGTGCGTTTCCGGCCAATAAGGGAGATGTAAGCTCTTTTCTTGAAGGCACCCATGTCATAACTGGTGGGAAATACCGCCGAAGGGAGCTCATTCCACAGTTTCACTGTACGAGGCACAAAGTGCCTAGTGAAACGCACGGTGGAAGAACGCCCTTCATCAAGGTGATGTTGATGGAACCTGGCATTGCGACGAGTAGTTCGGTGGTGGAACTCTGCGGCCGGTAAAAGTCCAAATAATTCATCAGAACACTCCCCGTTGTAAAGCCTATACAGCACGCAAAGTGAACTGACGTCCCTTCGGATAGAGAGGGAATCCAATCGGACGGAGAGCGCTGGGTCGTTGACGATTCGAACCGCTCTGCGTTGTATCCGGTCAAGTGGAATAAGGAGGTGTTGGGGTGCCCCAGCCCAGAGATGAGAACAGTAACTGTACTCCATATGCGGCCGAACCTGAGCCTTATAAAGTTGGAGGCAGTGGTCAGCTGTGAAGTACCGTCTTGCTCTACTAAGCACGCCAAGCCTCCTGGAAGCCAATTTGGCTTTATCTTCCAAATGACTACGGAACTTAACGTCGGTCGTGAGAAATGTCAACGCCCAGGATTCCGATACTGGGCTTGATGGCGAGGGAAGTGCCTTCGAACTGAGGTGTTGTGACGAAAGGGCTTTTCTTGGCTAATAACACGCACAGTTGTGTCTTAGTGGGGTAAATCGGACCAGGTTGAGTCTGCCCCACTTTGAGACCGCCTCCAGCGATGACTCAGTTTCAGATACAAGCTTTGCTCGGCAGTCTTCGGTGTCGGCTCGAGAGAGATTACTCCGGCCAAAGTAGCGCGTGTGACTAGTGCTATCATCTGCATAGCAATGAATGTTACTAATCTGCAACATATCGTTGATATGCAGAAGAAACAGCGTAGGGGACAATACACAGCCTTGCGGTACACCAGAATTCACGGGCATGAGTTTCGAGCATGAGCCATGAACTGTTATTTGGATGCTCCTCCCCGTAAGAAAACTGGCTGCCCATTTGCAGAAACTCTCTGGGAGCCCATAAGAAGGCAGCTTCGACAAAAGTGCTTTGTGCCAAACCCGATCAAAGGCCTTCGCCACATCCAAACTAACGGCCAATGCCTCGCCCTTGCTCTCCACGGACTCAGCCCAACAATGAGTGAGGTAAACTAAAAGATCACCAGCTGAACGCCCACGGCGGAAGCCATATTGGTGGTCACTTAATAGCTGATTATCCTCCAGATACCTCAGCAGCTGACGATTAATAACATGTTCCATTATCTTGGAGAACAAGGATGTTAAAGCGATAGGCCGATAATTTGATGGATCTGAGCGAGTACCCCCTTTTTTTTTTTGGTCTACTCCTACGTGTTTTTTATAACCCTAATAAACAATTTTTTAAACCTATGTGACGTTTATTTTAGTTTTAACCACTAATTTCTCCAGTCAACACCAATGTTTGTCTCAATGTTGCTTTTTATCTAATAAACGCCTTATTGGTAAACATAATTCGATGAAATTTTGTAAACGAATAGTTTTAAGTTTTGAATAGTGCAAACTTTACAAAACATACCGCTATATCTTGTAGAGACGGGGCAGTCGGTAAAGTAAGTTACAGTACAAAACATACTAGTAACATATTAGCATTTTAAGTGCACTTAATTCTGAAATATCATATTCTCTACAGCCAAAACCAACTAACTGACTCGTGACTGTAATATAAACTAAGATAACTGCATAATTAATCACAATTCCCAATATTTTTCTAGTCCAAAGTGAAACTTATATAAGTAAGAAAGTTAAACTTTGAATTAATACTGCCGAAGCCTATTAGTTTAAAAGATACGAATAAATTGACTCTACAGCAAAAACCGCTTATCTGCACCACCTTTTTTACAAAAGCCTCAATTTAAACCATTTGTTTAAAGAATCTACTATTTTTTTACTTACAGTTTTGATTACTAATAACCTCTCCTTATAAAATCTATAATATCATTTACTTAGAATTGGGTTTAACTAGACATTTAAACACTCAAACCTTTAAATGCGTTTTTCTCAAAACTATACTTCATGCAGTTAAGCGGTTCTAGAAGTAAGGGGACGATATGGAAGATCAAGTGAAGGAAAAATTCATCGATGGTGTTCATAAACCACTTATAAAGTTTGAATTACTGAAAAATGGAGAGGAAAATTTGGAAAAATTAATAATTATGGCTAGGACTGTAGAAGCAGCTTTAAAGCAATCAAACTTAGGTGAAAAGGAGTCAATGGAGTCCCCATATACAGATGGAGCCAAGGAAATGTTCTATGCTGATCGG
The DNA here is from genome assembly GCA_963966035.1 of Acleris laterana. Lineage (NCBI taxonomy): Eukaryota > Metazoa > Arthropoda > Insecta > Lepidoptera > Tortricidae > Acleris > Acleris laterana. Next base: position 6,654,737 of record OZ014461.1, read on the forward strand.
CGGGATGCTCCATCAACATCTCAGTCTAAACAACAGCAGAAGCAGGGTTGGAGAAAACAACCTACCTCAACTAAGAAGAATAATATGATGTGCTTTATATGTGGAAAAGACAATCACCTTAGGTCAGAGTGTTCACTAAAAAATAAGTTTTGTTCAGAGTGCGGTAAACAAGGACATATTTTCAGGGTGTGTCGTGTACGACAAACAAAAAAACTAGACTTGGTGGATGAAGAGATTGAACATGATATTCAAAGTTTATTCAAGCAAGAAGATGATGCAGAAATGTACTGTATGTATTCTAATAATTTTCTTGATAAAAAAGTTCCCCCACAAATAATTAATATTCTAGTGGAGGGTCAACCGGTTGGTTTTGAATTGGACACTGGTTCTGAAGTAAGCACCATAACAATTAATGATCAAATGACATTGTTTCCAGGTACAAATATAGAAAAAACAAACATATCATTTAAAAATTTCGACCAGTCTATCAAAACCAATTGGAATGATTAAAAACATACATGTGGATTGGAATAAAGTAAAAAAACAAGTAGATGTCTATATTGTTAGTAATGACAAACCTAGAATATTAGGCCGAAATTGGCTTAGTATTTTTAACCAATGGCCATTAGAATTAAATGATAAAACATATGATCAAAACGTAAATGAAACTTGTAACCCTGTTGAAACAATAAAAAACAAATTCACAACAGTATTCACACCAGGTTGGGGCGACTTTAAGGGTGAATGTATAACTTTAAAACTAAAAAGTGATGCGAAACCAAAGATTTTGCCAGTAAGACAAGTTCCATTTGCTCTCAAGGATAAAGTTAAATTAGAAATTCAAAGACTTTTAAATAACAAAAGAATTGAAGAAGTAAAATATAGTGAGTGGGGTACACCTGTTGTTCCCATTTTAAAACCAGACGGTTCGGTCAGATTATGTGGTGATTATAAAGTTACGCTTAATCCACACTTAGAGATAGATCATTACCCCCTGCCACATATTGAGAGTATTTTCCAAACCCTTAAAGGCGGTGAATACTATTGTGAACTTGATCTCAAGGAAGCTTACCTGCAAGCACCTTTAGACCCTAGCTCACAGGAGCTAACTGTGATAAACACAGAGCTTGGGATTTATAAGTATTTGTATTTACCATATGGGGTTAGTACAGGGCCTGGATCATTCCAGAGATTAATGAGTATGAAATTAAATCACATACCTAAAACTATTGTCTTTATAGATAATATTTATATGTGTGGTCATGATTTGAAAGACATGACTGCAACCTTGGAAACTGTGTTAACAGTATTACAGGAGTCTGGATTAAAAATTAAACCTGAGAAATGTAAGTTTTTCAGAAAAAGTATTGAGGTTTTTGGATACAAAGTAAACAAACAAGGAATAAGTATAATAAAAGAAAATATACAGCCCATACTAGAGTTACCACCCCCAAAAAATATTACTATGCTTAGATCTTTTCTAGGAAAAATTAATTATTACTCCAGATTCCTTAAGGACATGGCTAGTATAATGGTTCCACTATATGAATGTACTAAGTTGAGTAAATTTAAATGGACAGACGAATGTCAAAAATCTTTCAACTTAATAAAAAAAAAAATAGCATCGGCACAAGACCTTAATCACTACGACGCAGAGTTACCACTTATATTGGCTTGTGATGCAGCAGCTAGGGGCATTAGTGCTGTTTTATCCAACCGTGGATTGGACAATGTGATCAAGCCAATTGCATTTGCAAGTAAAAAGCTTAACAATAGGGAACAGAAATATAGTGCATTGGACAAGGAGGCATTGGCAATTATTTTTGGCATTACCAAGTTCTATAATTTTATATATGGTAGACATTTCGAGCTGGAGACAGATAATGCCGCTCTGGTAAGAATTTTTGGCCCAAACAAAGGAATTCCAAGAATGGCTGCCAAGCGCTTGCAACATTATGCCATATTTCTGTCAGCATTTTCATTTGACATTAGGCATATACCAACAACCAAAAACCCAGCTGATTATTTGTCTAGGATGCCATTAAAAGAGGACAACAATAATAATTTTGATGCAAAGTTCGAGGTCTGTGCTAATTACATTGATAGTTCAGACCCGGAAATAATTAACTGGGAAATCATAAGAAAGGAAACCAAAAAAGATTTATTATTAGCAAAAATAATAAGATATAGTTATGATGGTTGGCCAGATGTAAAATTTATTGAGGTGGAATTAAAACCATATTTTATAAAAAGATACGAAATTAGTATAGATAGAGAATGTCTATTTTGGGGGCATAGAATTATAATTCCATATTCTATTAGAAATGAGATTTTAAATGAATTACATAAAAGCCATTTTGGTAGCAGTCGGATGATAGACATGGCAAAGTCTTATTTTTGGTGGCCAAAATTAAATGAGGATATTGTAGATATAACTAAAACATGTGTGAATTGTCTGGCATACAGAAACGCGCCTAATAAAACAAATTTAAAGCCATGGCCAGTTCCTCCATCTCCTTGGTATCGCATTCACGCAGACTACTTGGGACCATTATATGGGAAAATGTTTTTAATAATTGTGGATAGCTTTAGCAAGTGGCCGGAGGTATTTCAAATGGCAAATATCGGAAGTAGCCTAACCATACAAAAATTTAAAGACATATATTTAAGATTTGGCTTTCCGATTCATCTTGTAACAGATAATGGCACGTCATTCACCAGCCAGGAATTCAAGGCTTTTTGTAAAACTCTCGGCATTAATCATACTTACTCACCCCCCCATCATCCGGCCACGAATGGTGCGGCGGAACGATTTGTTGAGACGTTCAAGTCAAATGTAACAAAAATAGTGGAAAGTGGCAAAACATTAAATTATGCCATAGGTATATTTCTAGCGGATTACCGAACCACCCCCCATAAATCTACTGGGGTCTCTCCAGCCAAACTAATGTTGGGCAGAGAAATACGCAGTCGCCTGTCACTACTGAGACCGACTCCTATTTTCCAGGACTTGCTATTGAAACAAGCCAGGGTGGTAGAGTCGTGTGCAGGCTCGAGAAATGTCAGCTTCTCAGTAGGTGAAAAAGTAATGACACGCGACTATAGGAAAGGTAAAACACCTTGGACCAGGGGTACTATTATTGAGGAATCCATTCCAGGTGCTACCTATTATATAGATGTAGAGGGTTTAAGATGGAAGAGACATGTTAATCAAATAATAAATTGTAGTCAAGATGACTAACTTTGTAGCATGATATTGTTATAAATATTGCCTGAGAAGTGTTATAAACGTTATAGGTATAAGTTAATATTTAAATAAGTAAGAATTAGTAGTGGTTAATTTTTTTATGTAAGCGGGGAAGAGTGTTGTACATTATGGTTCATTCGTTATACAATCTGTTAGTCGGTCACTCACTCACTCGCTCTCTTGCATATGGCTTCCCAAAGTGTAATGTCGTATCGTACTGTATTTAATTTGCATAAATAAATAAGTGTGTTTTCCGGTAGTGCAGTGGTATTAATTAATTCCCCAAACTGACTCCAATACCGATATATAATAAATACAAACAGTGCAAGAGATAACTTTATTAAAAAAAAAGACAAAAAAAATATGCTTGATGCTCTAAAACTGAAGTTAAAGACAGCAAACCACTTTCGTCAGTTTCATTTGCGCTTTCATAAGGTTTCTTTCTTTTGTTTACTCTTAGATTTGAGGAAATAAAAATAACTACAAATTTAGCTCTGGACGATAACGTTTTTCATCCCCTAAATCAAGAACGCTTTTCAGGATTTTTGAATATGCTGTAGTTTTTATGAAAAAAAGGTACAACATAGTTTTTCATCATATCAACAACAAAGTATTTAAATATCGTTAAAATAGAACTAGTTTTCAGGGGAGACACACGTAATCGTATTTTGTATGATTTTTTTAAGGTCGATAACCCCCATTATGCTCGTAGTAATCCATTGACGAGTTGTTTTCGCATCATTGAACCGGAAGCTATTGTAGCGACGCAATGTATAACAAAAAGCATGCGAGCTATTGTATCGACCAATTTAATTGAACTTTATGGGTCTACACAATCACAAAAACAAAAGTTGTCTCTCCTGTGGTCAATAGTTAAGTGCTTGTGTGCATATAAGTTATGTTTTTATTTAATAGGACTAAAGTAGACGTGGCGCCGTTTATGCGGATGTGGGTTCAGCCGGAAAATTAGGCCTTAAACACGTTAATTTCGGGTATGTCCACAGGAAAGACGGGAACTTAAATCTGTGTATGACCCTTATATCTATAATGGTGAATCTGAAACTAGTAGCAAGTATTGTTGTGGGTACCTGCGTGCGGTAGGGCCCGGGCGTGAGCGTGGCCCCGCCGGGCAGGCTGGACGTGCGGCGCGCCGCCGCGCCCGCCGCCGAGCTGGGCGCGCGCTGCAAACAGACACAGCACACGTTACTTCACACCCCACATGTCACTACGACCACGTTCTCCGAGGTCTGAACCTCAATAATCAGCAGGCTGCGGCTCCACTGAGGCGGAGATGAGCGGAGCTGTGCCAATATTAACCAATAGAATCTAAACTAACGTGCGCAAGGCGCGCTCGACGTGACCGCATGCGCCTTCTATTGGTCAATATTGGCACAGCTCCGCTCCACTCCGCTCATCTCCGCCTCAGTGGAGCCGCACCCTAACACCTGGGTCTGTTCTTTCGATGTATTACACTTAATCATATTTCCTTGAGACTGTTTAACGTGAAATCACGATTAGAGACAAATATGACCTTTTTACATGATTTCGGTTCAATCTTCGGAACACTACAACCTTTAATGATTATGTATCAACAGTTCAATATAACTTTTCAATCCTGGGAAGCCGAAAAAAAAATAGGATTTCGAAGATTGAACCAAAACATGCGAACAAAATTACATGTTTGAAAAACAAAACAATCGAGGATTTAGTTTCTAATCGTAAATTACTTCGTCAATAACTGAAGGATATACTTAATAGCCTATTTGACAGGATTTTGAAAACCATCTCAGATTATTTGTTGGTGTTTATTGAGTAGTCCAAAAGTGGTAATTATAAATTCTTTTATGTATTTCGTCTAAAAAAAGGAAAAAAAAAATCACTTTTAAAATATGCCGCCAAAACTCCTTCTTGGGCAAGATGGCGTCGCACAGGAATCAGTGACGTCAGTGGTCAATACATAAACAAACTGACATTGGCTAATCATAGCAAAGCCAGAAAAACAAACAAACGTCAACTGTCATATAGAATATACAGACATCCTCTGTGATATTTACCGACCCTTGACGTCATCATGGATTCGGCGCCGTTTTCGATAAAATGGCTACAGATAAAAAATTATCAAGTTTTATCGTGGTTTTTTGGATAAACGATCCATTTTTTTTAAGTAAGAATACCTTAAATCGATTTTAAAACTCATAATTTATATGAATATACATAATTATTACGTTTTTTTTCACCTTGTCAAATAGCCTATTGTGTACATACTCAGCTAAAGCAAACTAATCGAATCTATCAAATATTTAAGATTCGGGTAAAAGCTGTTAGAATAGCCCAAGAGCGTATTACAGTAAAAAAGAAACGTCCAATCGCTTACATAGGTAGTTATAATAGTACATTGTGTATTAAGGGTGGTAAAGAAAGAATTACAAACGAGAGTCTGTTAGAAGCCCGAAGCCGAAGGCTGAGGGCTTTAATGACTCGAGATTTGTATTTATTTTGGGTGCGTAACGATCGATATAAAAATATTTTCTATAATATCAGTCGATATAACGCTCATTTGATATACTTATTGAATCATATAACAACATTGAATATATTTAAATATGATATAATTAACATTTTATGTAACGATCATTTGTTCTAAAAATATTTTATATAACATACATTAAGTATAATGCATAATTACTATAATCAACTTATGATATAAAGTTAATTTCATATAAAGTACAGTTGGTATAAAAAAATACTGTCTATACTAACTCGTGTCCAACCACAAGGGTCGGTTTCTTAGTTACCTATTGTGACCCTGCAGAGCGGTAACTCGTAGGTCTTAACTAATATATAGGTTAGGTTAGGTTAGAATTGTGTCAAGGCGCGAAGCGCCGTAACTACGTGGAATAGGAGCTCCGCAAAGCGGAGCTCCGTCGACTTTGCCTCACGGTCAGCGTAGTACCAAAAAATCATTCGACAAAAATAATATACCACATGATAGTTATACAATATGATTTTTATACAAAATGATGATTATACCAAATGATGTTTATAATAAATAAATGATATATCAAATGATAATTAAAGTAAATAAAAATAGATATTTTGATAATATACCAATCGTATATTATATAAAATGAGTGATTATATCCTTTAAAATTATATCAAAAGTTATTATATCAAATGAAATTATATTAATTATTTTTATACCGATCATTACACACCCATTTATTTTACCACCCGTGTAACATACAATGTTTTTCATCACAATTGCGAGGAAATGAAATAAAATCAGACAAAAGATCATATTTTTAACTTATTAGCGGCAGACCACAGATTATAGGATATGTCTCGGCAGACTACATCATTGTCTGTGACTTACCACAGATAATGTCAAACGGGTTCGGAGTCCGATTCTAGTGACAGTCGAGATCAATAGTTTATATGCGAGATTTTTAGGAAATTGTATGCAACTGACATTTCATCTCGAATGAAACTTCATATCGAATGGCACAAGAATTGGGGTCCTGACGTATTGTGATAGTTTGAGTCCACGTATAATATTTAAAAAAAAAAGCTATTACGCACGTTACAAGCGTAATGGTAAAAAAAGGCCCGCGAGTATTATTTTGGATTTACGGTCGATTTTTCTAGCATGTTAGGACACTATTTACGAGCAAGTGTGATGAAAAAGTTATATCAGGGCGGTACCTTGTTCTGCTGGTGCGCGGGCGGCGGCGCGGGCGTCACGGTGACGCCGGGCGGCACCACGCAGCCGCTGGCCGCGAGCGCCGTGCCCGTGCTCTCCTGGTAAACAAACTGGTGGTTTTTCGGGTGGTAGGACCTTGTGCAGGGTCCGTCCGGATCGCTACCACCATCTTATCCATTAACCTACCGCCAAACAGCAGTGTTCGCATTGTTGTGTTCCGGTTTGGGGATAAGACAGCCGGTGAAATGACTAGCATAGAGGCATTCAATCTTAGCCTCAGGGTTGGCAACGCATTCGCAGTCTTAGGATTGCATTGCAGTCTTGTGATTGCGAATGTCTATGGGTCACAGTTTCCACTTACCATCAGGTGGCCTGTGTGCTCGTTTGTCTACCCGATGCCATAAAAAAAAAAAAAAGCCGCTTAGTACCTAGCACTCAATTCTCGTGGGCAGTCTGGCCACCTGGAGGGTTATTGTGACTTAGCTATGCACTTCAGTTGGACGCAGAGAGCAAAGAACAGAGCTATATAACTGCTATTAGGGTAATTCCACGATAATGCAACAAAAGTTACCATTTCAACGAGTGTTTTTTGAAACTTTGAATGCTCATATTTTTCTAAATATAAATTTAAACACGTATATAGAGATAAATGAATCTTTCAATTTTGAAATATAACTAAAAAAACAAGTAGAATGCTAGAAATTGGTAACTTGCGTTACTCTCTGCCATGGAATTGCCCCCTTGCATAGCTATGTCTCAATAACCCCCCTGATGATAAGTGGTCTCTGAAGCCTGTAGATATTGATGCTGGTGGTGTTGAGGATGTTAGCAGAGCGTTCGCTGACTAATTGAGAGGGTCAAGTAGGAATAATCACAGATTTCAACGCTTGCTCCTTCCATAGCGAAACTTTTTCAAATTGTTGTAATTTTTTTGCAATATTAACAGTCTTTAACATTGCCAACCCTGAGGCCTAAAATGGAATTCAACTTTGAATTTTACTAGTCAATTAACTGATTGTCTTACTCGTATATAGATATAGCATCACAATGCACACTCTGGCGCTTACATACATACATACATAAACTCACGCCTTTATTCCCAGTGTGGAGTAGGCAGAGCTACAGAATTACCAACAACTCTAAAAACTTGTTCATAATTCTTTAAGCATATTTTGCACTCTGCTGCTTTACATGTAAACCACTGATAACTCGGACACTTTATCATCAATCTCAAGACTGCTAATGCGTTTAAGTCTAGTATGCTCCGTTTATGTATATTATACCCTTTTAAGTACGAGTTAAGTCGCCTTATACCCTTTTTCACTAGGTTCCCAGAAGTGCGGTGTTAAATGTGTGACGGTAGGTACCTTGTTGGGCGCGTGCTGCGACTGGCGGATCTTGCGCAGCAGCACGAGGCGCGTCTCCTCGGCGCGCAGCTTCTCGCGCAGCGCGCGCACCAGCCGCTCGCGCTCCCAAATCTCCGCAGACGACAGCTCCTGCGAATGAGAATGAGGATGAGACAGCTCCTGCGGCCGGGGCGCACACGTTCATGGACGATGTTGATGACATGGAAACACAGAGAACATCTTATATTAAAGTTAGTCTATTTTTTTATTCCGTAGACTAAAATGACGCCCTAATGTGGCCAGCTTATAAGAAACAGTGCAGTTCTGTTTCGGTTCGTGGTGTAATTATTAATAACCGATAAAATAAAATTACTATGTACACATTAAAAAAATATTTTTACTTACTTATCGAAGAATCATAAGAAATAAAATCAACCTTTAACCTTCTATTGAACAATTAGTGCCAACATAAAAAAAAACGCATTTTTACCTAAACTATTGCATAATTTTGTCACGGTTTATCCACTCATTGCGTTATACACGCTTTTATATCAATAAACATAATATGAGTTGTAAAATACAGGCAACACATGAAATGTCATTATGGTCTATTGGATAAATAAATAGACTTTAGTTGCCCCATATATAGTCTCTACTATTAGGTATTTAAAAAAATGTAAACATTCCAAATCACGTGACTTTGTTAAACAACCAATCAAAACTGTTTTATCGAACTTTGACGTACGACGACTATAGAAGCAGAACACTGTCTGTTTGTTTGTTGTTTACATTTTTTTAAATGCCTAAAAGTATAGACTATAAGCATAGGTTGTAAAGAGGAACACCTAAAAATTCAGTTTTTTCCGATATTTATTTGTCTTAATTTCATTCCAATATGCTGGAACGCCTGGAACTATGATACTATGGAACATGGGGTATACTGACCCGGTCGGCGCTGGGTATAGGCGGCTCGTTCTCGTCATCCTCCGACTCGCTCTCGCGCGCGTCCCGCGGCGACTCGGGCGCCGCCGCAGTTATAGACACGTTCACCGCGCTAGAGTTCATCTTGCTACTCATATCTGTAACGAATAAAAATAATGAGAAAAGTTTCATCGTTTTCAAACTTGTAACCTGCGTCGCTATTGCCTAACGCACTCGCAATCTCCATTGGCTTCAAAGCGAAACAATTGATTTCATTTTGTATGCAGACAATCGGTCTTCGATTTTCAAAATGAAAACAATTGCGATTGTCCCTCTGTACATTGTAATATTTATATAGTTTAATAAAGCTGGTGGTAGCATGATAGCAGTTGCAATGTTACTCATTTTTAACAACTCTAATTCTATACCATAACTTGGGAACGCCATAAAATTCCAAAGGATTTTTCGGAATATTCCAGTTGTCCGAATTTGCATTTTTCCGTAAGCTATGTTATGCTAGAGATGGGTATTTTAGATACAACCACAAGCTCTGTACTTGGGACCACAGGACGCAACAAACCAGTTTAGTAGGAGCCGCGCCGTCGCCGCGTTTGGTTGCGTGCGACGCGCATCGTGGCAACCCTAGCGCCCGAGCGGCAATAGGTAACAGAAACTCCTAAAGGACCGGAGACAAACTACTTTTCTATCTATACCATGGTAATGCTGACATAAATTGAAATAGATTTTATTCAATGGTCAGTAACTATGTGAATGAATGCAGAGACAGTCAATAACAGTGGTGGCAATGATGAATGTTCGTTACCGGCGAAGGGCGCGGCGGCGGCGGGCTTGCGGTGCGGCGGCGCGGCGGGCAGCAGCACGATGTCGGGGCTCTCGGCGTAGCTGCGCTGCTCCGCGCGCGGCCGCAGCACGCGCTTGCCGCTGGCGCCCTGGCAATACACACAACATTACATTCAAAAACTATTCAAAATACAAAACACGTTTACTTACTAAACGTAAACTGAAATCTAGCAGCGCTTCCCAAGAGAAGAAGCGCTTGAAATTAAACCGTTAGTTATTTTCTATCTTTTGACCATAATAATACTTAACCGATCAAATAAAATTATGTATACAAAATAAAATACAAACACATTGGGATTCTAATGACCCAATTCCGAGCACCCTTTAACAAATCTTCACATAGTGACTATTCACCTCTTCTTTTTGTCTATAAACAGTGGAAGTGTTTTTTAATCTTTATCTTTCGTTACCTGAATGAAATCTTATCAAATAAATTTGATAGCCTACAAACACATTGATAAGTTTGCCAATATCCTGGCCCCTCTAGGGTCTTTGAGAGTGCTGCATGCTCTATAAGTATCACGAGTAGCGCTTGCCCCGTAAGACCCTGCGCCTGTGTGTGGCACACTCTGCGCCATAGGTAACATGTTCTAATCCTCGGCCCTTAATAACGGTAAATTTTAAGCATTCAAAAGCCTAGGAATAATGTAACTATGGCTTAAGCTCAACCTAACCGAATAAAATTTTTCATAATAGTCATGAATTCCATTTCAAATCCCTTAGGCTTACTAACATGAGTGGGTTATTCCCACCTGTTACCACCAATTTGTTACCACTGGTAACAGCTGGGAATTCTTTTCCCACCTGTTTTCACTAAAGTACTTGGTGGTAACAAGTGGGAACAACCCACATGAGTAAGTCAATCAGTAGTAAATTTTACTAGATATACCTAACATATGGCATAAAATAACATTTAGTTTATGAACACAATTGCATATCTATGAATTTATATATTCATTCTTATAATCGGTATAAATAATCAATACTCACTCTATCAATAATCTATCCAGGAAGCAGTAAAGAAAACAAAATATGCAATTATACCCAACATAAATATTATTGAAAAAATAGCAAAGACTAAGGTAATTTTACTTTTCTAACTCACATGTGGCGGTGGCTGTGCCGGTGTTATGGTCAGACCGCTGGCCGTGAGAGCCCTGAGTTCGCTCAACTCAGGGGGCAAAGACCTGAAATTAAAATTATGTAAGTTACATTATAATAAATATGTTTATAAGGTTGTTATTAACAGCAAAAACGGCGATAGACTGTACCTGACGCTGAGGTCCACGGCCGAATCGTCCACTTCCATCTCTATGCGATTAGCTGTAACCAAATCAAAGCCATTTTATACATAGGTACTCATACCCAATCAATACAAATCAATATCTTTTAATCACCTACCTTTTGCAGTTAAAACCAAGACCCTTATCACAATTTCGGCCTCAAATCCCTTGTGATTTGTTTGTTTAACACAATAAAAATAAAACTAGATAATAAGATCAAATATTTACTAAGATCATACGAAATTTAGGATGAGCAAAAGTACACACCGGGGGAGTGTCACTTACTTTGTTTATGTTCATTACTATTTAAAACCTTAATAACCAAATTAGTATACTGGGATCGTTACTTACGGATTTGATAAATTTCACAATATCGATTAGCATCTAAAATAACTTATTGTAATTCAGTAAAAAACAATTCAGCCATTTTCAATGCGTACGACTACAATTAATTAATGTGTTTTTGTTGCAGTACGCTGTACCAGTGTTGCCAACGAATTATCTAGCTCCCCACCAGAATCAACTCCTAAAACCACCAGAAAACCACTAACAAAAAGCGTGCTAACTTTCATAACCACTAAATTTTCCGCTAACTTTATTTTTGGACATAACGAAAGAAAACAATGTGTTTAAGGTACATTTATTAAAAATTAAAAACTTTTTTAATACAATATATGTCATGAAATTATTAATTCAATTCAATAATAAAATGTCGTCTTCTTCTTCTTCAGATGAACCATTTTGGTCTGTACCATCATCGTCGATTTCCGACTGATACGATTCCTTAGTGCCAATTTGTTTGACAACATTTGCTGGGATTTCGTAGTTGTTGCAGCATTTTCCTGCTAACTTCATACCGCAGCGTACTCTTAAAACAACACACGACTCCTGTGATGTGACACGACCCGAGTCCGAAAAGTACAAATTGGCGAACAAAGCATACTTAACGAGGAATGCCCGCGAATAGTGTAGTATAGTATTTACTCACGAGGTGAAGTGTTGCCTGTACGATAAAATTATACTCTAAAAATTGCGATAAGAAAATATATTAAAAAGTGTAATTCGACTTTATGGTCGGCGTTCTAGTAATAACAACTATATTCTACGTAATTCTTAAATTCCACTAGACAAATCCACTAAACACTAAAAGGAATTTTTGCACACTAAAACTGAAGTCCAATCCACCAGTTTTAGTGGAAAATCCACTAAGTTGGCAACACTGCGCTGTACTTCATCAACTCGTGGAGAAGAACAAGTATTTAATTGGGTAGATTAACAGTCGTGTCGGAAAGGAACCAATAATAAACTAGCACAGCGCTAAAAGACAACACACACATTTTTTTGGAATTTTAGTCTGCGTTCAAGATAAGGATAAAAATGTATTTATTTTACCTGCTGTCAAAATGTAACAAGGCGATTTTATTTGTACCTTGAACAGAACAATAAACGAAGCTATAATACCAACACGGGCTACCAGTATTTTATTAATATTTCATATTATTTTCTCACATTTTTAGATTTTAGTGAGATTATTTTTAAGAAAACCGGCGTAAAAGCAGTGAATCATGTTCGATTTAAAGTAAACTCGTCAGGTTACAAATATACAAGCTTTCTAATTATCTCTGATGCAAGAAGTAAATCCCCATAGCTCTAAATATGATTGATTACTGTAATTGATTTGTTTTAAATAAACAGCGGCATAAATATGGGATATATTTCGAAAAAATATATTTATTATGATACGAATTCTCATGACACAACATGGCCACATTTCAATAAATGTCAATCAAACGTCAAAATCAATCAATGTCATATGCACGTTTTCTTTACATCGCATCGGTGTTCTCCCGTTGTTTATTTTTTTTCTTGTTGTTTACTTAACATTTATTAACACGCCTAAAAAGTTAAGGTTTTCATAGAACTATATATCCCTGCGTTCCCATTAAATCATGCCTGGACCAGAGTTATTGTCAAGCCAAGGCTTACGATTAGATGGAAGAAGACCAAACGAACTCCGGCGCATTCAGTGTAAGCTTGGAGTGTTCACACAGCCCGACGGAAGTGCTTACATAGAACAGGGAAATACTAAAGTTTTAGCTGCAGTCTATGGCCCACATCAGGTTATTATTTGTACCTATTTGATTTATTGTGTGACAAATGTATTCAAACTCGTATACCTTATTTTTATGGCACTACTATTATTGTTTTTTATCCCCCGATACAAGAGTGGTGTAATAAAGTTTAGCGTGTGTATCTGTGTCTTTGTATAATTGCGCCTGACTGTGGCATTGAAGCACCCAAACAAAATGAACTTTTTTTTGAGATAGCTAGTTGGGATGTTACTTTGTAAGGTTTCTTAGGTTTCCTCAATCGATCAGGCTGTTTAAGAGAGCTCTCAAATAAGGGGTTGCCATTATATTATACCTATTGTTTTGTGTTATTCTACCAAAGATTTTAGTATTAACTTATTATAATTTTGTAAAAAAGTTGCGAAACTATACGTATAAGGCTTTTCTATTCCAGGCATCAAAATCAAAGGCAAACCCAGAAGGTGTTGTTGTTAACTGTCAATACAGCATGGCCACATTTTCCACAGGTAATTTCAATTATTTTCAAAACATCACATTTGTAAATATCAAGTTATGGAAAGTCAATGTCAATTTAACTATCATTGATATTTCTAATAATGTCTGTAACATACTGAGTCATAATCATCTTGCTCTTGTGCTAATAATTTTGAAACTTTGACGTTTTAATTGCTCAGGTGAGAGAAAGAATAGGCCCCGCGGTGACCGCAAGTCCCAGGAGATGTCAATACACCTGAGACAGGTGCTCATAGCAGCCATCAAGACAGAGTTGTATCCTCGCTCACAGATTGATGTTTACGTAGAAGTGTTACAGGTACCCTCCGAGTATTCAGAATACAATATAATTCAAAGTGAGGATATTAATTAAAATGTGTTTTTAATTATGTGAGTGGACGGGTCGGAAGGGGCCGCCCTAGGCGTACTTTTTCGAGTCAAATCGGAGAAATACTGGAAAAGGCCCGAATCTTAAGTACCCGAAACCGACATGCGTGCATGACTCGATGTATGAATGTGGAAGAAGCGAAAGAAATTTGTCAAGATCTTTGCAAATGGAAAGAAGTGGTCTCTGCCTACCCTTCTGCGAAACAGGCGTGATTTAATGTATGTATGTATGTATGTAATGTTTGGTGGATGTTAGACAGATTTGACTAAAATTGGCTATTGGCTATGATTCATTTGCAGTCATGAAGTTGCGAAATGTTTCTTGGCCTCACAGTTCCTTCAGTTGGCCTTGTTTGCTTTCTTTGTGCCATAAAAATAATCTCTTTTGTTTTGACCAAATTATCCTGCTTGATAGGTACAGTCAAGGGCAAAAATATGTATACACTTTAGTACCTTGTCACTTTAACCACTGTGACAGTTCATATATGGCAGTTCAAATATAACGAAAGTAGACAAGGTACTAAAGTGTATACATATTTTTGCCCTTGACTGTACATTCAATAGTTCTCAGGCAATAATGCTAAACAAAGTCAAGAGTGAAGGTTGGAATAAACATCAAAACAAATACAAGTGTTTGTAGAGCTACAGTCAATTTGTGTGAGATTGTACCCTGATAATAATTTAAAAATTTAGGCAGACGGCGGCGCATTCTGCGCGTGCGTGAACGCGGCTAGCCTAGCGCTCATCAACGCGGGCGTCCCGCTGCGCGCCATCGTGTGCGCCAGCTCGGCGTCCATGGCGTGGCGGGGCGCGGAGCCGCAGCCGCTCGTGGACGTCGGCCACGTGGAGGAGGCCGCCGGCGGCGTGTGCCTCACCGTCGCCGCCATGCCCACTACTGGTCAGTTCTATGCCCACTTTAGGCCACATTAAAGTGGTAGTTCTAACTCACAGATACACACACACGCGCGCATACGAGTCCATATTGACTCACATAATTGTTTTATTCCTATTTTTTGTTTTCCTACCGATTTGTATTCGTAATAATCACTCTTCATAATTTTTTTGTTCATACTTTTGAAGTCATAATTATCGCAATTCATAATGCATTTTTTTTAAGAAATTTACTTTTTGAGATTTTTTATAAATCTAACCCAACCTAACCTAACCTTATTACACGTAAGATATTTAAGAAATTGTGAAAAGTGTACGGCTTCATTAATATTGGCGGTATGAATTCAGATGATTATGAGTTCCGATCGTTAGTACAAATTTTTTTTTATCAAGAGTATGAAGAGTTAGATTATCGTTATGATGTAAAATGGTATGAGAAACATTTTCGGACTTCCGATAATAGGACTTAAAAAATTATGTGAGTAGATACGCACCCCGCGCATACACACTTTCCGGACATAGGTACAATATTAGACATTCAATCAATATTGTTGTCACTACAATTTCTTAAAATTGTATTGTTCGCAACGCCGAATCGAGCCGAGCCGATCTGAGCAACGCTTTTTACACTCTTACTGAACGGCCATAAAACTTTTCCTTACCGGCTCAAACCGATTCCGCGTCGATAGGTCTGGGGAGACCCTAAATCGTAATTAACTGACTCGAGTGGGGCCGTACGGCTCGGCTCTGAAGAATTAATGAATCAATCTCTTTCACTAACGTAATAGATCCTTTAGGGTTTATGACCTCAGGGTAACAAACCCTGGCAGTTGCGGACGGTATATAACCGCATACTGCATTGTACGGTCACGAGTGTTAATTTGAGACCCATATCAAGAAAAAAAAAATGCTTTATGTCGTCAGTGTCATTAGAGACGTCAAGTCATTTGTAAGTTATAGAAAAGTCAACATTATTGATGTAGAATGTCAGATTGACTTTGGACGTAAGGTGGGTACCAAATTTCATCTCGTGACTACGTCTTTCAGCTGATATGATAAATGCGAAAACAAATACTTTGTCTGTTTCAGGAAGTATAGCCCTGTTGGAGATGTCCCACAGACTGCACATGGACTATTTCGACCTCGTCCTGAGCAGAGCTATGCAAGGCTGTAAAGATATTGAGGTAAAACCACCTACATTTGCCTGATATTGTTTTTAAAATTAATTATTGTTTAGTAATCAAATCAGTGATGAACTGAACAAGAGCCAAGGAGCACCCGAAACTGACGTACAGTCAACCAATTTGATTTCCAGGTTCAGTTTGGACTATGTTAAAGTGACGTTGTCAACCAAAACGTAAGAGACTCCCTATGATTTGGTTTACAACGTCACGTTGACAAAGTCCATAGTGGCCTAGGAATCAAATTGGTTGACTGTACGTGCATGGGGGTTGATGAATGTACAGAGGTCTCTATCTACCCCATTGGGATGGCTTATTCCATTATGCTCACTCTTACGATCCCAGTGGAATGGATGCCATACAGGCGTGAAAGTTTGTTTGTATTTTACTGTCGTCACATTCGGCAAGTGAACCTAAACGGAATTTCTTGCCGTTGACTGTTTGCTATTCAAATTAAATTTACCTACTTTTAGTAATAAGATATCTTTTACTTTCAGATGGTGTTAAACCAAGCTGTGAGGGATCACTTAGCCGAAGGGTGGACTAAATCAGATGCTTGAAATAAACTAGTACAATTATTAGTTTTATTATTTTAATAGTACCATTGCAACATCGTATAGCAGTGCAACAATGACAAATGATATTAAATTGATAAGGTACTAGCCACAGTACTAATGACCTACGTTTAAGTACTAGCATATACAGTCGACGTCAAATATGTTTGTTTTTGCACCTTATTTCAATGGAATAAGGTAAACAAAGTGAACATATTTTTGACGTCGACCATACTATAAGATAATTTAATTGTGATTCTCATTATAATTTATGATGTAGACGCGAAAGTTTAAAATTTTGCAGTCATAATTACCTAAAAAGCCGGCCTAGTGCCAGTCGAGTCGGTTCTGTACTTGATTTTTTTTATTACTTCCTCGTGGTCCTACTAGTCAAAAAGTGAACCTAGATTTGATCACTAAATACTAATTATGGTTGTAAAAGTAGGTAGGTTAGGTTCGTTAGGTAGCTTCAGATGCCCGAAGGGCAAAACCACTTAGGAGCAGGAGCTCCGCCCTTGGGCAGGGCTCCGTCGGAAGTCAGTAGGACAAAAATAGTAGGACCACGAGGAAACGGCAATTTTTTTGGTCAAACACACTAAAAATTTCCCCTGACGATTTCTATTTCTAATTCAAGTTTACTAAAATGTGCCGAAACAAGAATATGCCGAAAACGGAATGTGTCCAAAAAGGAATGTGCCGAAAAAGGAATCAATCATTTAATATGTATGTATGTATGTATTCAGCGCGATACCAGCGGGCCTAAGTATGGTTGCGTAGCATATCCGTCACGCTCGTACTTATAACGGGTCAAAAAGTGACGGATGTTTTATCCACACTTTGTCACGCGATAAACGCAGCCACATTAGACCCCTGAACTCGATGTTTAAATAAAACAACGTGCAAGTAGACTTACATATTTATTAGAGATCTGAACAAAATAAGAAATTAAATAATATGTACAGTCTATGTTAAAACTAACTAAATTATAGGTAAGTTAATAGGTACACACTGCATTACGTAGCTTCACTGGATGGAAAACAAAACTTATCCTTAAGCGAACATATCTATTTATGGCAAACGAATGTGAAACCCCAGCGACGCCGGTAGCGTAGCAAAATGCAATATTCAGCCTAAAACTTACGATGCGTAGGAATCAACAAAAATAAATAAAACTTTTTTTAAACGGATGTTAAAATCAGTCCATCCGTTCCTGTGATTGCACGCAATTCAATAAATAAGAAGTAACATTTGAATAAATAAAAGAGTACGAAAAATTGTACTTCTTAATGCTCCAAGCCCCAATTAAAAATATCGCTTCCTCGCAAGCCGCTTAAAACTGTGATATTAAAATAGTATCAACGCGCCGCTCGCGGCCACCTATATGTGGATATACAAAAAGTTATATCTTAATACACTGAGTTGCTAAGGCACTCATCTACTCGTTAACATCTATGTATATAGAACTCCTCCTAGGTCAGGACTCCAGGAGAACGGGAAACTAAATAAAAATAAAAACGTGTTAATTCGTTCACCGATGCATGCAAAATAAATTTCGTTCAATTCCAAGAGACTTAACCTAATTGTATAATACGAATAAATGTTTTTGTCACATCCCTATGGCTCTGTTACGATAAACGATAGTAATGCGGTAAAAAAGTCTAGTAACCGAATCCGTTAGTTGGCCGCCACCGCTGCTGCCGCCGGCGCCGCCTTTTGACTGGAGTCGGTCGCCCCGGGCACGTCTGCAACATCCAATATCATTTAATACAAATATTTCAACTCAAACAGGCTTTCAAGCGAGGTTAAGTACCAATTTCACCAAGTTAACCACTTAACAGACGGTTAGAGGGTTAACAGCTGTCAAAATGTATGAACTAACAGTATATTAACAGTGATAAATTTGACATCTCTTGGTGAAACTGGTAATTAAGACTAGCAATAAAAATTGCAGAAGGTGACTGCTGTCTAATTCTAACTTTTAAGTGAGAGAATGACAGCAAATTTGTGCTTCTTGATCTAAAACTGAAGTAAACTTGAAGGAAGAAGAAGAAGTAAGACAGCAATCAACTTGTGCATTTGTTATTGCTAGTCTAAACATAGGTTCCAGGCTATTGATCCGTGAGATGTGACCTATTTATTAGTCCAGGCTAGCGAGTCTAGTGTGTGTGTGAGAGAGAGAGAGAGAGTGTGAGTGTTTGTGTGTGCGTGTGTGTGTGAGAGAGAGTGTTTGTGTGTGCGTGTGTACCGACCGTTGGTCTTGCTGGGCGAGTTGAGCGGCGAGCTGTGCTGCGACTCGCTGGTGCTGCCCTCCGCTTCGCCCGTGCCCTCCGCCTCGCCCTCGGCGGCGCCCTGGAAGTCACATATTACCACAGTTAGGACTGATGGTGGCAAATCATGGTTCTAGAATCCATGGAGTCGCTACTTCCTATTTATTATTACACATACCAATTTGATTTTGACTCTCGGTATTGTCATTATGTTAAAATAAACTAAATTGGTTTGGTTTATCGATAGCT
The DNA here is from genome assembly GCA_963966035.1 of Acleris laterana. Classification (NCBI taxonomy): domain Eukaryota; kingdom Metazoa; phylum Arthropoda; class Insecta; order Lepidoptera; family Tortricidae; genus Acleris; species Acleris laterana. The sequence continues at coordinate 6,674,206 of OZ014461.1, forward strand.
ACTTATATTTGTTTGTTTGTAACGCTTCCACAGTTAAGATATCCTCCTTACCAAAATTCAATTCAATAAACAAATGAATGAATGAATGAAATTAAATGAAGTTTTGAAATATTGTTATGCACTCAAGGTCAAAAACAAGGTGGTATGTTTATAATAATTAGGAAATAGCAACTCCATAGATTCTAGAACCACTATATGCCACCAAAAGTCCTGACCCTAATTATAAGGTGCAAATTAGATTGCATCTATTTTATCCATCTCGGTCACGGCTGACTGAATGACACGCGGACGCGCGTCAACATGGCATCATTAATAACCAATAATAGCACAGAATACAGACGCGTAACGGGTGGATCATGCTGGTTGGTTCCCGCGCTTCGAAAATTAGTCATCAGCGCAGGTACATCGGTAAACCATATCAGTTATGTTTTACTATAAGTGCCAACACATATGTATAAACATACCCTATCCCTATTTCTCGGCGTGCGCGGCTTTGGTCCCTTCGGTTCCTTGGCTGGGTCGAAATGGCAGTCGAAGATTTCAATCAGCTCCTTGATCTCTTCTTCTCTCGCAGACTTGGCTAGCGTTGCTAATTCCTTCTCTAGACCTGCAAACAGTTAATTTCGGTGTCAGCTGCTTTGTTCCAATCCTTTATCTGACAGAGGACGCTCTCGGCTGAAATGATGATTAGACTTTACGATCGGTCGGTAAAAGTAAAATGGGGGGTTGCATTGGGTGCGTGCCTCAAACGGTTAAGTCTCAGCCGCACTGTCGCCGCATTTGGTTGCGAATTATCGAGCGTAACAGAAACTTTTATACTATGACACTGGTCAGATAATAAAGTTTTGTTTGCGTGTTATCAGAGCTATGTGTTTATTTCCATTTATTCAATTACCTAAAGCTACAGTATAATATAAGTAATGGGCGGCTGACGGATGCAATATGGATAATATGATTACAATTGATTTGAAAACGGAATATAATTGCAAAAAAGTTATAGAATTTTATGGTTGATATTATTTAAATCATTTTTTTTTCATATTAGGTATTTTCAGTTATTTTCTTTTATAATTCATTATTATACGGAAAATGACCTCTCTACCAGGGATTGAAAACCGGTTTATTTTCCGTACCGGTTAGAGCCGCACTTTGAGAGCCTAACCCATAATAAAGGTTACGCTCGCAAGAACCGCTCTAACCGGTATCTCTATGTCGGAGCGTAAACAGGGAACGAAATCAATTTACCGGTTAGAGAGCGGTTCCTCCGTGTGGGGGGTGAATGACCGCTCGTTTAAGGAGACAGGATTGGTTTGCTATGGTATTAGATTGATAGCGCAGCCACCAGCAGCGCCTCGACGCGCGACAGCGGTCATTCATCCCGTATCGAAACACAGAGTAACCGGTTAGGGAGCGCTTCGAAATAACGTTCCCAAATCATTTCGTTCGAACGTAACCTAAATTATTAACCGGTTTAACCTAAATAAATACCGGTTTATTTGTAACCGGTTACAATCCCTGCTCTCTACGTCTATAAGGTTTGTTTCAATAGAACTTGCCAACAATGTAAACAAAACATTCAATGAGATATCCATATTCTAGCACTATTTTATTCTTTTAATGGTTTAGGATAATGATGTGGAAAGAATTGATTAAATAAGACATGGATTTAGCAGTATTTGATGATGTAGAATGGAAATTAAAGACATTTTGAATACAAGGTTTGTTTACATTGTTGGCAAGTTCTATTGAAACAAACCTTAGACGTAAGAGGGGCGCGTATTCGCAAAGTGATACTTCAGTACTTTCTTAATATACAAAATACTGATTTATAACAAAAACTGAATATATTTTCATACATAATATAAATAGTGCTCAAAATTGAATAAAAGCCTTATCCATCTTATATTTTCGTCACCATATTGCATTCGTCAGCCGGCCAACCTTTTGAACGCCACAGGCGGCTGTGGCCGACATCTGAAAGTCGTGCCACTGACGCCACGACGGCTACAGCCGAGAGCCAATAAAAGAGACTGTTTGGTATCAATTAAGTTGTAATTTGCATAGCATAGCAAACATGTTTGGCGTGCGAGTGACGCAGTTTGTAATAGATGTAAGGCGTTCAAAATGTTAAGTATAAGATACTAGGACCCGCCCTCGCTTCGCTTCGGTTTATTTGAGTTTTCTATAACACACGTACATAAAACATAATTTATTATACATAAAAACCTTCCTCTTGAATCACTCTATCTACTAAAAAAAACCACATCAAAATCTGTTGCGTAGTTTTAAAGATCTAAGCATACATAGGGACAGACAGCGGGAAGCGACTTTGTTTTATACTATGTAGTGATGTCGCTCATTCAATACAAAACGGGCACATTCCAAAATAATTTGCTCTTCCATTAAGTCGTATTCCAACCGCTTCTAATTTTAAAATGCAACACTGACTCATTTCGGATTGTGTCCGTTTAGTATTGAATGAACGATGTGGGGTACCTTCGATCTTGTGTTCCGTCCAGGCGTCCTTGAGCTGGTCGTAGAGCAGCCCCGCGTCGGCCAGCAGGCGGCGCAGCTGCGTCACGCGCTTGCGCTCCGGCCGCGCCGAGCGCAGCAGCGGCGCGAACACTGGCCGGAACGTGTTTTGTCTGACAAACAAATACAATACTACATTGTGTATTAAGGGTGGTAAAGAAAGAATTACAAACGAGAGAAAATCAGACAAAAGATCATATTTTTAACTTATTAGCAGCGGCAGACTACATCATTGTCTGTGACTTACCACAGATAATGTCAAACGGGTTCGGAGTCCGATTCTAGTGACAGTCGAGATCGATAGTGCGATATGCGAGATTTTTAGGAAATTGCATGCAACTGACATTTCATCTCGAATGAAAGTTCATATCGAATGGCACAAGAGGTCTTGACGTATTGTGATAGTTTGAGTCCACGTATAATATTTTTCATCACACTAGCTCGTAAATAGTGTCCTAACATGCTAGAAAAATCGACCGTAAATCCAAAATAATACCCGCGGGCCTTTTTTTACCATTACGCTTCTAACGTGCGTAATAGCTTTTTTTTTTAAATATTATACGTGGACTCAAACTATCACAATACGTCAGGACCCCAATTCTTGTGCCATTCGATATGAAGTTTCATTCGAGATGAAATGTCAGTTGAATACTATTTCCTAAAAATCTCGCATAATAAACTATTGATCTCATAAGTCACTAGAATCGGACTCCGAACACGTTTGACATTATCTGTGGTAAGTCACAGACAATGATGTAGTCTGCCGCTAATAAGTTAAAAATATGATCTTTTGTCTGATTTTATTTCAATTCCTCGCAATTGTGATGAAAAACATTGTATGTTACACGGGTGGTAAAGGAAATACAAAGCTCGAGTCATTAAAGCCCTCAGCCTTCGGCTTTGGGCTTCTAACAGACTCTCGTTTGTAATTCTTTCTTTACCACCCTTAATACACAATGTACTATAATAAAGAAGCTATTAGGGCGTAATGGTAAAAAAAAGGCCCGCGGGTATTATTTTGGATTTACGGTCGATTTTTCTAGCATGTTAGGATACTATTTACGAGCAAGTGTGGTGAAAAATAAAATAAGCGATCAATGTTGCTCGTGATGTTGCACCTGCGATACCATAGGAATTGTAGAGTAGTAGCGAATCCTACCGGTTGCGCCAGTTACCGTAACTGAATGAACATGGCAGTCGAAAGGTTGGGTGTCGTATAGCAGCTGTACTCGCTGAATGTTCAGTGTGTGTGTGTGTGTGTGTGTGTGTGTGTGTGTGTGTGTGTGTGTGTGTGTGTGTGTGTGTGTGTGTGTGTGTGTGTGTGTGTGTGTGTGTGTGTGTGTGTGTGTGTGTGTGTGTGTGTGTGTGTGTGTGTGTGTGTGTGTGTGTGTGTGTGTGTGTGTGTGTGTGTGTGTGTGTGTGTGTGTGTGTGGTACCTCTCTCTCGAGCAGCTGCTTGAGGTTGGCGAGCGCGGCCAGCTCGGTGGCGACGGGGCGCGCCCACAGCCGCGCGGTCTCCACCATGTCGCGCGACGCCGCCGCGCCCTCGCCGCCCGCGCCCACCTCCTGCTGCTCGCCTGCCACACAAACATCTACGGTCAACCAAAATACAAACAAAAACCTATTTTTAACAGATTCCTCATTCCTTGAATCATAAGGTTGATATGTTTATTAATATCTAAAAAGATCTGTACTAACCCAACTACAACTTAAGAATTATAGGAGTAGTTTTGAGAGCTGTAATACCCTTGCAGGGTTTCACGTTTTAGCTGTGTAAATTTAAGAGCTAATTATGTACTATTGCATACATGACAAATTAATTTACAAGCTTAGAATGAAAACTACAAACTTCTATGATAATTAAACCAAAAATAAAAGGTATTTTATCATATTTAAATAGTTGTAAATACCATTTGAGATGAATTAAGACTACGCCGAGCAAACGCCGAACGTTCAAAGGTGCCCTCATGACTATTATTAGGTTTTCTAATTAACTAAAGAATTTCCTTGGAACCAAACAAAATGTGTTTGTAGCGCAAGTATAAACACAATTTGTGGGATACGTAACAAACTTTAATAACAATTACCCTTTTAATAGTCAGCTTAACGGGAAAAGGTGGCCACTTTTTTTAGTTAAGTTAATAATAACTCTAAGGTGAATTGTTATTAAACTATATGATATACCCTATAAGTTGTGTTTTCATTTGTAGTACAAACAAATTTCGTCCAATTTCAAGAAAATACTTTAGTTTATTAGAAAACACAATAAAAGTAATGAGGGCGCCACTGTACATCCGGCGTACACTCGGCGTAGTCTTAATCACCCACCATCACTGTCATTGTTCACGCTTGTAACTATGGTAATGGTAATGGTATAAGAATGATAGAAGTTCTAACCTTGCGCGAGATGGTCGAGGATGCGGTAGGCGGCGGCGGCGCGGTCGAGCGCGCTGTCGACGGCGAGCGCGTCGGCGTCCAGCAGCACGCGCGCCAGCACGCGCAGCGACACGGACTTCACCGTGGCCTTGCACTTGTCCGCGGCCAGCGCGTAGCTGTCCGCGAAGCCCGCCACCAGCGACCGGAACCGGTCCAGCAGCTTGAACCTGCACATTACTAGTAATAAACAATTTATTCCATGTCTACAGATTTCCAATACTACAAATTTCCAATATTACAAATTCCCATGTCTCCAGATTCCAAATGCACGTCTACAAATTCCCAATATTATCTACAGATAATCTGTAATATTGGGAATTATATTTCGTTTTACAATGCTATGACAAGTATGAAAACTAACCCTAATGATATAATGCCTCAATGATACACCACACAAACAAATTAATTGAGTGAATGAGTATGAGTAACAAACAACTTGAAAGTTTACCTAGTGAGGGCTTCGAGCAACATGGTGGGGCTGAGACGGCGAGGCTCGTGGTAGATAAGAATGACGCTCCCGTCACCTTTCTCCTTCTCCAGCCAGTCCAGGAAGTCCGTCAGTGCAGATATTTCCGACTTTGTCTTCAATATCTGATAAGACGTGAGAGCTCATTACTTTCAATTGAAGAAGATATTCGAGTGAATGCGATTTGTTTTATAGATCTACCATATTACCATGTTTACTCTCTCCCTAATCTCCCAATTCTACTCTCAGGCATCTATTCTACTGGGTAAAGCTATATTTCCCTCGACATGTTATCACTATCATATTGTCAACTTTTACGGTAGCTCTTATTTACTTGACAGAGTAGCTTGGTGGTGGCAGATTTAAAAACAATATCACGAGTACATCAAACGTCAAAAGCATTATTGTTTTACCCATTACAATAACAGGGCACAGACGTAGTGAAGAAACATTTTTGTTCTATGTTCATATTTACCGTACTTTATTCAGTCAGCTTTAGTACCCATTGATAAACTGAGAAAGTAACATGGAAACGAACTAAACACGATGTTGTATGAATACAAGTATACCCTATATACGTATTGAGTGAGCTATGACATGACGTCAAGTTCTAAAAAAATCGTTGTTCTACAGAACGATTGGGAATTACCAGGCATCCATCAAGCGAGGCGACAATTAATATCTATGTATTTAAATCTGCCACAGTTGTATCATAGTTTGTAAAAGGACGTTTAGATATATAGATTCCTTGTAAATCAGCAGCACAATTCTAAAGAAAGCCCTTTAATTTTACGTTTGGGTATTTCTCCGCTAATTGGAAAATCACTGTCCGTCGCTTTTGTCTTTAGATAAATATCAAATAAAAGGTTATGTCCAAATTATACCAAAAATAAGGCGGCCTCTATTTCGTTAAAAAATTTAATTGTTTGACCATGTCAAAAAACAGTTTTACCGTGACATGTCTCAAACCCAGAATTTGAAAGGTATGATAATTTAGAAGCCCTTTTAATCAAACTTTGAACCGACTGCAAAAACAGTCCGCTATCGCCAGATCTTGGTATGAAAGACACTGGAGATGTAATGCAAATTTTACTGTTTAATTCACTATTATTTAAAGAGAAAGTTATCAGGGGACTGTTCAAATTTTCTAATTAGTGTAGAAATGCCTTTATGTCTCATTCTGCTTTCCTGTTTTTCTAATAGCGCTAGTGTTATTTATATGTCTTTTGTTTTTCTACTATTGAATTCAAGTTACCTTATGCGTGTTTGTGTCCTTGAGCATGCGGTACCGGCCCACGGTGACGACGCGGACGTTGTGCCGGCGGCGCGCGCCCGGGTTCAGGTCGCCGTACGGCATTATGTACTGCGAATACGACTGCTTCGGCGTGTAGGCCGCTATCTGGCATATCTAGAGCACAGAATACAGAACAGGTAAATGATGTACGGCCTAAACCAGGGTTGATGATTTTCACGATAAAAATCAAATCACTTTTAAAAAACTGGCAAAAATATCAAGGTAATTCCCCCAACACAATCTACACCACACACTCGCAAGTCGCTGTTTATCTATTCGGGGGGAATCCCCCGGAATTAAAACGATATTATTCATACATTTGTTTTAGTGTTGTTGATTCTCTATTTACAAATTAAGTTATAAACCAAAAGTACAATGCTTTTTTAAAGCTTTTACACATAAAATTTATACCAATTCAAAATTATTTGTAATGTTTAAATTATTAGGTAAGTATTCAAATTATAATCAATGAGTTTGATTTAAATTAAAAAAGTCAGATATCCATCAAAGAAGTCTTTTTGTTTAGTCTTGATTCATATGATGTACCTACCTATAAACCCTGGCAATAACTTTTACATAATGTAGCGGTCCACGTTCGATCTCTGATTTCTATCTCACCTTGAGTTTGTATAATGTCTAAAAAAACTTATTCCTGATATACCTACTAACAGAATTTTAAAATACCTCACAATATACCTACTAACATTCTAATTTATCCATACTGATATTAAAGGTAATCCATGCTCATATTATCTAAGCTAATAGGTATTATACATTAAGTATATGAAATAAACGTAAATCGATGAACCAATTGCGATAGAATCTGGTATGCGACAGCTTGAGGGGACCGAGTCACAAGCACCAGCTAGTTATTAATGTTTTAGAAGTCTGGTGTAAAGTAATTTCTATTCCTTTGAAATTGTTGAACATCAAGAATAATCAGTATAGAGTACATTTGAGAGTGCGTTAATTAATAGTTGCTCCTGTTATTTATTGATTCTCCAACCCCTTTCGCACACTGGTGGTTACCTCGTCAATGAGCCGTCGTCCTGTGGTGTCCATGTCCCAGCCCACCAGTGAGTACTGGCCTGGTGGGAGCCCTGCAGGCTTCTCGGCCAGCGCTGGTGGCAGCTCGCCCGGAGCCTCCGCCTCGCCGCCGTTCACTTTGGCTTCAGACACCATTGCCATTAATACTTCAAGGCTGAAACAAGCGAACAACTAACATTAGATGAGACGTCCGCTGGAAGGTGAAGGTCTGACTCAAAACGCTTTGTCTTATTATGAATATAAGTGGACTTTACATCTGCGGTTTACATGTGGTTTATATGCCAAATGGTTTTTTTTTATAAAGTATAGAATGAATAATGTTTAGGTTTTTTATTAAATATTATTTTGGGAAATAAATAATCTGCTACCTACTCAAAATGACTAATTATTTTAAGTGTTGTAGGTACCTACTTAAATTTATAGGTCAGGTACCAACCAAGCACGCAAGTTTTGTTGTAATATTATAACCACTGAAGGTATGTACATATCCAGGCATTAGTTTGTATATAATATTATACCAGTGCTAGTTATTAAATTTGCATTATGCAAATTTAACTATCTAAGGGTTTGTTTACGGAAACGCGGCGCGAGGGGCGTTTTTACCGTTTAGAGAGAGGCAGGGCGTGCAGCGACCCGCGTCATCACACGCGCAAACAATTTACGATGTTGTTTAACCTGGCTGGCAGAAGGTCCCACTGCGAGTGCAGTCTAGTCTGCGTGCACAACGCGGCGACACCTTCCGCGGGCTCCGCCGCAAGCAAACGCGTATGAAATCGCTTCACCGTAAACGCTTTCACACAACGCCATGCTTAACGCTACGCGCGACGCCCCGCGTCTCCGTAAACAAGTCCAGATTTTAGTAACTGAACGTCATGACTTTGTTATTGAGCAGTTACACTTACACTTTAATTGAACCATGTAAAGGATTGGGGAGTTCCCCTTAGAGATAGGATTGGGGAAGCTAAGAGAGGAGATTGGGAAATTCCCCTGTTTATAAGTATTTAGATCTTTTGGTACCCGCGACTCCATAAAAAGTGATGACTTTGTTATTGAGCACTTACACTTTAATTAAACCATGTAAAGACCATGACCATGATGAGACCGTGTGAAGAGTTTTGCGGGTGGTAGGACCTTATGCAGGGTCCGTCCGGATCGCTACCACCATCTTATCCATTAACCTACCGCCAAACAGCAGTGTTCGCATTGTTGTGTTCCGGTTTGGGGATAAGACAGCCGGTGAAATGACTAGCATAGAGGCATTCCTTCTTAGTCCTCAGGGTTGGCAACGCATTTGCAGTCTTAGGATTGCATGGCAGTCTTGTGAATGCAAATGTCTATGGGTCACAGTTTCCACTTACCATCAGGTGGCCTGTGTGCCCGTTTGTCTTCTCTACGCCATAAAAAAAAAAAAAAAAAGGATTGGGGAGTTCCCCTTAGAGATAGGATTGGGGAAGCTAAGAGAGGAGATTGGGGAATTCCCCTGTTGTAAGTATTTCGGCTTTTGGTACCCGCGTCTCCGTAAAAAGTTATGACTTTGTTATTGAGCACTAACACTTTAATTAAACCACGTAAAGGATTCGGGAGTTCCCCTTAGAGATAGTAGTGTGGAAGCTAAGAGAGGAGATTGGGGAATTCCCCTGTTGTAAGTATTTATATCTTTTGTGACAAAAATAATTTTCCACTGACTTCCTATATTTAGGGATCGTTGGGCTAGCTATTTATATCCATTATTCATCAGAAAGTACCTACCAATGTACAAATGCAAAGATAACCAAAGTTATTAACATTGGTCATAAAGGCACCATAATTTAATCCATGGGTTTTTTCTCCATATATTAATTAGCTATAATTAATTATGTTTCCGTCCTTTTAAAAACTATCTAGACTAACATATCACAATGCATCTTATCTATCCCAGGAAAATATTAATTGTGTAGGTGGTGGATAAATTGTCATGTAGATACGTACTATGTATTCATTATTTGTTATGAGTATCCCTTATTTACAACATCTACAAAGGTACAATATGTTTCCACTGTAACTAACCTACTTAATTATAGAATTGGAATACAATTCTCTTTGATAAATTAAAGATTTGATATTATTTCAGTGTCTACTTATTTCCTGACACAAAAACAAAACTATAAAAAATATTATACAACTAAATTATTGTTTTGACAGTTAGTATTTAGCGGATAAAAAATGAAATTGAATCTGAAATGAAATCTAAAATTACAATATACCTATTGGTAAGACCTAGTATGGTATGTTTACTAAAACATTGGTTTGAACCGCACTTTCCTACTTTGGCAAATGCTTACTGGGGCCCATTTCTCAAAGTGTACCTATAGTCCAATAATATTAGTGTTTTGTCTCGTAAATAGTATTACAAAATGAGACAAAACACTAATATTATTAAACTAATACTTTTTGAGAAACGGTCCCCTGCTATTGTTATAACATCATTATAGGTATTTAAATCAAAGAGGTAAGGTACATTAATCAACAAAATTGGGATTGCTCTATTGAGTTTAGGCCTGCATGTATAACACAAGGTACATTTTAGATTTTATATATTTTAAAAGGTATTGTATCGCCAAATACTTGCTTTAAAAAAAAAAGTATTTAAGTCATATAGGTAACATGACCAAAAATTATTAGAATGATGATAGGTACGTAAGAGTAACCTCAAAGTTTCAAAGAAATGATAATTACCACAATAATTTAATCTTATCATATTCTATAGATAACAGAAGCACCAAGTTAACAGTGATATAATAAATAAATAACAGAATAAAAGCAATCAACATGGAACAAGTGGTTAAACAATTAATAAGTTTATGTTCATACCCTCAAGGTTATGAATTAACAAAATCTTTGCCAATGTTCACATAATAAAAGTAAACTTTGAACACCTGTTTTGATGTAAGCAATGGTTGTTTGATAACCATAATTTATAGCTTTATGTAAATAAACACAATTTGCAAAGATACAAGTTATATGTAGAGAACACTGATCCATGACGTTCAATTTCCGACGCCATAAAATGCATCTTTAAGTGGGAAGCGTAATGAGGTCATAATAACCTGCCGATAAGGTTATATTGTTCAAAAGAAGTTCTTTATAATCGATCTTCAGAAAATCTTGCATACCGACCAGTACGTAAAAAACAACTGTTATTCTATCGAATTGAAATGTATGCGTTACATTAAAACAGTAAAGAAATATCGTACTGCGGCAAATGCAAAAACCGGCAGCCAAAATTATCGATCAAGAAAAACAAATTAAAATACGTCTGATCAGCCGTGACTTCCGCAATGTTCGTAGGTAGCTGAACTAAATCCAATGATTTCTCATACTACTAGTAGAACATCCATATTATTCAAATGCGATTCGAAATGGTAGAATTTACAGGAAAAATAAAAAATAGGACACGTGGCGGTCTCTCCCCAGACATTAGCCCCACCCGTGTCAAAATAATTAATAATTATACTTACAGCTGAAAGCCGCAGCTGTTCTTCTGCTTGGTTATGAATAGGGTTTGAAAGCGTTGGTTGTAGAAGATGAGCAAAAGCTGGAAAGGAAAATAATTAAAGTAGAAATTATCACAAAATCTCGGCACGTGTGCGGCAAACCGCAATAGCGAACGAGCGAGAGCAGAGCGAGCGAGAGACCGATAGAACGAATGACGAATGAAATGAAATAACAAAATCTTGGTCGCGTTCACTATGTTCATCTACTTTTCCGCATTACATAAATTACATCGTCGGCAAATATATTGATAATAAAATGTGAGCTACAATAACGTCCAAAAGAAAGAGTGGATACGTGAATTTATCGTACCTGTATAAGTGGAGGTTTTTATAACTTTCACAACATACTAATCAGCAATAGCTATTACAGAAACAGCTATTACCTAATTCATTTTAATCGTCGGCTAAATATAAGGAGATTACAAAGAATATTTAACGTGATAGCAGTAGCATGACATAGCACAATAAAACCACAGATTATAGGGTATGTCTAATAAAACAAAACTTATTCGTTTTTCAAACTAGCATCAGAAACCGAAGAGTTTTGTTTCAAAATAAGTATTAGAACTTAAGGTACCATTTCTAAGGAAAACTATTTAAAATTGAACGCAGCGTTACCAAAGTTTCAAAGTTGTCACTAAGCAACGTTCCGAAACTAAAACTCGAGTCAGTATTTTATTTTTATTTTTGAAAGTGAAAGTATGTGAAGTAAGTGAAGTATGTTTCTAGGTAGATAGATAGTAGGAGTTACATTTGTTCAAAAACATTTTGTTCCTTATTTCACCTGTAGGTACTCAAAACGACCATATTTCATATTCATATATTACACACGACGAGACCATTATATGGTTAGGTAGGTTTAGTGGTAGTAGTTTTGAACGCATCCGTGTTCTGCCAAAAGAAGGATGCTAGTTTGCGTTGCCAATATTTATTGGAAATTAATTTACTTACTTGAAGTAAAACTATTGTAATACGTAAATATGACCGAAAATGTGGAACACTACCGAACTCAAATAGCTTTAGCTCGGACCGAAATCAAGAATTTAAGGTAGAGTTTATGCATTGTTTCGTTAATTAGTTTGTGGCTTGTTCTGCTCGATTACCCTTTACCCGCCTTACCTGTTCTATTTTTTGTAGGCAGCAGCTCTCTTCGTTAAAACACGAGCATGTAAAAGAGATAAATGCCGTCAAGTCAGCTCTGAATGATCTACGATGCGCCAACTGCGCTGATGCAGGTATATAAAAAAAATATAAATATTCGCATACACTTTGTAAGATAATTATTGTCCTTAAAACAATCTAATACAATCTGTTTCAGCTACGACAGTTCAGAGCAATCACAATGAACAGCCATCTTCTTCAACAGAAGATGGCAGCATTGTGTACCGGCCCCTGGGCGTCATAGAGACTTCTTTTCAGAACAAACGGGGGGTCCCTCGACAGCCGTCGGTGCTGGCCAAAACTCGGGGAGCAGTGGTCATTGATACCAGTGTCTTCAATAACCCAGAACATGCTCTGAGTGGCTTGGAGGAGTTTTCTCATATGTGGTATGTTAAAAAATATTATATAAACAATTTCATAACTTAAAACCTTTGCCCAACAAAAAAAATGTTGTAAGATACCATGTCATATATATAACTTCCATGTTTGTGATATTTCCACTGTACTTTGTTACTACTGGAACAAAAGTTACCACAGGTAACAGAAGGGAAGACTCAGTACATCCCACTGCATTCTTTTAATTTTAATACCCACAAAAAAAATGCAGGTCTGTCACTCAGTACAGTACACTACAAATTTGAATGTCAAGATTATTATCATTAAGAAACTTCATGGTTATGCAATGTGTCAGGATTAACTTCTTATCTGCTCAGTACTATAATAACTTTTAATACACTATTGAAATAAATATTTTTTCAGAGATTTAAATGTTTATTTAAAAATTTCGTAAATCCGTACTGTGTATGAAAATGAAAAATGAAAAATGTTTATTTTTGTTAGAAATTACGGTTACAAAACTTGAAAGGGTTGAGACCTCCTAGTAAGTATAGTAATACCTGTGACAGAAGGCCTCACTCTTCTATAATAAGTGAATAAGTAGTTATTTAATAACAAAAACAATCATAAGTATTAAAAGTTCTATAAAACCAAAGCTTACATGTGAAATGAAATGAATCTATTTCAATTCAAATTCTGTGTGTGTGTGTGTGTGTGTGTGTGTGTGTGTGTGTGTGTGTGTGTGTGTGCGTGTGTGCGTGCGTGCGTGCGTGCGTGCGTGCGTGCGTGCGTGCGTGCGTGCGTGCGTGCGTGCGTGCGTGCGTGCGTGCGTGCGTGCGTGCGTGCGTGCGTGCGTGCGTGCGTGCGTGCGTGCGTGCGTGCGTGCGTGCGTGCGTGCGTGCGTGCGTGCGTGCGTGCGTGCGTGCGTGCGTGCGTGCGTGCGTGCGTGCGTGCGTGCGTGCGTGCGTGCGTGCGTGCGTGCGTGCGTGCGTGCGTGCGTGTGTGTGTGTGTGTGTGTGGTGCTTATGTCATGTATCTATTTTCCTCATAATTACATTCTGTTGTAGCTGATGAGTGCTTCAACATCATCATAACTTAAGGTTTTTAACCAATCCATCAAAGTCTTTCTACAGGTAAATAATTGTAATGGGAAAATGTTTTTTTCTTTATTAATTTTATTATAAAGTTGAGCCGAAAGTTTACAGAATTGTAACTTAGCAAACCGAGATTTGCAGGGATATACAGGGGCAACCTTGTATTTACGCCTTCCACTTAATAAAGTGGGGTTGTATGTTAAGGACCTATGTACTTTAAGGGTGGTCAGCAAAACAAATAGTTTCCTCATTGAAAGTAGTTCAGACATGTTGTACAGTTCACTCGTTGAGTATCTATACGGTTTGAAGTACATTACCTTAATTAGGCTTCTTTGGCCCCTCTCTACCTCAAGAAATTTCGTCTTTGATGCCCCTCCCCAAACAATTATACAATAGCACATGATCGATTGGGCCAGAGTTGTGTACAACCTATTTAGTAACAATTTTGAAGCGATATGCCTTAAGTTTTTGAATATCCAGGTAAGTTTCCTGATCCTTGAATTTACGTACTCTCTAAAGTCTGTGATCAAAAATGTAAACATACAATTGTCAATGTCAAAGTGACATTCCAGGGGTATGCAACCTTATTTCTCAAATGTAATTTTTTAAATGTATGAATTTTAGTCAGCAAATATAAATACCGATACCTACATGGTTTTCAGTAAGATATTGGCTGGAAGACCTACAGTTAGTCCATTCTAGTTTAGTCAGTTCAGTTCAGTGTAATCATTATGACTGGGATATAGGGTGAAAATAAAACCAAAACTTAATAATAATAAGAAACAAAAACTTAACAACAGAAAGCAACGATACCAAAGGATAAACGAAAAGAAATGATTCACATCATTTATTTTCGTTTGACAGATGTCAAAAAACGAATGCCATCAGATTATAAGGGTATGTCTACGAATGCTGTATGTCCGTATGCACCTTAGAAATATTAAAGAAAAACCATTAACTCTGAATACTTAATAGATCATAATATTATGATTATTATAATTACGAACCAAATGTTTGAAACTTCTTACCTTTGCCAGTGGCATAAATTAAAACTCCATATATTTTATTCAAACAACATAAATACGGAATAAAAAAAAGTATATTTACTGTTTACCTGAGTGTAATATTTTTAACTTTTCACACAATGTTATATAACTCTGAATATTATAATTTTCATTTTAATTTTATTGATTTTAAAGTAACCATGGAAAAAAAAAAAAAAGAGCGGGAAACTATTTTCAAAGCGGTCGTGATTTTTTGGTCTTATATTATAAAATTAAGTATTATTGAAAGGATTGGTGTTATATAGTATAATAATTTGTATTTATAGTATATTTAGTTGTATATTTTAATATTATTGCTGTAGATATTGGGTAAGTTACATAATTAATTTTTACTATGGGTGATCCGCCCGACCCCGGTGGGGGACCTGGTCCCCCAGCCACTACTACTACGGGTAATGATCCGAAACAAGTAACACCGATAGATGTATTAATCAATGTCCTCGAGTCATCGATGGACACTGATACCGACAATAACACTGAATGGACTATGAAACGCAAACGCGCGGCTCCCCGCTCGGTTTGTGGTTCTTGTAATAAAAGAAAGCGAAAGGATGGGAAAGGTATCAAAGACAAGGATTGCCAATGTAACATGTCAATTAGAGAATCGCATGAATCTGTTTCGGTCCCCTCGTCTCGCAAGACGCAGGTGCCACTTGTGCCAATTAGTCAAGGCTCTAACAACGACGAAATTACCCGCGTGCCTGTAGGCCGAGCTCAATATCAGCAGTCAGATGCATCGCCGTATGTTGTGCACATACAAAAACAAACTCTAAGCACTAATGACGGTACAACTCTTCATCCAGTAACTTTTGGAAGATTCATGAAACGGAACGATATTAGGGGAATTGTGAATGGTAGCCTTAAACGTATTGGCCGCAATCGCCTTAGTTTAACGTTTATAAATTTTCAAGATGCCAATGCGTTTCTATCAAATCTTAATTTGCAAAAAGAGAATTACAAAGCATTTATTCCAACTTGCAATGTAACTCGTATGGGGGTTATTAAGGGGGTACCTACAGATTGGTCAGACGAAGAAGTCTTGGCCAGTATCAACGTCCCAATCGGATGCGGGCCAATAATTAAAATGAGGCGATTAAAAAGAAAAATATTTATTAACAATGCTGTTCAATTTGAAAATATAGGCACAATTGTTGTTACTTTTGATGGACAGGTATTACCTACACGCGTGTACATGTGTTATACGGCATTGACGGTAGAACTGTATATATTTCCTACTGTGCAATGTTATAACTGCTGCAGGTACGGACATGTGAAAAACCAATGTCGATCAACACCAAGGTGCTTCAAATGCGGTCAAGGCCATTCAGGTGATGGCTGTAATGTCGAGGAGGAGGATTACTGGTGCATATTATGCAAAGGTTATCATCAGGCTAACAGTAAAAGATGTTTGGAGTTTGGTAGACAAAAGGCAGTAAAAGAAACTATGAGCAAAAGCTGCATTTCATATATGGAGGCAGTTAAATTACATCCACCTGTGTCAAGCGTGTCATACGCCGATGCCTTACTCCAAACACCACTACCCTCACAGTCGCACATTACAGCTACTCATCCCTCACAAAATACATATCCCACATCATCATTAAGTACCCCACCTCATTCATACAAGAAAACAGTGTTTCTAAAGCCCAAATCACCACCTAAGTTCTCTAAAGGGTATGATCGCATTGCCCATGCAGAAATAGTAAGGGACCCTTCTCTTCCTTCAACAAAGCTCAATATCCAAAGAAATCATAATACTAATGAAAATGAAAATGAAATTAAAATTGAAGATATTATCAAAGCTCTTATACAGTTATTATCACAGTCCAATACCATTTCACCGTCCAACGTTGCAGCAGTGATAGATGCACTTTATCAACTTTCAAGCAATACTAACAATGGCCAACAAAGCCAAAGCAATTCAATGGAATTGTCTCAGCATCAGCAGTAAAAAATACGAATTAATACATATTATAAATAAAAATGATCCTTTTCTCATCTGTCTCCAGGAGACATGGTTGAAAAAGGAATCCATTTTTAAAATTCCTGGCTATTCCTGTTTCAGGGAAGACAGGAATGATGGGTACGGCGGGGTGGCCATACTCATAAAAAAATCCTTAACATCAACTCCCTTATCTCTCCCTTCTCACAGTAATGAATTATCTGTCATTGCTGTGGTTGTAAATAAAATATGTTATGTCTCTATATATTTTGCTCGTCCAAGTAAGGATATTTTTAGTGAAATTGACCAACTTTTCAATTTTCTTCCAAAACCATTTATTTGTTTAGGAGATTTTAACTCTCACCATCAGCTTTGGGGTTGTTCTACTACTACTTATTATGGTGAGCAATTACTAGACTTATTTAACAATCATAATCTATTTATTCTGAACACTGGTACGCCAACACGCCTTGCACGAACACCTAGTGCTCCAGACTTGTCTGTTTGTACTCCAGATCTTGCATCTTCTCTCTCTTGGAGTCCTATGGACTCTACGTATGGTAGTGACCATTTCCCTCTTCTTATTACTTTCCCTTTTAAAAAGCCTTTAAAACAGTTGAGGTATCCGCGTCTGAAATATAAATTAGCAAATGCCAATTGGGTTACATATAAGAGTAAGGTACAACTGAAAGTGCATGATTTGCCTGAAGTAAGAGATGACAATGTATCAGAGTGTTGTAAATTATTAGCTCATATTATGATAGAAGTAGCAAATGAAATTTTTCCATTAAAAAACTGTGGCCTTGGGGTGTTACCAACTGCCCCATGGTGGGATGAAGAATGTACTGTTGCCATAAAACAACGAAAACAGGCAGAGAAACAGTACTGTTCAAACATGTCAGATGATAACTTTGAAAATTACCTTAAAGTAGCTAAGTCCACAAAAGAGCTCCTCCGGAAAAAGAAATTTGAAGGATGGCGCAGTTTTTGTTCATCTCTTTGTCCTAATGTTAATGCTTCCACCGTATGGGAAAATATAAGAAAATTTAGATCTGCTTTTAACCATACTGAACAAAGTAAAATCCCTGGTGATCTGGCAGAACAAATTATGGATCGTTTAGCCCCTCCATCCGCCCCAGAAGAGTTTGTAGTCAAATCCTTAGTTCTGGCAATTGAAATCAACGATAATCACAATGAGATGGACTTAAACTCACCGTTTACAATGTATGAGCTAAAAGGTGTACTTTTATCTATTAAAGACTCTGCGCCAGGTGAGGATGGTATCCCATATTCGTTTCTGTCAAAGCTTGATATTGATGGTCTTAAATATTACCTTTCTTTAATTAATAAAGTTATGTTCACGGGACATGTTCCCAGATCCTGGAGAACACAAACTTTGATCTTGTTATTGAAACCAAATAGACTTAGTTCTGATCCATGCTCCTATAGACCAATAGCTTTAGCGTCTGTAATGTCTAAAATAGCTGAACATCTAGTTAAAAACCGTTTAGAATGGTTCCTAGAACATAATAATCTATTATCAGGCACCCAGTTTGGTTTCCGTAAAGGCAAGTGCACTTTTGACAGCCTTGGTATTTTTACCACAGATATTCGACTGGCTTTTTCTAAAAATGAGTCTTTGGTAGCTGCCTTTTTAGACATTAACGCGGCATATGATAATGTAAATATTTTTATTCTCAACAAGAAATTGCAACAGCTTAAGGTCCCCAGTTTGTTGGTTAATTTTATTGTAAATATTCTGCGCGAACGATATATCAAGTATACTCTAGAGCCTAGTGGTAACTCTTTTATTTGTAGAACTGTCTGGAAGGGCTTGCCACAAGGCTCAGTCTTAAGTCCTCTTTTGTACAATGTATATACTTATGATTTAGAATCCTTTGTAAATATATATGCCTCTGTCCTTCAATATGCTGATGATTTACTCCTTTATGTACCAGGGCGTTGCATAGACGACATTGCCGAGTCATTATCTACAGCAATGACAGCTCTTAAGACTTGGCTAGACATAAATGGGCTTGATTTGTCTCCACCAAAAAGCTCTGTTGTCTTGTTTTCCAGAAAACGGAGTACACCAACAGTTAATGTTGTTTATAGTGATTCGGTTTTGCCAGTCAAAAATCAGGTCAAATTTCTAGGGGTGATATTGGATTCTAAACTTACTGGTCAACCTCATTTTGAGTATGTTCTCCTAAGGTGTGAACGTAATTTAAATATTTTAAGATGTATTTCTGGCGTCTGGTGGGGTGCTCATCCCTTTACAATGAGGCTTCTTTATAATGCTTTGATAAGGAGTGTCATAGATTACGGGATGTTCTTGTTATATCCGGGTAATGTAACTGCATCCAAAAAGATTGATGGCGTTCAGTCCAAAGCGCTCAGGCTCATTACTGGCGCGATGAAATCTAGTCCAATCAATTGTCTACAAGTAGAGTGTTGTGAACCACCTTTTCTCTTAAGGCAACAGTATTTAAGTGACAGATATTTTTTCCGGAATATACAGTTAAAAGGTAATCCACTGCTTCTGAAAATAAGAAGGCTTGCTGATGAAGTAGATTCCTCTAAATATTGGGCTCATAAAGATGCGCCATGCCTAGTTAAAAGTTTAAAAAAATATTTGATCTTAGACACACCTACACATCAAAGTTCTTTGTTACCTCTTTATCAATATAGTTATAATACTTTAGTCCTGGAACCGAACATAAAGCTTAATGTAGGAATATGTAAAACTGATTGTCATCAAAATGCAACATTTAATAACATCGTTGACAGTGAATGGTCTGATTGGCATCACATTTTTACGGATGCTTCTAAAAAATCTGACTCTAGTTGTGTAGGCGTTGGGGTTTACCATTCACAATTTCCAATTATTCAAAAAATCAAGTTCCCTCCAGAGTCTTCTGTTTACACAGGTGAATGCTATGGACTTTTTAAAGCTACTCAATATGTTCTCCTCATGAAAATCCCAAAAGCAGTAATTTTTTGCGACTCTCTCAGTTCCCTTCAATCACTAGCAAAGTTTCCCTTCAGGAATCATAAACAAGCTCAAATAATTTTTGATATCAGAGAATGTTTACACCAGTGTGCGTTGAGGGGTTGTAGCGTTGTTTTTGCGTGGATCCCGAGTCATGTGGGTATTTCTGGTAACGAGAAAGCTGACCAACTAGCGAACGAAGCTGTGCACGACGGTGATATATTTCCCTATTTAAATTATAGTAATGATTTAGCTAATATGCCCAAGGTATATCTTTTTGAAGCGTGGAAACGACTTTGGGTCAATAGCACCAAAGGTAAATATTACCGACTGGTGCAAGAGTCCATTCCACGTAAACCATGGTTTAATAAAGTCCACTTTTCTAAAAAATCTACGTCAATTTTATGCAGATTACGTTTGGGTCATGTTTGCACCCCAGCGCATTTATATAAGTTTCGTATTGTCGCTGAGCCTTTGTGTTCTTGCGGGAATTATGGGGACGTGAACCACGTTTTCTTTTCCTGTATATTGTATGATCATACTGAGTTTTTTATCCAACTCCAATCCATTTCCATCCCTTTCCCTACTTCCATCCACTGTTTATTGTATTATAATTGTTACGATGTATATAAAATATTAGCGAATTTTATAGAGACTTATAATATTAAAATATGATATTTGTAATTATGTATATAGAATTGTATGTACAACCTAATCCTTTCTTTCCTATTCCAAATTCCGCATTGTTAATGTCCTAAATTCTTAATTCTGTTTCCCTAACTTTGTATTTGGCTAAAAGATAACAAACCCATTAAAAAAAAAAAAAAAAAAAAAAAAAAAGTAACCATCACTTGGATTTGTTTTTTTATGATGGCAATCCGTTTGTTTACATGTTTGATCATGTTTGATCTCGAATTCGATCACAGACTGTAAGTGGTTTTTATTTCAGTGCCTTGCTCTGGTCTACAGTATTCCGCAAATATAGTCTGCTCCATGTCTGAACCTGACCAGTTTCCGTGGTTTTTTCTGGTAGAGAGGATCTGATTATTAGGACATGTTAATTTATGTTGCCTTCTATCACCTGACTGACGGAAATTGCATGTTGTATCTTGTTTACCCATTTGAAACAGATGTTTGTTTAGTTTGCAGTGGCCACTGGCCAGTTAGGATCCTAGTCACTGCGCAAGTCTTTTCTCTTTCGAGTTGTAGAATCTCTTTAGAGATCTTGCTCTTGATTCATTTCCTTAATAATTATTATTTCCACAGCTTGATCGCCCTAGCTAGATTTACATGGGCGCTTAGCGAGCTTAGCGAGAATAGGTTCTACAAATTGTGATGCCACAAACCAGTCCCGGGCTGATCAGGGGGTTGTGTTGTTGCCAGATCATCTGGCATTTTGTTTCAATCAATGCTGACGTGCCCTAGTGCTTTAGTATGAGTTGTTGGAGTTTGCTAGGGCATTTAAATTGTCTTTATATTTCTAGTATGTCTAGTGTCAAAAGTAGAGCATGAATACCGGTATTCGATACTATCGAAAAACCGGAATATGGGACTAAAATTCCGATATTAAAAAACCGATATTCGAGTTCCCAAAATACCGGTATTTCGATATTAGCTATTGGATGTATTATTCCCAAACTCCCAACCATTTGTTGCATACAATTAAACTTATACTAATATAATAGTAATTAAAGAATGCACTACATATTTCTTATAGAGGAGATTCTAAACATTGGTGATGAAACGTTGAACTTATTTGAAATGATCACTAGTATTTCTTGTAACAGGTTATGATTACCTAATAAATCTGGATTTTGTCAGTTAAAATCATAGCTGAAAGCAGGCGGGCTTTTTTTATTTAATTTCTCTTGTTCTGTCTTGGGTGTTTTTAAGATAGTTATTTTGATATTTTTGTTTATTAAGTTAAGTACTCGCATGTAGTGATGTGCCGTTACCGGTAACTTACTCGAAGCGGGTATTTTACCAGTAACGCTACCAGAAACATTACCAAAAAGCGGTAATATACGGTAACATTCAAATTTCGTAAATATGACCTATGTTTTAAATACATGTTTATACTATTTTAGCACCAGACGGACCCTTTTAAACTAATAATGTTAAGATGGGTTTAGTAGTTTAGTATATTACCAATGTTACTGGTAAAATACTTAATATTTCCGAGTATTTTACCAATGTTACCGGGAATATTACTCCCTCATATTTATACTTCATTAGAGTTTGCAATATTCGTTCAATTTTAGTATTCGAATAATACGAATATTTAGATTTCCAATATTCGAATATTCGAATATTTCGAATAATTCGAATATTTTTGAAAATTAAACAAAATAATGATTCTAAGTTGTGTAATTGTAAAATATTATGTGATGTTAATTTAAAATGTAATGACCTTACAATTCAAAAAAACATTTATGGTATCTTCTCCAGATACCTAGCATGTAGCCGAACTTACTAGCTCCCTAGCTCGCTACGCTACCCTTTTACCAATTACGGTACGGTATTTAGTTCTTTTTAGGAAGTTTGATTTTGGCAAGGATAAAGCAAAATAGGTAATATATTGTTTGTCTTACATTTGTAGTTATTTTTAATATTTAAATCTATTTCCACGAACTCGATAATATGGAGGATAATTAATCCTGGCATTTTGTTAATGTTTTGCTAAGGTAAATAATTACAGACAAATTTGTGCACTATTCGAAATATTCGTTTTATTCGAATAATGAATATTGTCGAATTCGAATAACATTTATGGGGAATAATTTGAATAATCGAATATTCGAATTGCAAACCCTAACTTCATACATATCTATCTCGTGAAAACCGGATACTTACGAATAAAATAAAAGAACAATCAAGTTTTAAAATTATACACAGCGTTACAATAATTACACTTGAAACTAGATGAAAAACAAACATGGGGTTCACTTAGTATGGAGAAAGTAACTTTGCATGATTACACAAAAAGTTGACGGGGAAAAAAATGGCAAGTAGCTTTAAAAACATTCTAAGTTCATAATAATTGTATACATGTAAGAAACCACTGAAAAAATATTGAAATACTACATCAAATTAATGAGTTATTGTAACATGGACACAAGGAAAAATTACAAAAAATCCGACTAAAATGATCAATATCTCCGAAAGTACAAAAAATTGCGGAACATACATGGGGGTGTTTTTGGTAGCCCTGGGTGTGAGCTATTATTTTTTTTCATTTGGACCACTAGTGATCCGACACCATGGATTTAATAAATGAATAAAGAAAGGAAACAGAAATACACGATCTCTATGTCCGCTTCTGGTAATATTACCGGTAGCATTGGTAATTTACTGAGTATTTTACCAAATGGTATTATACTGGTAACGAGTAAGTTACCGCCGGCACATCACTACTCGCATGTGCAGAAACAATTTGAAGTTTAAATTCACGATATTTTGAATGAATGTGCTGTGAATTACTACTAAATTTATTTATTTATTATTACAAATATGTTTATACGGCATTACAGTGGATACTAGCGCACCGAATAAATTAACAAACTACAACAATCAGCAACAACAATAACAATACAATACGATCAAAAAAGTATTAAACATTAGGTACTAATACTGGATGGCCTCACATCCATCGCCTCGCAAAATCGCAAACATTCGCTACGCACAATGGTCCAAGTAGATGCGAACAGGTCGCACTTCGGTGCTGATGCCAGCAGCGCGTTGAGCAGCGCGAGGGCGCGCGGCAGCGGGGAATGTCTGCGCGCCTGCGTGCGCGCCGCCGGCACGGCCAGCAGCGCTCGCAAATAATGTAAGCAGCTTCGGAGATAAACCAATATCATCTAGCTTGCTTAGTAGTACGTCATTATCTACGCGATCGAAGGTCTTCTTGAAGTCGAAGTAAATGACATCGACTTGGACGCCTCTGTCGAGATGTTCTGAGATATCGTCCACCAGGGTGAGAAGATTCGTGTCCACGGAACGCTTCGCCCGAAAACCGTGTTGCAAGTCGCACAAAGAAGGTTTTATCTGGGTAGATATGTTCCGATGGAGTAGACCCTCAAACAATTTGGCTAAGGCCGAAAGGATAGCTATGGGCCTATAATTTTCGACATGGGCTGTCTCGCTAGTCTTTGGGATAGGTATTACTCGCGTAATCTTCCACTGGAAAGGATAAGTGCCAGTGGAAAGCGCTAAGTTGAACATGTGGAGTATAGGGAATTTCAGACAGTCCATGCATCCTTTAATGATAAATGCAGGGAGATTGTCGGGACCAACCGCACTACAGGCTTTGAGCGACTTTATGCCTGCCTCTAGTTCCTGCATAGTTATACACGCCACATTCACATAGTTGGCAGAACGTCCGTGACCATGCTGTGCACTTGCATCTAGTCTAGGAGCATGTGGTAAAAATACACCAGAAAAGAAGTTCGCGAAAGCTGATGCCACCTCTGCACCAGAGACCTGTTTGTTGTCGACTATAACTTCGTTCACAAAACCCCCCCTTGATTTAAGGCTACCAATATGCTGCCAGAAAGAGCGCGGATTGATCTTTAGCCTATCTTGGATTCGGTCGAGGAAAGAGTTGTAAGCTATAGTGATTCGTTTTTTAATGTCAGCCCTAAGCAAACTAAATGCAGCGTAAATGTCTTTATTTTTAGTATCCTTCCACTTACGGTGAAGACTAGCTTTCAGCGCTATTTGAGCAATCAAATCCGCAGTAAACCAGACAGGATATCGTCTAATATACCTACATAATATTATATTTGCTTCGCATGACCTGATTTATTATTTTTAGGGCCTCAAACTTCATCCAACTAAAGTGGCAATTTAGCTCAGTTAAATAACATTAGATTTTTAACATTTCAGATTTTTTTGCAAAAATATCGAATTAATACCGGTATTGGAAAAAAGCTACGAAATTAGATACTCTAGTCAAAAGGCAGCTTGCTGGTCCAAGATGATATAATTATAGATGTGAGGTGGCAACATCCCCCATGTACAGTCAGCTGCAGAGAAAAGTGACCCCCCCTGCATACAAGTTTACTAGCAAAGGTTACGTTTCTCTGCAGCTGACTGTACTAACTAAAAATATGCTGTTTCATTTCATAAAATACCTTAGGAGATGAGAAAAATATATTAATTACATTTGCAAATTCATAATGTTGTTATAAAAAATATTAATCACTAACAATATACACCATTATAATATAAGTATAAATATTATAATTATATTATAATGCAGGGGTTGGGCTAATGCAGGTTTGAGCTATGATGCCTATGATTTTCTTAAAAGCTCTAATAATTATATCATATTTAATTTTATTAATATTTTCTAAGTTTACATAAAGCTATCTAAGTGAGCGTAACACGAGTCTTATAATATAAGCCCTGTCCTGTGTGGAGCGTAAAATGTAAAATTGCAGTTGAAATTGGTGATCAAAAGGTGAAATGTTCTATTTTCTTTTCCAGGGTGATATTCCACTTCCACGCAACAGAGAGCAGCAGTGTGCAAGCCAAAGTAGCGCCCCCGCGGCTTGCGGGCGAGCGGCGAGGCGTGCTGTCGACGCGCTCCCCGCATAGGCCCTGTCCCATTGGCTTGTCACTTGTTAAGATACAGAGCATTGAAGGTAAATCAACATTAAAGACAGCATTTACAGAGGTCCTACTTTGAAAATAGAAGTTCGAAGTTACGTTAGCTCCATCTCTGCCACTCGTTATTCGAGACTAAATGGAGAGAAAGGAGGAGGTAACGTAACTTCGACTTACTAAGTGGGACCTCAGGTTCGCTTTGTGCACATTGGACGCATCTCATCATAAGGTGTTCAGAATTCTTTGTATAGCTGATCATACAATCACTGGAAAAAAACGATGGCCATTCTTGACCCACGTTAATTGGCAACAAAATCTTACAATGTACATCAAATTGGTTAAGGTTGGGTTTTATAAAGATCCGTTAGATCAAATTTCGGTCAGGAATGTCAAAATTTGTATGAAGTTACTAAAATTTGATCTGACATATTTACAATCGGACCTTTATAAAACCGCGCCTAAATATTTTGTAGTTACTCTCTGGATTAGGAAGTTATATTTGTAAACAGTTTGAACAAAAGACAAGTGGGCTGTTTTTTGTGCCGGTGAGTGTACAAAAGTGCATCCACTGATCCTGTATTGAACTCACTGTAGCAAATGGAGTTTAGATTTCTTCGACTAGACTGTACAAGTACGTTTACAGGTTTGATTTTGGAATGCTATAATATATAAGAATAAGGTCTTATACCTAAATTAAACACCGATTTTGTATGGACTAATCTCGAACTAAGTCTCATTCCCGTTTGGTCGAATCCACCCTTAGACGGCAACAGCTGGAATCGTGTATAACATATCTTACGTTACTTATGTGCTAATAAATAACTTTAGGCTTAAGCAAACAATTAAGTAAGTCTAGTTTAAATAATTCTGCCCGAAATCGTTTTGTTCATAGCAACATATTTACAGTTACAGGTATTTTATAATCAAGAGCATAGGTATATTAGAATTATCAACAAGAGATGTTGGTAATTTCTGTAGCTCTGACTACCCCACTCTGGGAATGAAGGCGTGAGTTTATGTATGTATGTAGCATATATTTTTAAAGTATTAATATACATTTCCTGCTGCTTCTCAACACTCGGTCCCACTTCTTGACTTATTTTGACTTTTATCTAGATTTAAATTATATACATTTTATTGCCTTATTTTTATTAACCCTTTAAAAAAAAATACGTGTTATAAGTTTAACGTTTATCTGTGTTAGTCTGTGGGATTGTAGCTCCCAAACTAATGGACCTATTTACTTTTTTTGCTAGCCTGTTTTTGTGTGCCACTGCTGGGCAAAGGCCTCCCCTCTTTTTCGCCACTCGTCCCTATCCTATTGAAAAAAATTTAGTTTAATAGGTATAGTTAGCTCGGTTGGGCTTTTAAAGAGATGGAGATGGTGTCGACATTATATCGGAGCTTTTTATCTATTAAATAGTAGTGTAAAATGAACATGACCCATCTTAAAAAAAATCGTTATTTACCAGCTTGAAAATTCAAATGATCTTTTTTACAGGCAACCGAATCTACTTCCTAGGCGTGGATATGGTGAATGGCACCCCAGTCCTAGACATCAAGCCCTACATCCCGCAGTATGACTACCCTGTGCCTGTTTTCGACACCCCTATGTCGGCGTTGGTCCGGCCGCCGACCGAGGGCACTAGCGACGGCACCGAAAACCTTGCCAGTTTGCAAATTGATGATGATACTTATCATATGAGGTGAGTTGAGTATACCATATAATTTTCCATATTATCGTTTAACCAGGACTTTTCTAGAGCTTTTCTCCTTTTTAGTGTTTCGTACCCTATTAGTATACTTTAGCTGTCCATCCGTCCCTCTGTTTGTTTGTCGTGATAGCTAAGGTCGCCGTCAATAGAACTTGTGAACGATGTAAACAAATTAGTACTGTTTGACACATAACCTCAAATATTCACCAAGCGTATTTTTATGAAAAATAACGTATAATGTATAGTTATTTCATCTTAAACTTAATACGAAAATAATGTTCTAGTGTATAAATCATTGCAGAGAACTCACTTGATTTTTAAAAGTTCGTGATTATCGAGTAATCATGGTGAATTGGTTCTACATCAGTTTAATGGTTGTGTTCATTTTTTTTTGCTTCCAGCCATAGCCCGCGGTTATCGAACCCGAACGGGATTGACACAGCCACTTCCATACCACGCTCGCCCACCGAGGACGGCATGCCATCACCCGAAAACCAACCAAGAAATCTCACCCCAATCTCACCATCATCTGACTCCCCGTCTAGCATTGACTTACTAGACGGGAACTTCAGCGTGAGATCCCCCATCCGACGACCAGACACAGAACGTGGTGCTCCTGATGGCCAAGAAAGGTTCACCCCACCGCAATCTGCACATCTCACAAGCTTAAGCCATGATGGCATAAGGGTGGCTTCATGGATCACAAATCCACCATCCCAAAGATATGAAGTCAGGTTCACCGACGATGCCCTAGCGAGGCTTGTAGAACTTATTGGAGACAGGGCTCAAGCGTTCAAGAATAATATTACTACTTTGCTCTCCGAGGATCCTAGGTCTCATTACGTCCGAGGTCGGTATCCTGATCATGAATACAGCTGTGTGCTGGAAGACATGTCCATCAGCTGTGTTTTCGACGCTAGCTCTGCAGTCTGCACCATCATAGCTGTACGGAACGCAGATGAACTCCAACAGAATTAGCTATTTTTATTACAAAAATGACATATTTTTCGCCTAATATTCAAATTTCAATAAATTATTTTATGCAAGCACAATTACAATTTGTTGGCACAATGAGGGTTTTATTTTACATGGATGCGAAAAAATAAAATAAAATATAAAATAATATATTTATTACATGATTTAAAGTTTAATACATTTTTTTATAAGTAAATGCGATTACATTGAGGATAATGATAACAAACAAATTATTAGAATATTTAAATTATTAAATAATATCTTGGGTGATCAGACCACATTTCGATCTCGTCCTAGACTAGTTCCTAATGGCTATAAGATGTGCCTTCTCGTGGTTCACGGTACGCGGGAGGGGAGAGCGCTTGACCAATCGACCAATTTAGGGCGGTACTAATAAACTCATGGTTTGTGAAGCCCGTCACAAGATACGTCAAATTAAACGTCAAACCATAGAATACTGTAATTTTTAACGCTTCTTGAGACGAGAGCCTTAGTCGTGATCAGTTTATCTTAGTGTGTCGACGGCTTTCCCCTCCAGCGCAATTGAGTTATAAAATAATATCATCCACAAATTTTCGAATACATTGAAAAATATATCTTCTAAAAACCACACGAAGTCTGAAAGTAGTTTGTTATTTGCATAGCGTTAATTATTAACCAAACTGAAAGAGGATTTTACCACAAAAACACTGCGTTTACTTTGCTAGGCTCCTTTAAACACATACCTGTTATAAAAAAAGGGGATGAGTCTAAAACACTGACCGTTATTATTTTCGATATGATTGATTGTATATGAACTATGGAATTTCAACTGGAGTGTAATGCAAATCCAAGCTAAATTGGTCACCACAAGCAAAACAATAAATGGATACATTAAATACGTACTTAATTTTATAAATGCGTTGTATTAATAATCGGCGTGGTTTCTACAATACTAAACTTCATCCTTTGCCACAGTTTATACTTTCTTATAGAAATATACCCGTTTGCCAGAACCGAAATTACCGACAGTCTTTAAAAGATTCAACTCCATGTATCTCAGTTTGACACCATTAAGTGCAATTGTCTTGATAATAGAGTCTTTTTTCCAGACAATATTTTCGGACAGGAAAGTCCAGTTGTTTCCGTCCACTGAATGTTTATATTGAAGTTCTAGAATGGTTCCATTGCCAGCGTCTTCTCTTGGCACGTATTCCACCTTGTCTACTTCATAAACTTGTCCAAGATCAAAGTTTAACTTTAATATCTGTCCCTCCTTCGGATTAGCTTTGCCCTGTGCGCCCCAATGAGTGTGCCAGAAAGTATTACCGTCCCCGTCAGTTAATTTGGAGACTTCTTGGCTTGGCTGACAAGGTAAATTGCAAGATACCTTCACATCCTTCACTGTGTTTATGTGCGGGTCTTCTTTTGTAGTAACGGTTATCGGATTACTCCACTCTGATACTCCGTCACCTACGGCACGAATCCTAAACGAATATTCAGTTGAATATTTAAGGCCATCAAAGGTAATTTTTGTTTCAATAATATTACTGAAAATAATATCATCTCTTTCAACTTCATAATTTGTGTATCCATCTCTGACTGAATCCCAAGACAGCGTGACAGATGTTGACGTAGTTTCATTCTCGTTAACCACAAAATTGGTCGGCGGTGTAATTGAAGATGCCAGTCTTGTTTCACTTCCAAGAACTTTTTTCTCGTTTGCAAATCCAACTACTTTTACGTGAAGCTTTTGTTTGGTAACATCAACTTTTTTCAATTTTATCAACAAAAACTGCTGCTCGAGTTCT
The DNA here is from genome assembly GCA_963966035.1 of Acleris laterana. Lineage (NCBI taxonomy): Eukaryota > Metazoa > Arthropoda > Insecta > Lepidoptera > Tortricidae > Acleris > Acleris laterana. The sequence goes on from OZ014461.1 coordinate 6,704,189, forward strand.
TCTTCAGCAAAATCGCGAAGATAAGGATTTACAATAAAATCCTTCTTCACGAAATAAGCATCTTCCAAAGAATCGAATTGTTCTTCGGTTTCTGCTTTCTTTATTGCCTCAAAATCCCCGTAGGAATTTATTTCTACCGTTACTGCTTCAACGGATGTCATTACACGTAATAGGGTTTTTCTGTCTTTAACCATGCCTTTGTAATTACCAACTGTTTTTTCAATACTAACATATAATTCCTCCTTCTGTAAGACCATTTTTACTTTTGTTTTAGCTATGTGTCCTTTTGAATACTCCATAGACATACCGTCGTCTTCGTAAACCTCAAAGCTTGAGCTGCCCCAAGGATACAAATTGAATATTCTGCTATCCCTTTGTATTTCATGCGGGTTGTTGTTAGGATTGGACATTGGGATTATGGCACCGTTTTTGACAAAAACTGGTATTTTCCACAATGGTGTTTTTATATTATTATAGATTTTACCACCTTTATACATATGTCCTGTGAAAAAGTCAATCCAAATTTGGGCATGGCCCGGTAAATAAATACCATTTCTGTAGGGTTCCGGTGTGTATACAGGTGCGACAAGAATACTAGGTCCCCACATATATTGATACTTAGAATCATTTGTATAAGCGTGGAATTCATTTGGGAATTCGAGAAACATGGCTCTCACCATCGGCAACCCTCGAATAGCTTCATGATTGATCGTATAATTGTACGGCATCAGCATTGACTTTAATTTCAAATACGCTCTATTAATATTTTTTGCTTCGTCGTCAAAAGTGAAGGGTGTCTTAGGGACCGATCCCCATCCATCCATGTTTAACTGTAAAGGAGTGAAAGTTTTCCATTGATAATCTCGAATATTAATATGTTTCTTTCCTCCAGCGTAAATTCCGTCCATATCTGATCCGACAATAGGTTGGCCTGAGAGGCCTGTCCCAATGTACGTCGGTATATGGAATCGTATGTATTCCCACTCCCCTCCCGACTGATCTCCACTCCAAATTCCTGCATATCTTTGGGTCCCCGCCCATCCATCGACCATAATAATAAAAGGTCGAATGTGTTTCTGTGTTGCTTTTTCGAATATATCGGTAGCTGTTTCAACTGCATTTAATCCGAATGAATATCCGTCTCCGATCCAAGCTACGTCACATTTAAGAGCGACCACTCCAGCCTGACTAACCTCTCGGTTCAAATCTCTTTCTCCCTTTTTTGGATGCTGGGGATCTTTTGGGTGGAGGTTAGACTCCGTCCAAAGTGCAACTTCTACGCCATTCTCCCTTGAATATTCCGCGAATTCCTTCAAGTTATCTATATCACCTTGCAGTGAGTCGGTTTGTCCGTATCCCGAACCATAACCATCGTTGGGAATGAACCAGCCCAGTGGCATATCGTGCCGCCGATACCTATCTATCATGGCTCGCGCAGAAAATTGGTAGTTGTTTAGTTCTCCATTCAAAGATTCTAAAATTCCCTCTTTGTTGCCCATTTCACTGGGCTGATACTTTTTGTAATACTCTCCATCTTCAAATAAAATTGCACCAGTCGTATCCTGTGTGGATTTTACCCAATAATCACGGTTGAATGTGTTCAAATGTGCTTCATAAAAGGAATACTCAGGAAGCAAAATCGGACGTCCTGTTAGATGATAATAATCTAATAAGATACTTTTGGGGTGCACATTGATGAAATAGAAGGCATCATAGTATTTCTCATGATGTGTAGTCTTCACACTTCGAGGGAATTTGTTGCCGAAATCATAAACACCTGGCTGCCAAGTATTCCTCATAATACCGTAGCCATATGATGACCAGTAAAAAGGGTTAGGTGATGTAACGCCACCATCTATCCAGTTGTTCGTGTTCCTTATTTTTATGATCTCGCCCTTATGAGCAAATCTGCCATTCTGCATTCCCCCACCAAAGAAATGTTCATCTCCATGATGGACCAGTACTTGTGCACTTTTATTTTCAGTTAATGTCAATGACTTAGCCTCTTGCAAGACCACTTTGTCAGTGCGTTTATCTTTTATGCTTAGTGTGCCTTGTTGTTTGTCAAAGCAGATTTGTATATGTTCAGCATCTATTATGTAGGAGTCTTCATTTTCCACAATCAAAGAAATATCAAATGGCACCGTATCATACTGGTCCACGGTCATGGTAACGATTTTAGCTACATTTCCCTCAGCATTTGGTACTGGAAAGTCTTGGAAGTGTTTATTGGATGACACATAATACCTAAATGTGTGGCCATTTAAAATATAAATTCTACCCAGCTCCTGTTGTTCATATTGGATTTCAAAGTAAGTATTTTTTTTAACGATAGATTTGATTCGACCCAATTGTTTTTCTTGTTGTTCCATTATCAATGAGGTAAGTTAGTACCTACTTACTTACACACTGCACATTTATGGACGGTTTGTTGATAATTTACCTGCAAATAAGGGAAAACATGAGCATTATGGACAATGTGAATTTTTATCCTTGCCTTAAATTATATTTGTATTTTAAGGAATACAGTAGAACACAACCGATATACCGTGTCGTGAATCTTCGTTCGCATGGCCTCGATAAATGATATATTATAATAGCCTCGATAAATGGGCTATTTAACACTGAAATAATTTTTCAAGTCGGACCATTAGTTCCTGAGATTAGCGCGTTTAAGCAAACAAACAAAAATACTCTTCAGCGTTATAATACTAGTGTCATATTTGTAACTATGGGTCTCGTTGCACGAAAAATAATAATAATTATATAGAACCGAACATCCATAACGAATGGCCTGCCTTCAATGACCACTACATAGAGTCTATTCATAGTTTAACAACGACCAAAACCAAAAAAAGTAATAGCAAAAACATAACCCTCCTTCTGACGCAGTCGGGTAAAAATAATACAATGGCTAACTCTGTTTTTGAAGCCTACAACAGAAAATGAGTTTAAGAACGAGAGTGTTGTCACTAAACCACAAGAAATAGGAAGGATACGATGGATTTATCACAAAGGTACTAAAGGTGTGCTTACTTACCCGAAATCTTGGCAATCTTAACGCATATAGTAAATCTATGCTTTCTCTCTGGGACTGTCCCTGAGGCTCTTAAAATATCAGTAGTAAAGCAACAAGGGAAACAAAAACGATAATAGTTATCGTCTCATAACTTAAGTTCCCATTTTTTTTTAAATCTTTGAGTAATGCATGTATAAAAGACTGCTTGATTTCTGTACAAACTATAGTATCATCAAAAAGGAACAGTTTGGGTATCAGAAAAACAAGTCGAACACTATAGCTATTTTCTCACTTTAAAACTGTTATCGTCTGGTCTTAGTTATACTTATAATTATTTCACTACAGAGCTATTCTTTGACCTCTCGAAAGCCTTCGATTTGGTTTCGCATATCATACTTTTATCCAAATTTTATATACTTGATATCAAAGGGCTTGCGGGTCAATGGATATCTTCGTATCTAGAAAACCGAAGACATGTGTAAAAATCACTAAAATGGCTGCAGGTAGCAAGATGACTATTCATCCGAATTTAGATAATAAAAGACATACGGAGTCCCACAAGGAAGCGTATAGGACCTATTGTATTTTTATTGCACATAAATGACATCACCACTGACATAATAGACCACAGTTCTATTTTATTTGCTGACGATATTACTATCATCGTTACATCCAATAAAGATATTAATTCAGTTATGGATCATACAACAATTATAGACGAGAACCTCAACTGCAAGTCGTAATTGGATAACGTTACAAATATAATAAATAATATGTGTTTACAGATGTAGTGAATAATCCTTTCTCATCGTTTTTTGTCGTATATGTTCTTATTTATCTACCTTTCTCAATTAGCTTCAGTACCCATCAATATGCCAACTGAGAAACCGAGATAAATACGAAGTTATCCGACCAAAACCGACGGGAAACGATTATTCACTACATCTGTACCCTTAAACAAAGTAGAGACACTGATATTAAAACCGCGATTGCGTGCTATCATACCTATTGCTGAATCAGTTTTGCGCTACGGTTTACCAATATAGGGCAATAGCACCCACTTCTGTCAGGCGTTTATTGCACAAAAAAGTACATTACAGCAATGCATGGAATGCGACTAGACGAAACATGTCGGCCACTGTTGAAAAAGCTTGGTTTGTTGCCACTTCCTGCACTCTATATACTATGCAAAGTGTGCGAGTTCATTCACAAACACAAACTAATGTAAATTGTAATGTTTTAAAAATTTTAGGCTCAGTAGTTTTCGATTATCATGGGGGGGATTGTCATTTAACGTCTTCTTTCATGAATAAAATCAAAACTATTTATTTTATAATAATAACAAAAATATATTTGAGATCCTCATAACGAGTCCTATCATTTAATATATGATACAGGTTTTCAAAATGTTTTTTAAATTTTCTATTTTGTCCCCCGAGAATGACCCTAATTATTAAAAAAAAAAAACTTTGCACATCTGTGTTTTGGTCATAGGATTACACCAATATAACGAATTTCACCTAATTTGGTCCAGTAGATTCGGAGCAAAATTTGGCTGTGACAGACAGACGGACAGATAGACAGACAGACAGACGCACGAGTTATCCTATAAAGTTTCCGTTTCTTCATTTTTTCTATGGAGCCCCTTAATGCTATTAACGGGCTCCATAGATAATGTGAAAATGAATAGAAAATGTGATAACTATCCACGCTCTTGTCGAAATCCGGATTGATTACGCCCAGAACATTCTAGACTGGCAAAGTATAAAAAGCTGCCTGAATATGATTGTGTACCAAATGACAATGAATACAATAAAATTTAAAAAGCAACTACGCTTACTAATAAAAAATGTATAGTTTAAATGTGTGTGTGTAATAAATGTAATAATCGTGATATGGATGAATGGTACCTATGAATAGTTTATATTACATTAAGAGACAAATCTGTAATTCTTGCATACCAAATATGGTTAAACATGTAAACCTACCAATTAAAAACTGTACTTACCTCACTGGTAATGTTTATTGCAAATAAAGTATTATTTTATTATTCTTATTCTTAAAGAATGATTAAGTCATTCTTTAAGAATTGTGTGATTCGGTCAGTACTCAGTAGTATGGAGATAAAAATAGTTAAATACATACTATGGAACCAAATCCTGGACCATAGTATGCTGGTGCTGGCATTGGAATTTTGACAATAATTAGGGCAGCTAAATTGCAGCTAAAATGCTCAAAAGTGACATGAGTCATAAACCATTAGTAGAACTTATGATTTACCTACCTATATCCATGGTGGAATTATTATAAATATGCATGCTATGTTTAAACCTGTTATCTGAGAAGCATACATTTATTTAACATACAGGATAACTGCTTTCTTTAAATTTAAAACCTCTAGCATTTTAGACAAGAATGCAGTCAACTTAAGTTTAAAATTCTTGATGTTTATGATTTCAAATACCTAGGCAGAAATAATTAGCTAAAGGGTCACTGTTTCAGGTGTTACACTGAACTCATATAATAAGGTTCATTTTGATATTGTAATTAGGAACTAGGAAAAATAACTATTGAATGGTCCACTATTTGGATAATATATTCTTTTTAAGAACACACACATAATTAAAAGTATAAGAGCAATAACGAGAGTATCAGTAAAAAGTAGCTATTTTGGGTGTCACGGTGGAATGACCCTAAATAAGGGTTAAAAATAAAAATTAACAAAATGACAATAACAAAAAGAATTATGATTACGACAAATTAAATTATAAGCTTGATTTCAATGTGGATTAAAGAAATCAATAAGTGTAACAAATACAAATTTAAAATTAAATACTCACCAAGGTGAAAGGTCTACACTTAAGCCAACCAAAGTTTGACTGCAAAAATATGTAAAATGTTACAGATGAAAATTATTAATAGGAACACTGCCAATACTTATTAGCGCACAAAAAATAATGACATTAAATTGTAATTTTCCCCTTTTATACGAAGCGCATTATCGTACAAACAATCAATGCTGTTCTCGATTTGTTTCATAAGTCAATAGACCTTGTTATCAACTGTATTTGATATTGATATCAAAATGTGTGAAACAATGGAACGCTATCGTTTATTTAATTCCCCAAACATTTAATTAAATGTTTAGGTAGGTTTACATTTCAATATAAAGTCATGAAAAACTTTGATTAAGTTTGCAAATGAAAGGCTGGAAGCAAATTCTTACTGGAAGTACATTTCCTTGCCAACAGATTTAACTTGGTCAACCTCGTACCACATTTTTAGTGAAATTTTACGTGGCTCGTTCAATAATAATTAAATTAAATTGTTTACTTACCTTTATCTACAACTTTGCCGGTCAGTATTTTAGACATATCCTATAATCTGTGGTCAGTATGGTTCCCACCCACCCCACTTCCCCACGTCAGTGATGTCAAATACTGCTTAGTTGTCAAAAACTTGTAAAAACAAAAACAACGTGAACGCACTTTTTTAATATATTTACAATTATCGGAAGTTTTGAACGACATTTCAATATCAATAGTTAACCGATCCAGTATTTATCTGTCGTTTTTATTATTGTGGTGGCAGATTCTGTATTTGTTTTACAAAGATAATCAGTCCTACAAAACTCTAACTCTAACTAAACTAAAAACGCTAACTCGCGTAACTCTTATATTGGCCGTTTGAAAACGCTTTATTTAAGTCTATATTTACGTTTCTGAACGAACAGCTTCTTGACATTTCTGTACAGTTCATCGTTTGCATTTTTTGATCGCTTCCATCACTTAATTTTTTGATTACTCACTGTAATTTAATTTGTGTTAAATCTCCATTTAAACACTATAAGTTAAGGTAAGAAAACGTGTAAAGGTAGTTAAAACAGTCGAAGGATTCTGATTTATATGGGGTAAACCGCTTTGTCATTGTCACATAACCTCGGCGGCCGGTTTTGAAACTGTTTATTTTTCAGATGTTTCTGACTCGATCTGAGTATGACCGAGGTGTGAACACCTTCAGCCCCGAAGGCAGGCTGTTCCAGGTGGAATATGCCATTGAAGCCATTAAGTTGGGGTCCACGGCAATCGGCATTTGCACTTCGGAAGGGGTCGTCTTGGCTGTTGAGAAGCGCATTACTTCTCCCTTGATGGAGACGACTACCATCGAGAAGATCGTAGAGGTTGACCGACATATCGCTTGCGCTGTCTCGGGGCTGATGGCTGACTCCAGGTAAGGCGATTTTATTATGTATTTATTTAATCTTTATTGCACTAAAATACGAATTAGTGTTCAAAAGGTGAATTTAATGCCTAATGGCATTCTCAACCAGTCCCAACCCATCTTACAAAAGTACAAGAAACAAATTCCAAATATTTCATTACGCACAATTTTCATATTGAAAGGCATGTCTTGGCAGATGAGTTAATTATTGTAGTCAGAACTCCAACCTAACATTACATATGTAATATGTGTAAAAGATATCCTGAAACCATCATAGTTTCAGCGGAAAACAGCATTTAATGAAATTATATTTGATAAAATAATACAGTTGATGAAGTGAAATTCAATAAAATAATGGGTTTCCGATCCTAAAGTGTCCCACTGCTGGCGAAAGATGTCCATCACATCCCAATTAATGTGTAATTTGTCAATAAGCTTTATTCATTACCCTATATGACTTGCAGATCTATTAAAGAGTCAGTAGTCTGCAACTGCTAGCTGTTTTACAAAACAGCTTTGTCATGTGTTCAGCTGGAAGTTGATTGCGCTATGTTTTAAACATTACTTATTGACTTTCTTATGGCACAAAATTTGTATTGTAAATACGAGGCAGGTTTAGGTTGTACAGTTGTTGGTTAGCTGCTCTGTCAGCTCTGTTCAATGTAAATTAGCCACTCACATGCTTTGTGCACCGGAGCTGCCAGTGATAGCCCTTATTTGCTTATAAATAAGATTGATCAAATTTGCACGAGCACTCAAGTCATTAGATTAGCAACAGCAATCCAATGTTCTGAACTACTGTTTATACTCTGCACTAATAGCTGTTGCATTTTGCATTCTGTTTAGCAACCTTCCTTAAGTTGTACTGTTCTACTAAAATGTCAATCGAAAAACCCTTTTTTTTAAACAGGTGTTCTGGTTAAAATTATGCTTACCAAAGGTTTGGCTAAAATGTGTACAATAAAAAAAAAGTGATTAGTCACTGAGTATTATCAGTGTTTGGGTCGGCTGTGGACTAGTGGTCGGAATAACGTAATTTTTAAGTTGCTAGCTGTGACGTAGAAAAGACTGTGTTGTGTTTATGGTCTCTTTAGCCATTAGCAGAAATTTATTTAATTATTGTCACAGTAAGTAAGAGTTCTTTAGAAAAACCTCTAAAACCATGTTTTTCAGAACACCTAAAAAAGTCCTTGTGGTGAATTATTCCTTTTACCTATTTAGGGAGTTGAGTTATCTAGTTGTCTTTGTTATGCGGTTGTACGCACTTGTCGAGAGCCTCTCGCCGAGTCTGGGGCCGAAACCGACCGCGACTGGGACATGGCGAGATGAGACAAGACGAGAGAGCACACACTCGCTCTTGGTCTGTCTCGCGATGTCTCGGCGAGTGTGTACAGCGGGCATTAAAGATGATTTATGAAGTAAATAATATTTCACACTCGAAACTCCATAACTTACTGAAATGTAAGCAAAGCTTCTGATTTTATTATAAAACATTTTATTTTTGCCCTTCAGAACATTAGTGGAACGCGCGCGTGTCGAGTGCCAGAACCACTGGTTCGTGTACAACGAGCGTATGAGCACGGAGTCGTGCGCGCAGGCCGTGTCCAACCTCGCCATCCAATTCGGAGACAGCGATGATGACAGCGGCACAGCCATGTCTCGGCCTTTTGGAGTTGCTGTTATGTTCGCTGGTAAGTGGGTACTATTATTATCATTTCTCATGTGACCTGATGGGCCCTGCAGGGTATTTTGTATAATTAGGAGCATAAGTTACTACAAAAAATACTCCGGTGGTGTACCCAAGTTAGAAACTACACTGAACTTCGTATCGTTTGTTCGGAGTCAGTACCTTACGATCACGAGTCAACAAACAAGCCGACGCCCTAAAACTTAATTTGTTGTGTTCCTACCAGTTAAAATTAATTATAATTATTATCTTCTATATTTTGGAGTCAATGTTTTTGGTATGCTAATTATATTTAATAGATAAGCATAAAAAAATGCATTTTAATGAATTGTTCAGCATTAAATGTTTTAGTTTGCTATAAATAAATAACGGGTCTGCAACTAAATTAATGGGATCGCAGATTATAAAATATTCGGCCACCTTGAAATATTAAGTACACAAGCTCACGCCTTTATTCTCAGAGTGGGGTAGGCAGAGCTATAGAATTACCAACCACTTCAAAAACCTGTTGACAACTAAATATTTCACTTAAGTTAAATATATCCATCTAATGCGCATTCCCCCCCGATTTTTTCTTTATTACTTGCGCTTCACCTATAACGGGGATCTATAGGATCTTTTGTGTAATTACCCGTTTAAAAAAAATATCGTACCCCCTAGTAGTTGGTGGTTTTTATTTATATTAAATTGGATTTAACCTAGTTTACTTCCTGTTACAGGTATTGACGAGAAGGGTCCTCAGCTGTTCCACATGGACCCTAGCGGAACCTTTGTGGAGTACGACGCCAAAGCCATCGGGTCAGGCAGTGAGGGCGCTCAGCAAAGCTTGAAGGTAAATCATATCTTTGAAAATAACTATACCACGTGAATGTGGCTGTGTCTGTTCCTTGATTTGCGACAAATATCGTATAAAAACTTGTATCGGCATGCAAAACATGAATTCTATATAGTATTTTAATCAATTTTATAGTGTGATTCAAATTTGTTATTTAGGTACAGTCAACTACAAAGAGAGGCATCTCCTTTGGACCTTATTACAGAGCAATAAAGTGAAGAAGTGGATACATCTCTTTGTAGTCGAAAGTGCACGTTAGTTTGTAGCCAGTCAATATTCATCATTATGATACGATTTTTAGTTTAAGTAGTAAGGTAATCTGATTTCACTGAGCATTGAGTAACATCATTTTCCTAAAGCCAATTTGTCACTGTTTTCTTAAACTCCGTGAAAATTTAATTTACCTACGAAAATGCAATTTCAGGAAGTATACCACAAGTCGATGACTCTGAAGGAAGCCATCAAGTCTGCGCTCACCATCCTCAAGCAAGTCATGGAGGAGAAGCTATCGGAGAACAATGTGGAGGTGGTCACCATGACTCCGGGCTCCATGTTCCACATGTTCACCCGGGAACAGCTGGCCGAGGTTATCAAAGACATACCTTGAGTAGATAGCGTAGTTGTAGGTTTTGGCGTGGTCATGGTCAAGGTCACCTTAAGGTGCTTTTATAGGGGAATTTTTTTGGGCAATAATTGTTCGTTCTGAGTATGGATGGTCTTTTTCTATTACATACAATTAGAGTAAGACAGCTATTGTTACTGGCCATAAATTGCCGTTGCCCGTGTAAGTGCACCCAGGGATCTTAGGGCTGTTAGCTTACGGCCACATCCTATATTCAAACCGCGGATGTATAAGGCTTACTTCAGGTTAAATTTTGACAGTTGGCCATACAAATTGTGTAACATTTTGATCAGAAGTAAGCCTATCTGTCCGCGGTTTTAATAAAGGGTTGACCAATGGTTACGGTTAAATAAACATCGTGAGGAACCATGCATATTTAGGCCAGTAAATGTATAAGCAATTAAAAAATGTTTGTTTAATGCGAACTACATCAGCCAATTGGTGGTTTATATTTTATTTAAATTGTGAACATTCCTAAAAAATATATAATTATTCGTGACCACGTCCAAAACCAACGTAAAGTATTTAGTGGTAATATTTGAAGTAAATTGTATTATTTTAAGTACCTAATCCCAAATCATGTAATGAGTTTTTATAAGTACATTTATTTGATCTTCATTTTACCATTATATTTATGTACCTACACAAAATCAGTAAAAATACGAACACTCGTTATAAAAAACTTCTAATTATTTATGTGTATTATAATTTGTAAACAGTCCTAATGCAGTTTATTTGAAATATTGCTTACGGTGCCGGAGTTTTTCTAAAGAATCTTACAGTAAGTATTCACTGTTTAATAAAAAATAATCTTCTTTATTATAATCGAGTATTTATTTATTACCTTTAGTTTTAGTCGTAGCTTTAGAGTAGATAGTCCTAGTAAAGTATTTATAGTATGTATTACAACATGAAGCTATAATTCAAGCAGTACTGAGCTATGATTGGTCTAGTCTAGAGAGTTCGAAATATAGTTGGGTTAATCTTTGATCTTTGAATAAGTCTGGTTCCCGTGTTAGAATAGTGCCACTCCATGTCTTCCCGTGGATGTCGTAAGAGGCGACTAAGGAAATATAGGCTTATAGTAGGTACTGTTAGGCAATGGGCTTCCAACCTGTCACTAATACGCTGGTACATATCTTAGCCTATTTGTGCAAAATGTGGTTACTTGGAGAGTTACTGACTTTTTTTGTTGTCAATTGATACAAACCTTGTAACGACTAATTTGAACGATGAATTACCTCATTTTATTTGACTCACTGACTCGGGGATCATCCCACATTGACCGACTTATAGGTAGATATCTCTACAATCTGATTGACAGTTTTCTCCGTTTCGCTGTGTTTTGAGCGGAAACACATTCTGGTATCTATAAATGGCTAGTGTGTACAGAATTATAGTTACTGAGACAATTTGACGACGCGTTGGGCTAGTTGGTAGTGACCCTGCCTACGAAGCTAGCGGTCCTGGGTTCAAATCCCTGTAAGGGCAGATATTTGTGTGATGAGCGCGAGTATTTGTTCCCGAGTCATGGATGTTTTCTATGTATTTAAGCATATATTTCTCTATATAAGTATTTTTATATCGTTGTCCATAGTAAGCCTAGAGCTTAGTTTGGGACTAGGTCAATTGGTCTGACATTTTTCTCCTGATATTTATTTATTTATCTACATGATTTAGATGCTACTATTAAATGACCCAACAGATGTCAGAAACTCAATTTGTTATACAAGTACAAATTTCAAAGCATTTCCTTAAAATGCATTGCGATAAACGCTTGCATTCCAATCATTGCAATAACGGAAACCAATATAATATTGCGTAAATCGCCTGGGATTTTGCAATTATCTGTTTCCTGTTGCTTCGTGATAGTAGAAAATTATTGTGCGCATAATTTTGACCTTGTCCTTTGGACTGAAAATAGAATGCATCAAACTGAAGCCGTACTTTGAAAATCGAAGTGCGATGCTACGTTAGTTCCATCTCTCTCTCGATCGAATCACCTGTATTTGTACAAGGTAAGTGTCCAATTTTTATACGATTGAGCGAAGTTGGAAGGAGGGTATTGAGTTTAACACGGTTTTCTGTCGTTTGCCCGAAAGTCATTTGCCATAATTCTATCACTTGCCATAATATTCATTCGCCATAAAGGCATTTTTTCTGAAATCGTGAACTATTCAGAATTGTTATAAAACAAACCTAACCTAACCTATTGGGCTCTATACGATGGCAGTAAAAATTACCTGAAAGGTTTACAGTTTCAGAAAAAAATGCCTTTATGGCAAATTAACATTATGGCAAATGAAATTCGGGTAAACGAAGTGATCCGGTTTAACACTATGTCTTGCATGTGAGCAGAGGGTTATAATTATAACAGTGAAAAAAAAAACAATTTCATCAAAAATCAATCACCAATCGGTTTTTATTGAACTTCCTATTCCTCGTAGTTGATCGCTGCCATACCGGAGCTGCAGTGGAGCGAGTCCAGCTCTCGGAACACCCTGCAAGACTTCTCCAAGCTCAAGCTCAGTCGGCAGACGGTCTGAGTGAACCATGTCTTAAGACCGGTTTCATAACCTGATCTTGAGTAAGATGGCCGTCGCAAGACTCGTCAGAAATGACAGTTTTATGACTTGAGGTTTACTTTGACGGATCTTGAGATAGGCTCAGTTAAGATCAGTTTATTGATTTGACCATCATTTTTGTTTTTAGTCATAATTTGAATAAAGTTGCTTTGTAATTATTCAAGTTTTTTATTAAAATCATTTGTATAAAATATAATGTATAATTGATAATAAACGTGTAACAAAAACATTGCTTAACTTATATGCACACTTTGGATATGTACGAGAATCGAGAGTAGAGCAGTAAACCTCCCTTAATGGTAAGTAATTGTAAGTATAAAACGTACACTTAAGAATTATAATTAACTTGATGGCTGACTATTTTTAGCAACCATCGAAAGAGAAAACTTTCTAAATAAAGCTCAATATATCTTTTTGAGAAGTTTCGAACCATTCCTCTGTAACGCTAGACTTGCTAGATTATGTTTATTAGTTCATCTAGTTCAGAGGCTTCCCAACCTTTTTTGCATCAAGCCTAGTAAATAATATTGTCATTGATTCCCCCCTTTAATTTTTTCGTAACAGTAAAAAAACGTACATTCATTTAATAACATCGACTGACGACGTCGCATTGTGATACAGACCGAATTTCTCACAATCAATGTGTATTATGTTATCTATGCTGTATTTACACAATAAATTGAAGTTTTTTTCGAGGAATTCAAGCATTCAACTTCCCCCTTGCCTTCTATCTAAGCTAAAATGCCTTCCTTCTACCTTAGAGGGCGTCCTCTTAGGAAGGCGCGCCCCACTGGTTGGGAAACCCTAATGAAGTCTGTCGTTCTGTACAATTAGGTAATGGTATTGGAAACCTTGTTTACACTCTCCTTACAATAGCCAAGCTCTTAAAAACGGTCTACTAACTTACACCATGTGCAATGATCAAGAAAAACATAAATGCGACGTCCTAATCAATACAACATAAGTTCAAATTTCAGACACGGCGCTCTCCATAGTAATTAAAATTTGTCACCAATCAAAAGTATTTAACCACATGGGCCTCCATTTGAATCGGGCTGGTGCTCGGTCCGAACCGCTCCACCGGAACACCGTTCCTGTCCACAATAAACTTAGAAAAGTTCCACTTTATAGCATCAGTCAATGTCCCGCTCTGAGCACCCTTGAGGAACTTCCACAGCGGATGTGCATTCTCACCGTTCACATTAACTTTCTCAAACAAGTCAAACCGAACTCGCTTCTGCTTCGTAAACGTGAGGATATCCTGAGGACTTCCTGGTTCTTGACTTCCGAACTGGTTGCAAGGGAACGCCAGTATCCGGAGACCCTCGTTTTCGTACTTGTCATATAGTTCGTTGAGCTCTTTGTAGTGGTTGTCGGTGTAGCCGCATTGAGAGGCAAGGTTGACTATGATGGATACGTAGCCGTGGTATTTCTCCAGTTTCACGTCTTTCCCGTTGATGTCTTTCACGGTGAAGTCGTAGACGGTTTTTGGAGCGCTGTGTTCTGGGTCTTCAGAGATTCTGAAAGTTCCAAGGTTTTGTTAGTTGATTTCGTTACCCCTTAGCAGATTTATGACGAAACTTAAATTCTGATTCATTAGTAAACCGTGGCCGGAGCTTAAACCCTCAAGCCCCGGCCACCGTTTACTATGAATCGGCGAAGATTGTATCGCAAAGTATCACTTCCCTAACAGTTAGGTAAATGATCATTTAGGCATAACATTTTTTTCACTTAAGTTTTCGCAATTCAATGTTACTACTATTTTTGTCGAACGTGTCGATTGGCATGACATACTTTTCCCAAAATATAATTCTATAGGAAATAAGATGCAAATTAAGATCAATTAAAAACATTTAATAGAACAGAAAGTCGACAGAGTGGAGCTTGTATTCTGTTCAGACACAACTTTAACCTAACCTAACGTCAACTTGTTTCTGTTGTGGTCACAGTTCTAAACTAACCTAGAATTGGTAAAATATGGAATAAATTCTGCCTTCCTAAACATGTTCCTAAACATTGGTTGGTTGCTTATTGAAGCAATATCTTAAATTCAATCACCAATGCAGATTCAATTCTATCCCGTTAATAAGGTTGATATTACTACAGGAGGTTTATCTTAGTTACTGCGTTTTTGCTTAGGACGGCAGAAGTAGTATGCAGTGTTACAGTGGCAACGGCATCCTGAGGACTGTCTGTGACGCAGCACTGGGTTAAGATTGGCATCGGTATGATAAAGTAGAGTAAGGGTTAGATTTTAATTATGTTATTATTATAATTCCTACTAAATTGTGACATCAAAATTATAAAATTGTGTTTTTTTTTTTTGGCCAATTTTGGTAAATGTAGTCTACTAATATATGCAATAAGGAACCTTACTAACTATTCTATGGGGAAACCTGAAATAATTTTCTTTTTATTTTGAATTTGTTACATACCCCTTGGCATGGAACTCCCGGAAGGCCTTGACCGCGTCGAAGATGTCGTCCGCCATGAGCTCGGGGTTCTCGAGCGCGGCGAAGTGTCCGCCGCCGTCCACCACGGTGCTGTGCAGGTAGTGGGGGAACTTCAGCCGCAGCGCTCCGTCCGGCTGGAACACCAGCTCGTGCTTGAACTTGAGGCCCCACGCCGGGACTTGGGTTGGGATGCTGGAAATTGATGCATTTATTCACCAGTGGCAGAGTTGGGATCGGTCTAGATTTAGGGAGAGAGGGGGGTGGTTGCCGGGTTAGAATAGTGCCACTCCATATCTTCCCGTGGATGTCGTAAGAGACGGCTAAGGGAATAAAGGCGTATAGTATTGTTAGGCGATGGGCTTGCAACCTGTCACTAATACACTGGTAAACATCTTAAGTGTGCAAAATGTGGTTACAGAATTATCAACAAGTTTTTAGAGTTGTTGGTAATTCTGTAGCTCTGCCTACCCCACTCTGGGAATAAAGGCGTGAGTTTATGTATGTATGTGTGTATGGGGGCTTTGTTTCGAGCTTATGCACCTCAGGGACCGGACCACCCTTACCTCGGGAAAACCCTTTCTAAGGCCTTCTCATTGGATTTGCTCACCCATTTCAATTGACAACCCATACCATTGACTTTCCCTTATCGAATGAAGAACCCAACGATAAGGCTAGCCCTTTGAAATTGGTAACTGGTAACTGATTCACGTTGATGTCCATTTCGTTTTAGCGCTTATTATAAAGCTTTCCGTAATGAGAGGGATATCAATTTTCTGCTGACGATCTGAGCTTTAGCTCTAGGTTTCCTCTAAGTCATATATTTCTTCCAAAGGGGTTATTCTTTTAGTGGGTTATACTTCGAGAGATAAGTCTTTTAAAGCCTTTTATCAGGGCATGGGTCGTCAAGTCCCTGTATTACGTACTTATTATAAAAAGTTACGATGTGACACGCAACCTCCGAAAACCAAACAGCTACTCACTTATCCAACCCCATCGCCAACTGCTTCGAGCTGAACGTTTCAGCATACAGCCTCATCGAGCTCGTGATGCTGTTGGAGACCCAGTAGATCATCACGTTGTCCAGGAGATGGGTGAGCGCGTACTTGGCCAGCAGGTTCCCGTCGCTGGCCTGCTGGAAGGCCGGGTCGGTCCACGTGGAGAACTTCTCGAGGATGTACGCTGCTAGGCCAGCAGGGGAGTCTGTAAGTGCTGCGCCTGAAAAAACAAAGGTTTTTCTCAGGTTAATTGTGCTGGCGTCCTAAGACAATACGCAGTAACTAACATAAACCTCCTGTAGAAATACCAACATTATTACTAACAAATTAGAATTGAATCTGCTTTGGTGATTATTATATTGCTTATTATTGTAGCTTAGGGGGGCAGTGTGGGTCAGACTCACTCCGAGAGAAACGTACCGGTCGACTCACACTTATATTTTAGGGTTTGCAATATAATCGTATTAAATTTTGAAAAACATATTTTTTTTACGCATAATGTATCATTTCGCATTAAATCGGCATTTTATGCTGACATTGCAGAATTTAATAAACGTCTATAGTGTAGATTCGGTAAGGTTAGGTTAGTTTTTAATAATAATTAAAATAAAAACCGTTTTATGTAACCTCTATTGTTAAAACCGTCTCTCTTAGGACTAGGAGCGAAAGGAGGTAGACGAGCAGGCTGGTCACCTGATGGTAAGTGAGCCATGAACGCGCAATTATGGAGTAATTGCAGCTCTGGTGGAATCGCAGCGGAAAGTGTTCCAAAGGCGTAGCGGAGGTGTTTTAAGTATGGAAACGCGCCTCACCGCCGCGACTCTGCTCTCAGTGCGAATGCGGTTTAAAGCCCGTCTCTCTCGCACTTACGGCTAAACGAGACCATTATACTAACATGCTAAGACAAATGGCGCTATTGTAACTATTGGGGTTGCAATGTTGACATTGTAAATGCCTATATAGGTCCACTTACCGTCAGGTGGCCTGTGTGCTAACGGACGATTGAATTCGCTTTGGCTATTTAACTTCAAATAGCGCATAATTTGGCTGAATAGGAGTGCAGGTGCCGCCTAGGCAGATCAAAATTTAAAAGTTTTATTCTTTATCCCCATTGCGACTTTGTTCTGCTAGTATGTAGTCGATGGAACAGGGTTATCAACGGTTTCTCTGGGTCTAGTAGGAACTGTTACGATCAGATTCATGTAACTTTGACATGGTTCCATAGTGGCCTACCACCTAGTGGAACCAAATTAGTCGATAGTACCTTTACCTTTAAGGTATAAGACACTTAAATCTCAGGAAATGCACTTCCCCAGTCGTAAAGTAGTTACTCGTAAATAACAAGAATTATACGGGAAAATTTACCCCCTTATTCATAAACGTAAAATAAACCTATTTTAGTTAAAGCATTCACTGCCCCTTTCTGTCTAATTCAAAAGACATCATAACATATAAGGACAGAGCAAACTTCAGCTATCGCGTGTTTAGCCTCAGTAGGTTTAGCCTTTAGTAGTAAAAGTAATATACAAAATACTAACCAATAGTATCAGGTTTGGTAGCCTGAATGTGCATATAGCCTGACTCCTTGATGAGGTGTGAAATTTTCTCGGTCCAGGGGTACAAGCGATCCTGTAGTTCAGGCTCCACTATCAGGCTAGGCCAAAACTGACCTGTAAAAAAAAAGTACTGATCTGATTAAAAACCATTATTTTACTTTTACACCTCTGTATCCCGCGTTGATTTCGCCATTATCAAGTGAGTAGAGTAAATCAGTAAACAATAAAACAAAAGTAAAAGCCGGACATGTTTCAATCGGCCATCTTCCCCCGAAGGTTACCGGAAGATCAGGTATATATTCGGCAGGTAAATTCAACCCTCTTCACCCGTGGTACGGTTGGCTATGTCCGGTTGACTCCGCTATGGCGGAGCTCATATTTCTGAGTGTTTTGGCCCTTCGGGCCGGCTAAAGAACTAACATACCCTAAACCTACCTTGGTCAACCCCGTACCAGGGGTGAAGACATGAATTCAACATGACAATGTCAAAGCATTCAGTCTTTTACGTGACTCACCGAAGAACGTATACACATTAGCCATCACATTGAACATGACGACAGGGAAGTTGGTGTGCAGCCCCCGCACGTGGTCGGGGAACAGCGTGGCCATGTGCGAACCGATGACGTGGCCCGCGTCGCCGCCCTGGATGTAGTACTGCTTGTGGCCCACCCGCTGCATCAGGTTGTGCAACACCACTGCAGTCTCAGCTGGGCCTAGACCGGGGCGAGATGCACCCTGGAAAATAAGTATTTAGGTCAGAGCCTGGAACTTTCGTGGCACTTCTCAATAACTCTAGTGACTTCTCATTTATCTAGCTACGTTATAAGTAATAATATATCGGATATAATACAACACAGAACACAAATAAATACAATTTTAAAAGTAGAGGTAAGCAACAACAGGTCTTATCGCTAAAAAGCTATTTCTTCCAGAAAACCTATGGGTAGGTGAAAATTCGGAATTGACATATGCAATATTTCCTAAAACATACTTGGCAAAAATATGATTTAATAATTAATTAGTTTCCAAACACGGCTGCCATTATATAAGCCATTGCAGCTTTTTCAATTTCATGTTCATAATTTGTGTAACGGCTAACAAGTTAAGTGTTTCAACGGCTATATTAAAAAAAAATAGATCGACATATTTTTAACACATTTGGTTTGCATAACAATATGGGGTAAATAGTCAATAACTGGCCACTTAAGACTGCGCCGAGCGTCCAGTGGCGCCCTCATTACTTTTATTGTGTTTTCTAATAAACTAAAGTATTTTCTTGAAATTGGACAAAGTTTGTTTGTACTACAAATGAAAACACAACTTATAGGGTATATCATATAGTTTAATAACAATTCACCTTCGAGTTATTAACTTAACGAAAAAAAGTGGCCACCTTTTCCCGTTACGAGTAAGCTGACTAGTCAAAGGGTAATTGTTATTAAAGTTTGTTACGTATCCCATAAATTGTGTTTATACTTGCGCTACAAACACATTTTGTTTGGTTCCAAGGAAATTGGTTAGTTAATTAGAAAACCCAATAAGAGTAATGAGGGCGCCACTGGACGCTCGGCGCAGTCTTAAGAAAGTGTCATTTAGTTACTAGAAATCAAATTTCTTACTGACGCTGTTAGTAAAGATACTTGGACAGTACTCCGGGTAATAACTCAGGATCTATCTATGTATTCTAGTTTAATCACATTTTATTGTTATTGGAGGGCGGCCAGTAATGGGCGATTGACCCTGTACCTAATTGAAAGCCGATTAATGAGAAGTCACCGACAGCTCAAGAATGCCACGAAAATTCCGGTTTCTGATTAGGGTTGTAGGATTGGTGGTCAGGTTTCAGCGATACTAAAAAAGGCGGCTAACTGCGATGTACAGTCGGCCAAACATGTGGTCTATCACAAACTGCTCTGCTCTATAAAAAACACGATTTTGTTTGGATACCTGCGAGAAGCCGAAGCCAGGCAGGCTGGGTATGATGAGTTCGAAGACGAAGTTGCAGCCGGGCCGGCGCGCCGTCAGCCGCGGGGCCAGCTCGTAGAACTCGCGCACGGAGCCCGGCCAGCCGTGCAGCAGCAGCAGCGGCACCGCCTGCGGACACATACTAGATAAAAAAAAAACTGTGAAAAAAAAAATTTTTTGCGACAGGGTTTTGTTGCCGACTGTACTTTTTTCCAGAGTCATTATCTGCTTATCAAAGCCAAACAAATGTGTCCCAACACGGTGGGTCTACGTTAAGTATAACGGAGATACTGTCGTCATCTTCTGACTCCATCATCAGATCAGTTCTATGTCACATGTCGTCCCCTTACTTCTAGAACCGCTTAAAGTACCTTTTAGGCAAAATCAAGTTACGAATATCGTTAGAAAGTACTTTCCAATATCTACGTGTTGGTAAAACCCGTTTTTTAATACCATGCTCCGTTCCTGAGATAGCCTCTTGCTTAAAGTAGTTTAACGGCGATTTTTTTGATATTGAACAAGCAAAAGCTACTAAATGGTTGTTATAATCGATATTTTTAAATTTTTAAGAAGAAAAACATTTTGTCCTCATTAAAGTGGTTTTAGCAGGTTTCATGTTTAAATAAAATACAATTTAGTTACTCTAATAAGATACTAAACATGTGTAGTAGTTTTTTGGTGATAACCATAAGATATAAACGTTTATTTTGCCATCTACAAAAACATTCAAACCAATCGATAATATGTTTTTCCACTTCCTAATTACTCAAAAGTCTAAAATATTAATCAGCAAAAACAACAAAAACATATTATAATGTGTTTTGTTTGCATCTTTTTTGCTTTCGCCGGTAGAATCCGATACAGCAAAAACCGCTTAACGTGCGCGTACGCGCTTCACGCTGTACTCCCTAGTGAGGGCCTGCCCGCTAGGCGCTAACCGCGCGGCGCGGCGCTTAGTCGCGTCTCACCTGTTTGCAAGTGTCGACGCCGATTGCGTGCACGCATGTAATATTTACCTAATAACAGTGATGACAAGTTAAAACATGAATTCCCGTACAAAAAAAATGTTAAGCTTGGTGCTTGGAAACAGTGGTTTGCATAAAGGTAAGTAAAAATGACTGTTTCTATTAATTATGTTAAAATTGATAGGTTAGGTAAATCACGAGAACAATATTAAAGCTAAATAAGGCGAACTATTTTAGTCAATGTCATTTAAGACAACGAATTTGCATGTTGAACATATTAATTACGGCAAATCGCGCGGGGCGTTGACCCCAACATACCTAAACAAAAAAGTTTTCGTTATAGAT
The DNA here is from genome assembly GCA_963966035.1 of Acleris laterana. Classification (NCBI taxonomy): domain Eukaryota; kingdom Metazoa; phylum Arthropoda; class Insecta; order Lepidoptera; family Tortricidae; genus Acleris; species Acleris laterana. The sequence continues at coordinate 6,725,437 of OZ014461.1, forward strand.
GATGACAACAAGCTATCTTCTGGTGTCAATGAGTCGCCAAGTCACGGACAAATCAACCAAAGGATGTAAGTCGAATGTGAAAACAATTTAGGTAGGTATTACAACTACCTACTTCTTAACTGTTTGCCGCGGATTATAACACGTTCCTACCTACATACTTACCAGTAAATAGGTATGTCACTTAACAAAATTCAATACTACCTATTTCAATTTTAAATGTCTTAGTTTCATATTAAGTATACAAATTAACAACTGGCTGTTAAAGTTGTTGGTAATTCTGTAGCTCTGCCTACCCCACTCTGGGATGAAGGCGTGACGGTATGTATGTATGTATGTATGTAAGTATACAAAACAATTTTGAGTAGGTAAGTTTTTGATTGACTCAATTTGAAACTATGTAGGTACTTACTTAAATAAATCTTGGAAGACGATTTTAACTTACTTTTCGTTGTTGGAGATACTTGAAATTTTGCATGCTAGTGTGATGCCGATAACAATACAATAATATTATGGTACCAACGAGCTGGTAAGTTGATCGAGACGGAAGGTGGCCATCAGAACTCCTCAACGGTTTATAGTAGGTCCATAGAGTTTGGATTCGTTTGAGTCGTCTTTCAATAGCGAGTTTGTTATCAATAGTACAAGTACAGTCGGCAACAATAAAGTGTCAGCAAAATGAATTTTTTAGGAAAAACTTTTTAGGGTAAAGAATTAGTTATTGTACAGTGTATGTATTAAAATTATTTATTGCACAAAATGAAAAAAGAAAATACAATGTGTACAGAAAAGGGATGTAAGTTAAGTACATAACTTAAAGCTAGTATTATGTTTCAGATAACTGTAATCCAGAGCCGCAGCCGACACTAGCAGTGACGAAGAATAACTTTTTTTTTTATATCAGTGGGAGGCAAACGAGCATGTAGGTTACCTGATGGGAAGTAAACACCACCGCCCATAAACACCATCAGCTCAAGAAGAGTTGTCGGTGCGTTGCCGGCCAATAAGGGAGATGTAAGCTCTTTTCTTGAAGGCACCCATGTCATAACTGGTGGGAAATACCGCCGAAGGGAGCTCATTCCACAGTTTCACTGTACGAGGCAAAAAGTGCCTAGTGAAACGCACGGTGGAAGAACGCCCTTCATCAAGGTGATGTTGATGGAACCTGGCATTGCGACGAGTAGTTCGGTGGTAGAACTCTGCGGCCGGTAAAAGTCCAAATAATTCATCAGAACACTCCCCGTTGTAAAGCCTATACGTCCCTTCGGATAGAGAGGGAATCCAATCGGACGGAGAGCGCTGGGTCGTTGACGATTCGAACCGCTCTGCGTTGTATCCGGTCAAGTGGAAGAAGGAGGTATTGGGGTGCCCCAGCCCAGAGATGAGAACAGTACTCCATATGCGGCCGAACCTGAGCCTTATAAAGTTGGAGGCAGTGGTCAGCTGTGAAGTACCGTCTTGCTCTACTAAGCACGCCAAGCCTCCTGGAAGCCAATTTGGCTTTATCTTCTAAATGACTACGGAACTTAACGTCATGAGAAATGTCAACGCCCAGGGTTCCGATACTGGGCTTGATGGCGAGGGAAGTGCCTTCGAACTGAGGTGTTGTGACGAAAGGGCTTTTCTTGGCTGATAACACGCACAATTGTGTCTTAGTGGGGTTAAATTGGATCAGGCGATGACTCAGTTTCAGACACAAGCTTTGCTCGGCAGTCTTCGGTGTCGGCTCGAGAAATATTACTCCGGCCAAAGTAGCGCGTGTGACTAGTGCTATCATCTGCATAGCAATAAATGTTACTAATCTGCAACATATCGTTGATATGCAGAAGAAACAGCGTAGGGGACAATACACAGCCTTGCGGTACACCAGAATTCACGGGCATGAGTTTCGAGCATGAGCCATCAACTGTTATTTGGATGCTCCTCCCCGTAAGAAAACTGGCTGCCCATTTGCAGAAACTCTCTGGGAGCCCATAAGAAGGCAGCTTCGACAAAAGTGCTTTGTGCCAAACCCGATCAAAGGCCTTCGCTACATCCAAACTAACGGCCAATGCCTCGCCCTTGCTCTCCACGGACTCAGCCCAACAATAAGTGAGGTAAACTAAAAGATCACCAGCTGAACGCCCACGGCGGAAGCCATATTGGTGGTCACTTAATAGCTGATTATCCTCCAGATACCTCAGCAGCTGACGATTAATAACATGTTCCATTATCTTGGAGAACAAGGATGTTAAAGCGATAGGCCGATAATTTGATGGATCTGAGCGAGTACCCTTTTTTTTTTGTTTACTCCTACGTGTTTTTTATAACCCTAATAAACAATTTTTTAAACCTATGTGACGTTTATTTTAGTTTTACCCACTAATTTCTCCAGTCAACACCAATGTTTGTCTCAATGTTGCTTTTTATCTAATAAACGCCTTATTAGTAAACATAATTCGATGAAATTTTGTAAACGAATAGTTTTAAGTTTTGAATAGTGCAAACTTTACAAAACATACCGCTATATCTTGTAGAGACGGGGCAGTCGGTAAAATAAGTTACAGTACAAAACATACTAGTAACATATTAGCATTTTAAGTGCACTTAATTCTGAAATATCATATTCTCTACAGCCAAAACCAACTAACTGACTCGTGACTGTAATATAAACTAAGATAACTGCATAATTAATCACAATTCCCAATATTTTTCTAGTCCAAAGTGAAACTTATATAAGTAAGAAAGTTAAACTTTGAATTAATACTGCCGAAGCCTATTAGTTTAAAAGATACGAATAAATTGACTCTACAGCAAAAACCGCTTATCTGCACCACTTTTTTTACAAAAGCCTCAATTTAAACCATTTGTTTAAAGATTATACTATTTTTTTTCTTACAGTTTTGATTACTAATAACCTCTCCTTATAAAATCTATAATATCATTTACTTAGAATTGGGTTTAACTAGACATTTAAACCCTCAAACCTTTAAATGCGTTTTTCTCAAAACTATACTTCATGCAGTTAAGCGGTTCTAGAAGTAAGGGGACGATGTATGCACATTTCCAGCTTCATCGGTAACCGGGAAGTGGGTCAAATTTAACTTGCAGGATTTGACCCGTACATACATACATACATTGCAACTTTTAATAAAAGCTTGTATACAAAATATGTTTATTCAGTTGTCTGTGTGGTTGCGGCTTAGAATAGTGCTACTCCATGTCTTCCCGTGGAAGTCGCAAGAGGCGACTAAGGGAATAAAGGCTTAGTGTATTGTTAGGCGATGGGCTTGCAACCTGGCACTATTGTACTAGTACACATGTCATGGTAAACATCTTAGCCAGATTGTGTAAAATGTGGTTACTTAATTAAAATTGTTTAAAATCATTTACAAAACAAAGCCGCTATCCGCGTCTGTCCGTCTGTTTGACTGTCTGTATAAATGATGTCGTTTTCACAATCAGATATTGTTTCAAAGAAGGTTTTTATGTACAATTAATTCTGGTTAATTTACTTTTTTCGCTAGATTGTAGTAAATATTTTACAAAAATAAGTCTCATGTTATGTTTGAGAAAGATAATAAATAACGCGGTTACGTTAAACAAAGATAACAAATGAACTTTTGTGGTCATTGTATTCAACTTTATTGGATAGGTAGGCACCTATCTATGCGCACTGCTTAATGACATAAGATAATTGATGTACTTATGGCTTGTCAATAGAAATATGATTTCTCACGAATGCCTATGGCCTATATTGATAAAGGCTATGTTTGTTCACCTTCTAAGAAAACTTATTAAATAAATAGCACTTACCTTTACATCAGTAGTTTTTGGCTTCACATGAATATAATGGATATCCAGGCCCTGTATGTTTGTGATATAATGGTTGAACTTGTTCAGGAACTCTTCTCGGTCTTTGAAGTCGTAGCTGTTCTTCCAGTAGTCCAGTACGCGTGTCAGGAATTGTGAGTTGAATCCGTAAGAAAAGCCCGTTCCCTCAAGGGGTGGCACGAAGGGTCTTTGGTGGAGCAAGCGCTCTTTTAGGTCATTTACGATCTGCAAATTAATACTTAATATTAAGACAGCACTGAGCGTTTAGCTTTCATTACCACTATTGTAATTTCTAATAAATTAATTGTCTTGAAATCGAAGAGTAGTTGTTATACAAGGTACTAAAATGTACTGCAACCTATGAGTTTCGACTGTCCGATTCTCACCGACAGTGCCACGCAGTAGTGCACTTACAATGTGCTTGAGGAAATTGAAGCTGTGCACAGTAAAGTTCACAGTTCATCTTATTGAATGCTGCGTACATCAGAACCTACTAGCAACTTTAACTATTGTATAGATGGACACTTCAATATCCTTAAGCACATTGAAAGTGTGCTGCGGCCTGATAAGTCTGGTGGGAATCGTATGTACAGTCAACCAATTTGATTCCTAGGCCACTATGGACTTTGTCAACGTGACGTTGTAAACCAAATCATAGGAAGTCTCTTACGTTTTGGTTGACAAGTTCACTTTGACATAGTCCAAAGTGGCCTAGAAATCAAATTGGTTGACTGTACATATAGGGTGAACTCATGATTCATGATGGAGTCACAAGGTAAGATAATTTGCCACCAAAATGGGATTCATTACTTTGAGGTTGATAAGCAGATGATGTCTGTTCAGTACAGATCACCAAAAATTGCATCATGACATTCAGTTTTTTTACCAATTACAAAATAACCTTACTTCATCAGAGAACTCAATCTTATATGGTCTGATAGACAGGTCTGGATCCTGGCTGATGGGGAACTGGCCCCACCAAGCCTGCAGGTCCATCTGTGGCAGGGGTGGTGGCGTGGTCAGCTGATTGTAAATGTAATATGCTGCTAAAACTGACAGCACTCCTATACCGAGGCATACTTTTCCAATCTAAAAAAAATATAATTAAATTATACATCTATGATTAATAATTTTTCTACATAACGTCGGTGCTCCTGCAATACCGCGTAAGTAAAAAATTCAATAAATTGCAAAATGTACCTTACTGACTTAGGTGCTAAGGTGTATTTTGCAACTTATTTAAATTTTTTCTTACGCGGTATTGCAGGAGCACCGACGATAAGCATTTCTAAATAAGTTTGAAGTTGATACATTGTTTTAGAGATTTTTTTACTATTTTGTTACCTTATTTATATACCATTTTGATTGAAATGTTATTATATATATTATTTATTAACATAGAACATTAAGATAGTATATGCTTAATAGAACCTTAATTACCAGACAACATTTACCTTTTGTGTAAAATTATAGTACTATAAGTCTTAAGTGTTCAGGTAAAGTTGATTAGATTAGTATAAGTAGTGATGTGCGTTGTGGAGAAATCTCGACATTCTCCATACAAAAGGAGCGTTGTCCCTAAGCATAAGTAGATGCAAATCCAAAGGTTGTTTAAAGAGTTATTGCACTGAAGTCCCACAGAAAACATTATCTAGTGGGTTTTTATAAAATGTTTACTCACCACAAATGAACTTTGTTTTTTTGGCTGTTGTTTTTTAACATCCACTTTCCTATCCTTTTTATTTGCCATGTTTCAACTTGTACAAAAAGGTCCTGAAAAAAAAAGATCACTCCTATTCTATGATATAGTTACCGGTTATATTACAGATATAATCAACGACAAACAAGTGCCTATAGGTTATGTTGTAATCCAACTAAGTGTAAAGAACTAAATAATGCACTGAGCTGATACAAAAACAAGTAAGCGTATTAGGACTCAAAACGTTTTCTTTCCTATTTTTTTGTTGAGAGTCATGACGAGCTAAATACGAACTTTGTACCGGCAAAGGCGCAAAACAATATCACTCCACAATTGAATTTAGTGACTTATCAGTTGGAACAAAGTACTTACGTGAAAGATTATTTCATGTAGTCGAAATTTCTTAAGGATTAAACTTCTGGGTCGTTGTATTTGCCGATTTTTTGACCAAGTTGACCCTACAGTACAGTAGTTGTTGTCAATTCCGTGCCTGGCGTGAATACGTTGATATGTCTAAAACGGCAATTTTACAGGGCGCCAATTTTAAGGTTTGACATTTTCTGGTAAATCGCTGTTTGATTGTAACTTTGATGTAAAACTTGATTTATCCATAATTTTCTGCATACTTTTGAATGATTAGAAGATTTTTGTGAGATTCCTCTTAGTTTGATTAATATTAGACTTATCAACTTACGTCCCATCGAGTTATCAACGTACTCACCATACAAAGAGGGGAAAATTGACGTTTCGAGGAAGAAAAAAAATCGCGAAAAATCCATTTCATGTTATTATACTTCAGAAAAGTTTTGTTAAATACAACTTTTTATTATCTTTCAAGTGAAAATGAGTGACTTAAAGAATTATGTCTAGTTTTAATAATAATAGACATATCAACTGGTTCACCGACGAGAGCGACGAGTTATCAACAAATTCACAGTATTAGTAAGAAAAAAATTAGAAATAAAACAGCTGTTTTTTTAATATTTTTTTAATTAAAGAAACTAAAATCATCATATAATATGATTTTCGGAGACATTCCAGGAATTTTACTCTTCTACATCCTCCAAATCTGGGTTTATCTCGTCAATATCCGGGTCAGCTTAGGCACAGTTTACTGTTTTTATTTGCAAATATTGCAAGAATTGGGGTCCTAAAGTATTGTGATAGTTTAAGGCCACGTATAATATTTAAAAAAAAATGCTATTACGCACGGTAGGGCGTAATTGTAAAAAAAGGCCCGCGGGTATTATTTTGGATTTACGGTCGATGTTTCTAGCATGTTAGGACACTATTTACGAGCAAGTGTGATGAAAATAATATTAAGTGCCCGCCTACTACACGTCCATTTATGTATAATATCCAGTGCCTGGTATTACTCGTATTAAACTTGGATGTAGGGATAGACACACATATACAGACGACCCAAAGCGAAATACAACATTCGAATCGAACTTTAGATCTAGCTTTGCACTAAACAAAGGTAACTGCTGAGGTGGGACAGTACATTTTATAATTGAGTATTAGAAAACGAGCGATAGGAAAACCACTATCAATATGCGTGTTACAGTTACGGTTAACTTATTGAAAATAATAATTAATACACCAACAAACAAAAAACAAATAAAGTCGTAAAGAGTGTCTCGTAACCCAAATTCTTAGTCCTTCTGTTAATTTGTAACAAATACGTAATTTGTAATACAAGTACTTTTCAACATCATCAATATATAGTGCCCTCTAGGTTTGCTTTTATACAAAAAAGATGTCGCTGCCTTTACATTATTTTTAACTACTAACGATTAAACTGGTTGTGACATATCTGTCACTGTATGCATTGTAGGGTTAACTCAGAAGCACTAATCAGGCGAACTCCTATAAAACCGGGAAGTTAGATTTATGTAAGTTTCAAGACCACTTCGTGCTTGTTTTCCATATGCTCGATAATTCCTACAGGACCTATGGGAAAGCTTAGTCCAGCTTCAACACTATTCAATTTAATAAAAAGCCGATCTATTTTAATGACAAGATAAATACGTATTTACAATTTATAACTTAGATTTTAACAACTTCATTCTATTTTAAATCTTTTATATCTAGGAAAGGCCTCAAAGATACTGGCAGCATTTACTCGCTGGATGGTTAAACTAATGCGTTGAACGAGGAAACTGCCACCTTCTCAACGCCGAATGAAATGAACATATCTTATTTATATTTAAGGCATTCTCTACTAGTCCACCAACTGGCCAACCACTACATTGACCAAACCTTTAAGCTTTCAGCTAGTTCAGCTGCCGCACCAGCCCTATTAGAGGTCCGGTGGAGATGTGACTGGGCTAGCATGTCTACTCAGGTTGCATCTCACACTAGCACCCGTCCCATATTCTGCACGGAACCAAGGACATTTTGTCAGGTATTTTGCCATCATATCTACAAATGCCGGTCGGGTCTAAAAGGGCCGGAACGTTTATTGAGGCAGGAGACCGGCGGATGATGTCATTTAGTGCGGGGGTTCTTGAAAACAACAGGCGTTACATATCGGTTGCTGTCGCACATAATCTGGTTTTCACAGAATACCAGCGTTGCAGCACTAACAAGTTTAGTGTCGCAACACAATGCTGAGCGCACCTTTAAATGAAAAGATAAATTAGTGATTAAATTGTTAATAAATTAGTGAAATTATTTTAATATTATGATAATAAACAGAGACAACACTTTTATTGGAATTAGTAATATTGACAAATGTACATATTCTTACTTTGTTTCCCAGATATTACATTATTATCTGAAAATATACAAGTATACTGGTTTGTTCCCTTGATTAAAAACATTGATAACTATACACATCAAGGTTTCAGGTACTGATTTTAATGATTTGTCTGTTAATATCTTAAGATATTCTGGAGAATTAAAATATTTTTAAAACATAAGTTGAGATATCGTATTATTGTGTTGGTTCATAATTCTTTGACGTAAGTTTCCATGTTGAGATATCACATGATGCACTTGTTTGATTTACTCTACGTAAGTTGATAACTTGGTGGCAAGTAGTACAAATTGAGATGTCATATAACGCACTTAGATATATTACCTGTACCTAAATTGATAACTCGGTGGATAGTCGTACACATTGAGATGTGAGACGAGACAAATCGATGGGCAGTAATATAAGTTGAGATATCACATTATGCACTTAGTTTTGGTTACTGTACGAAATTTGATAACTCGATGGAAAGTTGTACAAGTTGAGATGTCACATTACGCACTTCGTTTTAGTTACTGTGCGTTAGTTGATAACTCGATATATTTGATTTGTTTGATTGATATGTCGTTATGTTAAAAAAAGTACGTTATTACTGTAATCGAGAGTAAATTGATAAAATGATTTATAAATCTATACTCACAATGTGATGTGTAATATGTCTTTTTATCCACAATAACTTGCCAAAAGTATAGTTATCAATGTATGAACAATGGCGTTAAGTCAAAAAGTAATAAAGATAAAAATATGAAAAAAATTACCAATATAGAAAAAAAAATAACGAAGCGTTTAAAGAAATAAAAAAAAAAACGTACATGTCGAGATATCAACGTCTTCACGCCAGCCACGGAATTGTCGTACGCACAGATTATAGGATATGTCTAAAGAGTCGTACGTGTACTATACGATAATGCACCGTTAATGTGTGTTGTTAACACACATTTCAGCTTGCAAACCTTAACATAAGGTTTAAAATTCAACGAACTTTTTCCTTTGCCTTATATTTTTTATAACTAAGCGTGTAAAATGTCACCTTTTCTGTTTGAGACACTTTTTAAATCGCTCAGTCGGTATGGTTTCACTTGATATGTAAATACAGTGAAATATAATACGTATAAACTTTTGTAAATTTCCAATACTATTATTTTTATTGATTCATCTTTATCGATTTGATTAATTACATGTTTTAATTTAATTTCGTACAGGAACGACATCTGCGGGATTTCGTGACAGGAAGAGGGAATGGTGAGACAAAGCAGATATAAACTTTTAAATAAATTGGGAGTTACCCGACTGCCGAATAGTACCCAAGGTTGACCAAAGTAGTGTAGTATTCTAGGGTGTCATGTATTTAGAACTTCATAACATAATCAAGCAGTAAGTATGTATAGACGAACTTTTATTCTATCTAAACAGACTGATGGGTCTTTTTAATCGTTAAAGTCTAAGGGCTTAATGTTTGATCAGTAGTTAAACTAAGTAATCGTTAAAAACCTAATACTTAGGCAAGTCCAAAACGACATCAAACATCCCAAACGCGCATGTAGCTACGATTTTTTCATGAGAGTAGTTAACACCCAAGTTTGCAATCCTGAAAACCCTGTGCTACATCCATGGTGCTCGAAAAACTACGAAAGGACTAGGGCTAATTGGCCTATATGACCGATGAGGAAAAGCGATATGTCACCGGATAGATTACTAAGTTGTAAATCTATAAATATGGCAGGTAAAATCTTTGTGTGAAAAAAGTTACCCCCATGCGAAGACAGCGGTGTTTCAAAGTAATTATGTTAACGTCGTCTATGTAGGCGTCTCGATGTTCCAGATTTTTTTTAAATATTTCTCACAGTTGTTTTAGGTGTCGCGCTACACAAAATCGTAAAAACAAACAAATAAACTTAAACTTAAACATATTCACAAAATATGCCATATAATTATAATAATAAAATCGCAAATTTAAATTCTTTAATGTATAATGCTATTTGCTGTAATGGTAAATATCATTTCTTCGACTTAAATAAATTCATAAAGCGCCTCACGCTAACATCTGAAAAAATTCATTTGCCAAAGAAATATATTTTGACTTTGGTAGAACTATTAGCCTTTAATATAGAACCAAATAATTACAATAGTGGCACAAATGCCACTCCTAATCATTTAAACTAAAGTATAGGACAGCGGAAACACCTTTGAGTATAAATATAATTCACCAAAATATTCAAGGGTTTTCCAGCAAAGAATTAGAAGTAGGATTATTTTTAGATACTGAAAATGTTCAAATTATGTGTATTACAGAACATTGGCTTAGACCGGATCAATTAATTTTTGATTTTATAATTTTCAAATTAGTTAGTTTTTTTGCTAGAAAATCCGCCATTCATGGTGGTTCTTTAATAATTGCTAAAAGTACCATTAAGTCCAAAGAAAGGAAAGATATTGTTAGGCTATCCATAGAGAGGCTTATAGAAATCTCTTGCATAGAACTAGAAAATTACATAATTATTTGTGTTTATAGACCACCATCAGCTGATTTCAGCACATTTGAATCTACTATGGAAAATGTGTTAAAATTAGCATGTAAAACTCAAAAGCATGTTGTTGTCTGTGGAGACTTTAATGTTAACTTACTAGAAACGTCAAATAATACTATTAAGATCTTAAGTTTATTTAAATCTTTTAATTTAGGTAATTTGTTCTTTGAACCTACACGGATAGGTGTTTCAAGTGCTACCTGCTTAGACAATATTTTTTGTAATTGTGAATGTTTGGATAAGGAGATATTTAACTGCTTTAATTCAGATCATAGTGGTCAAAAGGCTTCCTTTCTAAATGATTTTAATCAGGAACCACAGACAATAACATACAGACACATAACTTGCAATCGTTTAGAACTATTTAAAAATAAAGTTCAGAGTAATCTCTGTGGGTTATCCTTTTCACATAATGATTCTAATAGTATTTATAAAGATTTGTTTGGTGTAATTCTTCATCAATTTAATAATCATTTTAAGATGAAAACTATTTCTAGGTCAAAAACTAAGTTTAGTGAATGGGCTACTGTAGGCATTCATAAAAGTAGAAACAGGCTTTATGAACTTTACAGAGAGAGGGAGGAGAACAAGAACGCCGACTTCTTAGTTTACGTTAAGAATTATTCAAAAACCTTCAAGCAAGTTTGCTTGACTGCTAAGTCAAACTTTCTAAGTCTTAAACTCAAAGCTTCTGACAATAAGGTAAAAACTGTGTGGAAGATAATAAATAGAGAAACAGGTAAATCAAAAACTCGTGATAATAAAATCGCTCTAAACAATGGTGACAAACAAATCACCTCAAACAAAGACGTGGCCTTAGCGTTCGAAGATTATTTCTCCACCATAGCCATTAATACCACGAAATGTCTTCAATCATCTGCGATTGAAGCTCAAAAATCACTTTGTGCTAATGTTACTAAATGTAATGTTAGCTTTGATTTTAGCTATGTAGATTCAGCTACTATTGTTAAGGTATTTAAATCGCTCAGTTTAAAAAAAACTGAGGATTTATGGGGAACTTCAGTTAAAGTCATCCATCATGTCATAGATATAATTGCTCCTCACTTAGCTTTAATCTACAATAATTGCATTTCAGAGGGGGTCTTTCCAAATCTTATGAAATATAGTAAAGTCATACCACTTTTTAAATCAGGTGAGATGAGTGATTTAACGAATTTCCGTCCCATTTCTATTCTACCTGTTTTAAGTAAAGTTTTTGAGAAGTTAATGTTAAATGATATGTTAGGTCACTTCAATAGAAATAAACTGCTTAACAGTAATCAGTTCGGGTTCACCAGAGGACGATCCACAACTGATGCAGCATCTGTACTCATTAAATATATATACAATATTTGGGAGAAATCTTGTGATGCAATAGGAATTTTTTGTGACCTTTCCAAAGCTTTCGATTGCGTAGATCATGCGACTCTCATATTAAAATTAGAACATTATGGTCTGACTAATAATTCTCTAAATCTCATGTCCTCATATCTTAGTGATAGGACACAAACGGTTGTTGTAAACAGAACACAGTCCATTGGAGCAGCTGTTAAATTAGGTGTGCCTCAGGGCTCCATATTAGGTCCTTTCTTATTTTTGGTTTACATTAATGACTTACCACCCATGATAGAGAATATTTGTGATATTGTGCTATTTGCTGATGATACATCATTGATTTTCAAGGTAGACCGAAAATCCGTCAATTACACTAGGATAAACGCCACGCTAGGTAAAGTACATAATTGGTTTACTAGTAACAATTTGCTACTCAATGCTAGGAAAACTAAATGTGTTAGGTTCGCTTTGCCTAATGTTAGACCGGTAGAATCTAGTATATTTCTAAATGGCGAGTGTTTGGAAATGGTAGATAAGGCGCTTTTCTTAGGGATAACTTTAGACAAAAACTTGCAATGGAGTCCCCACATAGCAGTACTAGCAGGTAAATTAAGTTCTGCAGCTTATGCTGTTAGGAAAATCAGGCAACTTACGAATGTTGAGACAGCTCGCTTAGTTTATTATAGTTATTTTCATAGTGTTATGTCATACGGTATTCTGGTTTGGGGAAAAGCTGCTGACATACAGACTATATTCGTGTTACAAAAAAGAGCCATCCGTTCTATATATAACCTAAACTCCCGTGATTCTTTAAGATTACTATTTAAAGAAATTAGTATTTTGACAGTAGCTTCACAATTTATTTATGAGAATATTATTTATGTCATTAAAAATCAGGACTCTTTTATTAAGAATTGTGATATACATAATTTTAATACAAGAAATAAAAAAAAAATAGCTACTAAAAAATTTCGTGTTCGTAAGGTTTTTAAATCATTTGTAGGTCAATGCATCCATTTCTATAATAAATTACCTGACGAAGTTTTAAAGTTACCATTTCCAGTACTTAAAACTTACTTGAAAAAGTCGCTGATGTCTAAAGCTTACTATAGGGTCGAGGACTATCTATCAGATAAAAGTGCTTGGCCTAAACTAAACACCCAAATAACTTAATAATAACTTCATCGTAAGAAATATGTAAACATTGTATATTGTCTAGGGGACACGGTTTCTGTAGGAGAATGTATCGAAACTTTTTATGTAGTTGTATTACACCATCATAATTAAGTATAATTTTTCATAATTATTTTCTATTACTTACTACCAATTAGTTCTGGAGAAAACTCAGAGTTTTGGCACATTTTCCTGCTCAACTACGCGTGAATACATTTATTTCTTATCTTATGTTAGATTCATTGTTTTATATAATGCTAGGTTAAGTTTTAAAATTGTACCTATATTTAAAAAACGACTAACTGTTGAGTTTCTTGCGGCGCTTCTTCTCAGCAGTGGTCTCTTGCGAAGCGCTGGTAGATTTTTGACGTGTAAAAGTGCCCGTGCGGCCTACTTACTGAATAAACATCTTTTATCTTTTATCTTTTTTTTATCATAAAAAAACAACATAAATATAAATTTAAACTATAAGTAACATAATATTTTTTACACGGTCAAGCCAAAACAGTTTAAACTTTCACCCTTTTGGATGCACCAGGGCTCACCCTGTCGAGATCAGTGGGAGGGTGGGGAAGAGGAATAATGTTTTCTGGAGGTGGAGGCAGGTCGGTATATATGGTTTTGGATCGTCCACATCCTCCTCCTCCACGCCCTGGACGATAGGGATGGCGTTGTTACAATTTCGCCCGTGGCAGAGGACGAGCCTTTCTGCAATTGTACGACCCTAAGCAACCTCTTTTTGCATTTGCAAGCCACCATTTTTAGCAGGGTCTGAGAAACTGGCTCTGCGCACATTGCCCATCTTTGACTTGCCGTATCTCCGCTAACCATGGACATAGTATGCTCAGGTGACGCGCACATTGGAGCAAATTTAATCTACTTAGTTATCTTTATCAAAGTAATGAACAAAGTAATTGAGAAACGCTTCCTTAGGGTAGGTTTTTCGAAATAACCGCAAACAAGTGCCAAAATTTGGCAGTTTTTCGGGCACCATGGTGTTAACTACTCTCAAGGGACCTAACATCACATAAAAAAATGGTGGTTAAATGCGCTTTTGCGATGTTTGCCTTATTTGTGTTGGTACTATCAGCCCAATGGAACCCTGACCCACCATAGAACGGTGTCACAGTGACATTATAAAACAATTTGTTTGACATTTCTTATGACTTGAATCATAACGTCTCTGTGACACAGTTCTATGGTGGGTCAAGGTTCCAATGGTCTGATAGTACCTAGACTGGCCTAGAATTTACCCCATCTCGAAAAACTTACAAAGTTATTGCACTGTAATTATATCAGAATCTGTAATCTTAATCACATAACTCCTTATGTCATGAAATCCCGGTCCTGAAATACAAAAACCGCATTGAACCCCTCCTTTAATAACGACAAAACTATTGGCGCGCGACGAACGGACGGACCGAGTGAATGGCGTCAGAGTTAATTGAACCTGCGGGGGCAATATCGTTCGTTTACTTTTTTCAATTTTTCCACGGAGGCTCTGAACACGGTAGGGCTGGCTGGTTGGAAAATAAAATTATGTGAAATACCAAAAAATACACTTTTTTGTGGTCTAATTATTGTGTCATGAGATTGTAGTAACATCCTATGTACTTAGTATAGTTTGTTTTATCTCATGAAAGTGGATGAGTCATACTTGTGTGTGTACTTAGATGCACGTGCACGTTGTCTCTGAGTGTGTAAGCTGTCTTCACTAAGTGTAGTCGGTCTGGTTAGTAGTGTGAGTCTCGAATGTTTGTCTGTACGTATTACTACTACAAGTACCTATGGCCCACCCGCTTCGATCATAGCGTGAGATAAAAAAACTGTAAGAGTAGGCTTAGCAAAGATATATTTTCATGTCTAAACAAAAAACAGAGCCTCGATCTATTCAACTCGTTTTTAACCCCTATTGCAATGGC
Organism: Acleris laterana; assembly: GCA_963966035.1. Lineage (NCBI taxonomy): Eukaryota > Metazoa > Arthropoda > Insecta > Lepidoptera > Tortricidae > Acleris > Acleris laterana. Next base: position 6,740,662 of record OZ014461.1, read on the forward strand.
ATTGCTTACGAATCAGCCGCCTGTAAGTACAATACGAGCTATCATTACGATATAATAATAACAATAAGGGTAAAGACAATGTGGAACAGTGGAAGACAGGCTCATAGTTCACGTTGATATAATTAGGGCTTAGGGATAACCTAAATCTAAAACAAAAATGTAGTAAACGCGTAAATAATCTCCGGGAGACCTATTGTAAGTAGTTAGAAAAAATAAAAGATAAAGGAAAAAGTCAGGATCAGGTCAGGGCAGAATTTGTAAACATGATTATTATGATGTTAGGAGAGACGAAAGTCTGTTAAGAGCAGAGTTTTGAGTGTAAATGTAGAGGGTTACATTGTATAGCAAGAGGAAGAGTGAGTGAGTGAACAGTGATATGAGAAAGAAGGGAGTGAACGCTGAGATGACGGCTGATACGGATGTGTTCGAGAAAAAGACATAGGTACCGCGTTGAATGAAAAATGGGTAGGTATTATACCGTTATATTTGCAAAAGTTTTCTTTCTGCCTGAGCGCAGTCAAAGAAGTTAATTTGAGTACTTATCTACAATGTGCAACCAACTCTGTCGCAATGAGAGGACGTAATTGAAACATCATACACTCAAGTTAACGTTAATGTGGTTTAGTTCTACGGTGATGATAACCGAATTGATTTACCTACTTGACTATACGCTTAGCTTGTAAAAATGAACGTCAAATCAACGTTTTTCAGACTAACTATTTATCGTGCGTCTTTTTTGCGTGTGCGGTTTGAATTATCTACCTATACTTATTTAGAAACTTCATGTTTGTGTGTCAGATTGACTTCTTATCTGCCTCGTACCACTTAACTGTATACTTATCGGTATTTCAATAGGTAGGTAAAAATAAAAAGGAATAATAAACCACCAGTTTTAGAATGTAAGGTTGGCAGCCCTGCGCGACACCCACCACGCTTTCATCCCGCTATCACGGCTCTCAGCGCTTTGTCACCGTTTTCCCATTTTTCCCGCCAACCTACAGCGACCGAAAACCCTAGCTTAACAATATAACACCCCGCATCCAAACAAAAATCAACCTAAACGTAACTTGACTCCGAATTCAAATTCGGAATGCAACGGTAACTCATTTAAAACGTTCCGTTTCACGACGCGTCAGTGCGGTTTTTCGAATGAAATCCTCTGCTGGGGGAACTGACATCCGAATTTAATATCGGATTTAGTGTGTATTTAATTTCGTTTAATGTTTATCAGCAGATAGTTAGCGGGCTGGCAATGAAGTGATAATTAAACTGGGAATCGGACTCGCTCACGCGTCATTTGACGATGTAAAATTATTTTAATTAATTAAATGTCTGCGTTTAAATGGCGTAATGCTGGCTGAAAATTGAATATATTTTAAAAATGGAAAAGTTTAAATTGTTTATGGAAGTAGGTACTATCGAAGGACTAAAAAAGCAGCTTTTCTTTTTGAAACATTTGAATACTTCTTACAATTAGTTACAGAGTAACCCCCGTAATTATAAACTTAGAATAAGCTTGGAATAGTGTATGTCATGCTTCTGTAATTGTGACATTTGCATCTGACACGTTTATACCATCTGTTACGTTTATAAGTAAGGGGGTAAGATAAGTAAATAAATCCCGATGTAGGCGTGGAGTCAGGGTAAGTTTCGTGCAGAAGACGAAAATATTCTTATATTATATAATATGTTAACACATGTTCTAGAAATAAAACAAGTGTAGGTACTTATTCCATAGTTCAACCCATGCCTGTCCAAGCGGATGTTACTTAAATGGGAAACTGAATGCTGTAACTTTATGCAGCCAGCAAACCGTTTATATTTTGGTGGCCGCTCATCGTTTATCGGGGTGCCGCGCCGCAGCCGTCTTACTACGGTTTAGCGGGACAGGCTTAACTGTCCCTCAACTCCTTCATATCCGAAATACTTTGGCAGACAAAGGCGATCAGCGCATTTCTTTTTGCATAGTATAAAGGCATGTTACCTTCATGTGACACATTAATCGTCTCCTCCGACTCGGTTGTGGGTACTATCAGGCCTATCAGCCCAATGGGAACCCTGACCCACCATAGAACGGTGTCACAATGACATTAGAAAACAATTTGTTTGACACTTCTTACGACTTGAATCATAACGTCATGTGACACAGTTATACCTAAATGGTGGGTCAGGGTTCCATTTGGCTAATAGTACTATTTAATGTCATGTTCCCATTGCCATAAATATGAATTTTAAAAATCATGAAAGTGACAAGGTACTAAAGTGTACTTATTCATATTTATGAACTCGACTGTACCATTTAGGACTTTAAATTTTGATCCACCATAGAAACTTTGTCATAATGACAGTGTCAAGGGACGAGATAGAAATTACATAGGAATTAATCGTTGATTTTACGCGACGAGGCGCTATCGCTTAACGCACTCGATATCTCAATTATTTTCATTTTGAAAATCGAAGGCTTGTCTGCATACAAAATGAAACCAATTATTCCGCTTTGAAGCCAATTGAGATTGCGAGTGCGTTAGGCAATAGCGACAGTTCTACATATATTGGTTCATTAATTAAAGTCCAGTGAGGGTAAATTGACTATTTTAATTATTATTTACTGAGAAACAAAACATTGAATATTATCAGTGTTTGTTACGCTCGCTTTGGACTAGTCGGAATGACGTCATTTTGTTTGTAACCGTGTTTTGTTTTTTTAAGTATAGCACTAGCTGTCACGTAGAAAAGACCATGTGGCGTTTAAGCCGTTAGCCATTACCTTGATCGGGTTTTTTTTCACAAACCTCAAGTAATTAAGCAACGACGGAACACAACATGCTCTATCACTCTATTCACTTACCAAGTTATTATTCGTGTATGAACTCGTGCCCGAGCGCCGGCCGATCCCGCCACGCCCACTCAAGCGTCGCAGAAATCGTCTTCAAATTTCATTGAAAGCTATCGTTACGTAGCAGCGAATCCCTAGATTATCTAAACCAGATCGCATAACCGTCCTCAAACAACCGGCGAACCCTTAACTTAGTTCATATACGGTGTGTTTTAGCGTGGTTTGTGGTTAGAGGACGTGCTGGTTAAGTTTGCGGGGACACAAGGGTGAGACCTTAAGTGGGGGCGGGCAGATAACGTCACAGGTCGGGGCTTAGCGGTTACCAGAGTCGCGCTTGACGCTCCGCTTCCATAGGGATGGGGATTTAGACGTTATTGGCTCGGCAGGGTTGCCACTTAAGTTTGAATTTGTTTTAGATGTATGATTATTTTGTGCCAGTATTTAAGTTTTGTGTAAATAAACAGCGGAGTGTCTAACGCACTCGCCAATCACGATCGTTTTCATTTTAAAATCGAAGGCTTGTCTGCATACAACATGAAAATAATTGTTCCATTTTGAAGCTGACTGTGATTGCGAGTGCGTTAGGCAATTGCCCCTCTGTTCTCGATTCTAATGCTCGTTTTAAGATGATGACAGTTTTCTATGGCTTGACGTTTACTTTGACGTATCTTGTGGCGGGCATCTCAACCAATACGGCCTTTAGTACATAATAACTGATCTTGAATGAGATGCTCGTTTGAAGACGCATTGAATTTAATGTTAATTAAAAGGTTATTTAAAATAGTTTTACGAATTAAGACTAAAAGCCGCACTTAAAGTCTGTTAATGACGAATACCTAAGTCGTTCCTTAGTGTAGATTTTACATACACAAGCTTGAAAAGGAACGAGTCTCTAAACTGTAAGTAATTATGGCGGTAAGGTATCGATCGAGTAATTCACCATAAACGCGTACAGGAATATATATTTTTATGTATGTTTGTTCCTTTGTCCTCCTGGAACAAGGTGTACCTATGCCGCTCGCCAATAGAACTTGCAAAAGATGTAAACAAAAATTAAACGAACCAATTCACCACGATTACTCGATAATAACGTACTTTTAAAGATCAATTGAGGTCTTTGCAATGATTTATACATTAGATCACTATTTTCATATTAAGTTTAAGAGGAAATAACTATGAATTATACGTTATTTTAAATAAAAACACGCTTAGTGAATATTTGAGGTTATGTGTCACACAGTACTAATTTGTTTACTTCGTTCACAAGTTCTATTGACGGCGACTTTAGTAAGATTTGTCTTAGCGTCGCGAGTGTCACTGGGTAGTCACTGTAAAAAAAAAATACCTACCAAATAATTCAACTAAGTAATATAAGTACATAGGCAACATCACCAAAACATGCTTGGTTTTTTAAATATTGTTTTTTTTGTATATGTAACTATGTAGATCCTATAGTAGTTCCATGTTTCTGGCTGTTAACCATGTTCCAATAACGCCATGAGCCCATGATCTATAACGTTGCGCAAACGCGCCCGTTCGTAAATATCGTACGCGCACGTTGCAACACAAGTAGCAAATGTTACTTTTGTTTAATTGACGCCGCGATTACTTCATTAAGTATGTTTCAATTTTTAAGCAATGGGAATGTTGTAGAAGTGGACCCACTCAAATCTTGGGGATGATGGGGATCACAACCAGGTGTCAGGAGGATTAGAAGCATAACTACAATGTTTAAAAGACATCTAAATATGTTTTCTATTCTTAACTATGGATTCGGATTCCGATATTTTTGAGCACCTTAAACTCAAAGGTTTTAGTTATTTTAAAACTTTATTGCATTTCATTAAAATAGTGTACAAAAGGCGAACTTAAAGCCGCTACACAACAAACTGATGGCGTATTTATATCGCGCTATTTAGTATAAATAACCGTTTTTACACTAGTCGGTGACCAAAAACGGGCTGCAGACGAATACTGTAAACCCGAGAAATGTAAACCTATGATTGTTGAATGCAGCCCTTTCAAACGTAGTTCGATTTTCAAACAGCTTGTTTTTGACACGTGTACCTTTGACCTAGGTACCTATAACAAGTTTCAACTGTTTTTCCCTACTGGCAACCCTAGCGATCTCGTTAGGTAGCAGGCCTCTCCACGGCCTCATCAGATAAGGGCGGGCGCAAGTTTAATTGGACTCCGCTCAAAGTTTCCGCACCACCCTGCGCGGCGTGCTCTGATTGGTCCCCGCAAGAAGACATTGTTCCCTAACGTTAGGGCTGGCAACAAACTGTAGCATGACATAAGTGGATTAGCCATTTTGAAATTGGAAGATGAACGTTGACGTGAATATGGAGCATTTTGTTGAAGAATATGGAGCGTGTGCCATCATACTCATTGCTCCTGTTAAATTCATTTTCACAGAAAGGATTTTGAATGTTCCTTAAAGAAAGCAATTAATACTTTGGGATAATTTTTATTGTTGACCTAGATTAAAAATAAGAAACTAAATTATGTTAAAATTAACTGCTGATTTTCTACGACACGATTCGACGGTAGTAGCTTACTTAGCGGTTTAATATGATACGTAGTTAAAGTCCGTTACATAATTTTAATAAAGAGACTTAGTACCAATTTCACCAAACGATGTTAACCTCTTAACAGACGATTAGAGCGTTAACAGCTGTCAAAATGTATGAACTAACAGTCGATTAACATTGATTAAATTTAACATCGTTTAGTGAAATTGGTACTTAAACTCAACTAGATTAGGTTACAAAGGTATTTTGTAGGTAGTTGGGGAACGTCGTCTAAAACGATTGTTATTTGTTTAAGGTTTTCTGTCAAATTTTAATGGTCCCACTCGTTAGTGTTTGGGTCACAGACTCACATATGTGTACCAAATTATAATTTAATCAGTTCTGTAGATTTTGAGCAAATTGGGAGTGACAGACGGACAGACAGACAGACCCATGGGTGACCACTATAAAGATTTTGTTTGTTAATTCGGAGGTATGGAAGCCTAAATATAAACTTTTACCCAGTAAATTTATAACATTTGTAAAAATACCAAACTGAACGGTAGCTAGACATAATGAATGGGTAAGCATTAATTTGCTATTCAACTTTCACTCTGATAAGTAATTTAATGACTTAAAAGCGGTGTGATAACGAATCTTGAACTGGCTCTTTAGTTCTGGAAATATTCGAACGTTATAGACAAAGAGTTTCTGTACTGTAGGCAAGTAGGTACTGTAGTTTAGAATATGGCTTATATTTGCGATACTTAACGCAATACGTGACATTGTCCTTTTACCTCATTGAAAAATACTTTGAAGGTCGAGAGCTGTGAATCCTACAAGCGTGAAGAGCGTTGGCTTGCCGTCGCTTACCTAGAGACATTTCAGAGAGTATTTACTCGTTCCTTTCTTCCGCAGTTCTAGGCATTTATTCGGGAACAGATGGAAATATGGACCCCTGCCTTTTTTATTCGAGCAAGGCCTTTCATCCACTTTCTTTTAACCACCTTGATTTGGAAATCGTAGTATTATTTACGATCGAGGGGTGCTCCTTTCAAGTGAAAAAGGGCTACGACTACGTCACCAAAATGATACCGATATCGTGACATAAACAAAGTAAATTATCGAGGAACACCTTGAAATTACGTTTTCTTTTCTCCAGATGTTTTAGATTGAATGCATAAAACTCGTATAATGCATGCTAAAGTTAGGTTACGTTAGGGTTGATTCATAAGCAATATGTATCATATCAAAAAAAGTCTTGTATCAAAATATTGTATTCGGAATTAGGATCTATTCGGAATTATGACTTCGGAATTAGGTAGTGTACGAGAAGTACCCCATAGATCCCCCGTCTATGTTACCATAGACTTTAATAAAGCCTATTCCCCACACATGCAAATACATTTCCTACGCAAACAATGCCACAATAAATTATTTGTAACCATCACGCGTAGAATTGCATCACGCTACCGTCTATAGTATTTTGAGCCGTGTCTTCTCGTGTTTTGGTTATGTTTTTGCTATTGTCTTGCTGGTGAATGATGACATGTGGAATTAGTTCCACTTTTGCCCGAACTGGGTTGGCGGATGTGCGGGCAGATGTTGCTCGGATTAGACTGATAGCTTTGTCAGCTCGTCCTTCAGGTAATTTGGTCTTCCTTCCATTTCATCAGCGGTGACTGCTGCCTTCAAGCGTAGGCCTATTAAAACTATTGCAAGGGGTACATGTTTAACATTCTGTTTGTGATGGCTGATCATAATTATATGAAGATATTACGATGTAGGTATTTAGTACATAATAAAACGAAATGCTTTCAGCAGTGGAGGTCTTTCAGCAAATATGTTCATAGTGAGTTTTCCCTGTAAATATTTTGCAGTACGGATGCTTAAGTGTAAAATAAATGTGAAAAACGAAAATTCGAACCTTATCGTCAATAAAGTAGGAGGTATTTAAAATCTAGTACAATTAATGTGAGTCAGTCTATTTCTCGAAACGATTTCTGAATGACGGTAGCTACATTGGGAAAAATAGCGTGTATCCAATGAAGTTCTATTTTAGCACAAGAACAGAAAGAGAACTCGGCAAAGTTGTTCTGTAACTATACGCTATTTCAACTAAGTAATTATCAACGACGATGTATGGATGTAACGTGAATTACTGTGTTAACCTTGTTAACTGTAATTTTGCACATCTTTACAACGAAATGGACTAACATCGCGGTAACACTGCATAATTTAACACATCTTGCAAGCTTAAAGAGGCGTTTTTCGTAAGTACTATTCGTTACGTTATAACGATGTTATCGAACTAATTTAACGTATCATCAATTAGACATGTGAATGTGATTTGAGGGGTCGAATCGTGATTGCGAAGTACCGTTTTGATTCCCAGTGGCTTTTTGTTGTAATCGATGCTGATCAAAAACATTGTAAAAAAACCTACACTTTCCTGCAAGAAATATTTAAATTACAAACACAATATTTTCCGACCCATCGAACGATCTTACGAACCACCTCTTTATGTTAAAATACTTTTTGGTAAATAGGCTTCGTGTCATCCATGTGAGAAAGTTATTTATAAATTTTAAATTAATTCTAACACCAAGATTTAACACTCATAGATACTAGGCAAATATTGTGCTGTTAATTGCGTTTTAAGTAGGAAACAATTAAGAATCTTGGGATTAAGTTCAATTTCTCAAATGGTTAGACCTTTTTGGGTATCTACTCCATCCAATTTTGTTGGAATTTTGTCCCTTTAGATACGGATGAAATTTTCACCATTTAAATCTTTTTGGTTAACTATGCAGTTACATCTTCTTGAATTGTTATCCAAGCAGATAGTTAAAATTAAAACATACTGTTGCAGCACATTTTTCTGACATTTTCGCGTGTTCGTTTTTTTTGTGAATCCAATGCAACACATTTTTATGGGCTCGCTGTTCGGTTAGATCTATCAGCAGGCGACTTTACGACATGCTCTTGCCCGGTTTTTACAGATGACGTTATATACAATCCTCGTATGAATACATTATTAATTAAGCATTGCATAAATCTTATAATCGGCGCGGGCGCAGACGCTCGTTAGACTAACCAGCGGTTCCGCCGCTTTCTTTTACGCCGGTGAAATTCTTGATTGACGTGGTGATGAAGTTTTCAGCTTCCTGCAACTGAAAAGTAAATTAACTTTGCATAACTAAAGAACTATGTCGGAATTTTCTTGTCAAGCTACAATATCTATGTAGAACGCTTTGAGATTTGGATATTACGGGATTAAAATTTGTCATTTGGCATTTACTAGACTACAAAATCTATCCGCGGTTTCTCTCTGATTTCACATGACAAATACAGGGTGTCCCAAAAGTACCACGCCACAGTGACACCGGAGGTAGGTCAGCTCAAGAGGAACCTAACCAGCCTAACATGACCTCAGTAAAAGTTGCACGGTTTTCGAGTTATTAGCGAAATGAAGATTTTTAAGAATTTTCCCCTTTGCTTTTACATTTTTAGTACCAGTATCGACTTGGACGGCTTTTAATAACAGTTTTTTATGTGTATCAAATCACGAATAGCTAATTTAGAAGTCTAAAGTGTTATTTTGTCAATAACTACTACAAGAATCTAAAAAAAGTTCGATTTATCTCGATTTAAATTGTCACAAAAACATTAATTTCAACTTTGATCATCTGCCACAAAAAAAAACAATTAGAAACGAAACAAACAAGTAACGCCAATAAATTAGATACATTATGCAGATTCAGAAATGGTATAACACATGTATCTTACTACGAAAACGATAAGCATTTTTGTCATTTTAGTGATGCCTCATGGAACTAACCTAAAACTTGAGCTTCGAAAGCAGTCACTAAGTGCTACAAAAATGTTGTGGACAGCGGTTTTGCAAAATATCATGAGGGCTAATTTGTCACTCTTTTGAACGTTAACTTATTTTAATTTCAATGGGCCGGATAAAATGGCAATGAAAATAAAAACAGTTTTTTTTTTCATTCATTTATTGTAAACTTAATTAGGTTACATTACAATAAGTGTTCAAATTGTCTCCCATGGACTCGAATGCACAAAAAACATAGTTTTATAAAATTTCGGCTCAATTTCCGTAAACTGACTTCCGATATGGTACGGGCAGCATCAAATACTCGTTGCCGCAATTCTTCCTCAGAACGTATTGGTTTTGCGTAAACTTTGTCCTTCAAGCAGCCCCAATAAAAAAAATCCAGTGGGTTCAGATCTGGGAAACGCGGTGGCCATAAAATTGGTCCCAATCGACCAATCCATCTCTCAGGGAATGTTTCACTAAGATGCTCACGGACTACTCGAGCGTAGTGTGCCGGGCAACCATCTTGTTGGTACCACATCCTTTGTCGCAGTATCAATGGCACGTCTTCTAATAAGCCATGTGCATGTCGGCGTACTCACTATGCAGATACTGGTGATTAGCCATTGTTGTAAAACAGTTCCGCAAGGCAAAATCAGTGTCAAGAAGAGCGACAAGTAGTCGTTCAAACAGAAAAACAAATCAGAATCCGATGAAAAGCCAAGTCAATTAAGTTCAAGAAATCACAAATGGAGCACTGAGAACACAAGTGTCGCACGAAACGCAACTTAACGGACTCACTAGGCTCGAACAACCTTCAAAATGACGATAAAGTGAGACAAAAGTACAGAGTTTGTAATAACACTAGTAAGACAACTTGTGCGGGAGTGTGAGCAGTGATGGCGTGCAGCATCAGGAAGGTTACATTAATGCCTATCTTTTCGCAGTAAGATAACATGTGTTATACCATTTCTGAATCTGCATAATGTATCTAATTTATTGGCGTTACTTGTTTGTTTCGTTTCTAATTGTTTTTTTTTGTGGCAGATGATCAAAGTTGAAATTAATGTTTTTGTGACAATTTAAATCGAGATAAATCGAACTTTTTTTAGATTCTTGTAGTAGTTATTGACAAAATAACACTTTAGACTTCTAAATTAGCTATTCGTGATTTGATACACATAAAAAACTGTTATTAAAAGCTGTCCAAGTCGATACTGGTACTAAAAATGTAAAAGCAAAGGGGAAAATTCTTAAAAATCTTCATTTCGCTAATAACTCGAAAACCGTGCAACTTTTACTGAGGTCATGTTAGGCTGGTTAGGTTCCTCTTGAGCTGACCTACCTCCGGTGTCACTGTGGCGTGGTACTTTTGGGACACCCTGTATAACTTGACCCCTGAGCTTGTAGAAATTATACCGCGGGTTAGCCCTACGACCTCGGTAGAGTTACGTCCAACTCGTCCAAGGAAGAGCAACATGCATTTTAAGCGTACTAACAGGATACGCTCCTTTGTCGACGAGCTTTCCGTCGAGTTACTAAAAATAATGACGTGCCTTACCTTATATAACTAGATTATCGTTTGTACAGTCATCAGCAATAATATATTCTAGCATTGCGCTTAAAATATCTTAACATTTATAGATTAAACAGCTCTTTACTCAGTCAGCAGAAAATTTGTGTGTTTGTTAGTTACTCCTTCACGCTTGGATTATATTTCAAATGGAGATAGCTTATATCCTCGATTAACACACGGGCAATTTTTTATCCCGAAAATTCAAAAGCTTCCTGAGGGATTATCGACAGTCAAAATCTACGCGGACGATGTCGCGGGCAGGAGCTAGTTCAATAATACATGTTTGCCGGTGATTGATGTAGGTATAGTCACTGTAAAAAAAGGTTCGTCAATTTTAAACTTCATTTCAACGCTCTTAAGGTCTAAAAGTGACGAACCTTTTCTTATCGAGACGACTAATACTATGCAGACGAAGTCGCAACTAAAAGCTAGCAAGTAGTACTATTGCATTGTGTAACTATGACTTACTTCGGAATGCGTATTTAACGTGGCTATTTTATCGTGAACTGTTATAGCTACTTCATTTATAAATGGACTCGTATTATGCAAACATGGTGATTAATGTCCATCAAGATGTATTAAAGCCGTTGTCAGGTGTTACTTAATAATCTAGACTTGTCAATACTATAAAGGATTCTATACATTAAGTACTGTCAGATGCAAAAACATGGCAGCTGGATACACGTTTTAATATTGTCGAATATAAGCGGGTGGATCAACTTTTTGCTGTTGATATTCTGTCCCGTAAGCCAGGAGACAACAAATGATTATAAATAATATACACTAGGTACTAATACGCCTGGAAGATAATCCATAAGATAATGGGCTTGTAATTGCTACAAAAAAACGAATGTTTGTTGGATGTGTATACTTTTAAACCGTGGTTTTAAAGAGTGACCCAGGAGACGTCACCATGGCAAAACCAAACGTCACCAAATTATGAAAAAAAAAAGATTAATAAATTAGAAGTACCCTTGCTTCTCAACTATTAAATCGTCGTCTCTTTAGCGACGACGATTTAATAGTTATAAGGATACGAAGACTAAAACCAAATCATGCAAAAAAAAATAGTCGTTTGAAAAATAAAACTATCAAGGTCTTTATTTCTAATAGTGTTTTTACGTTTAACAGTTTTAAGGGAAAAATATCAAGATTAATTTAACCAAAGAACTACTTTCTTAATAACAGATCGTGGACAACTAGGTTCCTTTTCGCATATGTGGCCTCTTAAAGGAATAAGTTTGCTTTTGTATGTAGGTACATCCCTATTTTCTGTTTTCTTTGTATTTGTTTTGTACCTTATATTCAATAAATTATGTGTTAACATACATGTCATACACACATACTCTCGCTTACCAAGAACATTACCCTCCTTCTGGGCCTCAAAATTTTTAGAGAAAACGTTATTTGGAACATTAAATGCTATGCTACCATTTTATTCCTGATGATTGTACATTAATTTCTTCATTTGCGAATAAATAGAACAACCATCCGATAAACTTCCTTGAATACTACTTTACCATTAGAATACGTTTTCACTAAACCGGAGAGAAACGAAAATCACCAATAATACCCTTACCATGAGTTACAATTACCGTAGGTAGTCGCTAGCGAGTCGAGACAGCATTCGACTCTCTAGCGAGTACGGTAATTGTTACTGATGGTCAGGCTGCAGGTCTTTTTTCTATATCGTAATCACACTGTTAACATTGTGACAGCTCTTATTCACTTCACAGTAAGTGCTACTATGACATACTTCAACGGCATTATGGTATGGAATCAAGATTGGCTGAGACTCAGAACAAAGACTTGTGGTGGAAAAACCTTGTCCATGGTCCGTCCGGATAGCTAACACTATCTTACCCTTTTAACTAACGCCACGCAACTGTCTTTGCATTGTTGCGTTCCATTGCGGGGTAAAGTTACGCCCACACCAATGCTTAAAAAACGGTGACGGTACGGAATCGCAGTGACGCGTTGCATCCGTACCGTTTTTGACGCATGCCCTCCACACCAATGCTTAAAAAACGGTGACGGTACGGAATCGCAGTGACAGGGATACGACGCGTCACTCCTCCATCCATCTATTGCTTTAAAATCAGTTTGTCTCAATTAATCCTAATTCCAAGTTCAGTACAAGTCACTACTGTACTTATGGCTTCTAAATGTACTTATTAATTCACATTATCGGTTCTTTTAGATCGGTTGCTAGTGCGTCTAGTACCCATAGTACAAGCCTAGAGCCTAGTTTGAGACTAGATCAATTTGTTCGAGATGTATCTCTAAGTCGGCAACGTCTTTGCAGTATTGAACTTGTCATCGTAACATAGCAAAATGTCTGTAGGCTTTGGAGTTCACTTTCATTACGTAGCCTGTGCGTTGGTTTGCCATAAAAACTATATTTAACATTCTTTTATTTCGCACGTTGTTATTTCGTTGTTCTTTTGTTTTGTGTTCTACAGTATCAGAGGCAAATCGAAGTAAGTGCATAATTAGACCACACGTAACGCAAAATGGCCGACTCAATTAATTACGGTTGCGTCGTACATTTAATCCACTAGATGATTGATTACTGTAACGTAATAAACTAAAACAAATTCATCCGTGAGAAGTGTATGTTTCGTATTTGTTTCTTTAATGCAACCCCTTAGATCTACTTGTACTATTAAGCTTGGCATGATGATGGAGACGGAAGGCCATCATCATGCCAAGCTTAATAGAAACTTCGATGGTTAAATAGTGGTCGTCGAGTTCTTTTCCTTTTCATTCCTTTGACTCGTTATTAACGAAATTATCATCAGCGTTAATTAACAAACAAAAAAAATATTTTTCGCGAAATTAAAACAAAGACGCGAAGTGCCTCATTTTCCTCCTAGGAGTTAAAATAAACGTATGAAAACACTTTCCGTCCATGTCCATATTGTTTATTAAAAGTGCTCTCTATTGCATATAAAATTGAAAGGAACGTGAAATAGTACATTGTTGCCTAGGCGCGGAAAGTAAGGGTTTTCCTGACGAGGTGGCTAAAATACGAGTCAGGAAATCTTCGTTTCGAACATAACAATGAACCTTGTCGGAAAAATCATAATGAAAAAAAAAGCAACAAAAGTGATGATGGTATTTAAGGTTTATCCGAATGGCACTAAGACCTATAAATCAATTAACAGATAGCGTTAATCATGATATTATTAAGATTCAAATCAACAAAATTGCTTTACGTAAAAAAGCACAAGTCATTTACAACTAATTATTCCATTCATTGTTTAGACTTATGTAACTCGAATTTAAGTAGGTATCAGCTTTTTACTGCTATAACCATGTCTAAAATAAACAGTGTTGTTTTCGATCGGTTATGTTATCTCTGTTTCTCTTTACCTACAAAGGAAAAATAAAATTGAGACAGAACAATCAAATTAGAAAACGATCTACGACTTGGCTCACCCGATTTTCGTGCTAGGTACTCGACATGAAATTTAATTCAAGATGCATCAGCAGAAACAGGCTTTTGGGCCTACGACGAGAAACAAACAACTCATTAACTTGACAGTAATGGCGATCGAGTTAAAAACAATACCATAATCCATAACACATCAAAATCAATATTGTTTAACGTTCTTGATCTAACGTAGTTTAGGGACATTATTGTATGTAACTTTTCTCAAACATGCAATGAAATATTGATGTTATGTTCTTTATAATAGGCTGCGAAGTGTGACGTTTCAGGTGCGGCTAGGACAAGAGGTCGTTAATGGAATTTCACACAAATCGTGCAGGCCTAGGCTGGCTGTGGCACAGGCATCATGACATTCTGCCACTATGCGTATTAAAAAAAACAATAAACGATTTGGTATGTACTTATTGCAGTTTTTTTTAAATTTTAATGTAAACATGGCTGCTGCGTTTATGAACAGGCTGAATAGCTAAATTATAATTTTAACATTTTTGAGAAAAAGTTATAACGTCAAAATAATAAACGTTTGGGAGACATCCGCGCTGTGTCGCCTGCGATCTAAGTTGCGCTATGCCTGATATGCCTCCTAATTACCGCTGCGCTCCTGGTTTTTATTTTAACATGCAATTACTTTTCTTCCCTAGGGTGGACAATAATCACAATTTACTTTTTTGAGTGATGTATTTTTTATTTCATTGCATATGTTTGAGAAAAGCACTATACATACCTCGCCGTGAAAAGGGGTTGCCAGCCTCATAACTATCCTCGTAAGTCTATATCACTCGGCCGGCAAACCCCTATTTCCCGGCCTCTGTAGTAATGTACTATTATCCCGTATTGCACGAGAATCTAGGGGGGGGGCGGATACAATTATCTAAAATACATCTGACGAGAGCGGCATCTCCCAAGCTCGACCGCAAAGGCCACTAATAAAATAGCATGCTGACCGCAAAATATCATAATCTCCGCTGGTATTTTTATATTTAGAAATTCTTTATTAGCCAGTATTCACGGCTAAGATGCGGTCGCGAACACCAAATAATTTGAACAAAAAATGTGTCAAGTTTAATTTAGTTACGTATTAACTTTTACTTGTTTCCACCCTCCTAGAGTTGATCTGATGACGAAAATATATCATCATCATTGTGGACGAAAGACGTCCACTGTGAGATATAGGCGTTCCCCAAGGATTTTCATATCATTTTACATATCTGTATTACTCTTCTTCGGTATGATCAAACGGCACGCAATAATCTTTTTTGTTAAGTATGCAGATTGCATACGGCATACGAGCGCACAGACAATCCTATGAGAAATGGGCTCTAAGTTCAGACCCATATTAACCCCTCGAATGCTTTGGAGATCCAAAGCAAGGCCAATGCCAAAGACTTGTATTTTTAAACGTAATCATAATCTAAAGAGAATGGAACTTACTTTACTGGACTGAGGGTAAAATAAACTACCAAATAAATATTAATACCATGGATGCAATTAGGTACACAAATTGACTTAATTCTAAATTTACTGGCGCCCTAATATGGCTGAGTTTATCGCGTGACAAAGTTTGGATAAGGCATCCGTCACCTTCTGACACGTAAATAAGTAAGAGAGTGACGGATGCTTTATCCACATTCGACACGCGATTTATGGGCCCTAGACAGCGATAAACATGCTTAAATAGAGAAATACATCCTTAAATAATTAGAAAACAACCAAGACTCAGGAACAAAACATATCTTCGAAAAATCTCTTTGAAATTTAAATCGCTAGGTTTGTAAGCAGGGTCAGTACTAAAAAAAATACTTTTTAATAGTCAAAATAATTGAGAAAATCGATATGCAATTACAACAATTAGGTATATCATTCAGGTTTATGAACAAAAAAACATTAACGCGGCATACAAGATGTATGTCATCTGTGAAAGTGTTCTTGAAAACTATCGCGCCTTAGTTACAATTAAGTACCTGGTTATTCCAAGCACTTGACTCGAAATTTCTGTTGCTGTATCCTCTTCACTCTACACTTTCGATGGTATAGTGAGAAAAGGACAAAGCTAAAGTAACAGGTAACTTATTTTTTTAGGAGTAGAGCCGTGTTGGTTTTGGCCGATGACGAAATTTGAGATCAAATGTTTGGGATCGTTTACTTAAGTGCCTGATATTTGAGTATGGTATTAAGTACTCGATATTCGAGCTTTGACATATTTTGAAGAACCGTTCTATGTAAACTAGCCTTGTAGCTTTCTCACAGCTGTGCCTCTATTCACGGCGGCATAAACCTCATCGTCTTTGACCTGTTATGGTATTGTTTTTAACTCGACTAGATGTCACTAATTGGGTGATTTACCCTACTAATTTTAAGAAGGAAAGTGTTTGACTATTCGGTACCCAAATTACCAGCCTAGAGCTTAGTTTGGGACTAGGTCGGTTTGTGTGAGACTGTCCCCTGGTATGTATAGGTATGTATGTATGTATGTCTCCCGGTCAGTAGTTATTTATTTATTTATTTATTTCTCAATGTATGATTCGAATGTGAACGCGACTTTACGCTTGTTCTTGTCGACCAACTTATAGTCGGCAACAAAAAAAATATATCGCAAGATCTCCTTCTTATTATTGCAGTAAGACATTTTTTCCTTCAAGTATAAATATTTCGTTATTCCACATTTACAGTTCGTAAATAACTTATTAAAACACCCATATTAGGATGAAATAATAATTGTGATATAATTTTACATCCAAACGCGGAAACCAGTTTTTGCAGACTGAATATTATGTATGTAACCTGGTAATACATATTTTGTGCTCGATTATTAATACGTTGGTTAATTTCCTTGCGAGATAATTATGTTACTGTCTTTTATGACTACGAGAAGTCTTATTACACTTATAAATTCCGAGCGGACACTAAGATATATTAAATTTACGTAATATATTCAAAAAGTGCAGTAAAATAAACTTTGTAGATACTTAAAAGAATTCCATTTATTTAAAACTATTTTAGCTCAGAAAATGTTTAATATTGATGGAAAGTTATGCCTTACGACTCAAAAGTAGGAAGATCGCTTCTGACGTGTAAAAGGTCGCTATATTTCTGACGTGTAAAAGTTTCCGTGCGGCGTACTTACGAAATAAACATCTTTTATCTTTTTAATTAAGCTAATCGCCTAAACTTACACATGATCAATTAAATAAATAAATGGCATCGTATTCGCTTTTGGCACAACTAAACTAAAGATTAAATCTAGATGTACGAGTCCTTCCTCTGCTTGTATCAAGTTGTATCTCTTGTTTATTTTATGAGTTGCTTCCATCAACTTTTGTCAGTGGCCATCCGGGTCCCCTGACCCTCTGACTAGTTTATCTTTTTTATATTTTCCTTTAGTTGATTAATTACTTTATCCCGTGGGAGTTGTGGGAGATCTCCCTTCGACATATTTCTATTTACATTTGCGTGTTTCTAATTAGTACTATGATAGCGTGAGGTAGTCCAACGATGGTGACCTGATGGTGATGGAGGGCGGAATCCTGCCGCATGAGCACATGAGCATCAAGCATTGTGGGGATCCTTGGAGATTTACGGCATTGGACGACTTTTAGCGGTATGATGTTAGAATGAAGATAGATGTCATCTTACGCCGGATGTACAGTGGCGCCCTCATGTCATCTATTTAAGACTGCGCCGAGCGTACGCCGGATGTACAGTGGCGTCCTGATTACTTTTATTGTGTTTTGTAATAAACTAAAGTATTTTCTTGAAATTCAAATAATAGTAGTGAGGGCACCACTGGACGCTCGGCGTTTGCTGAGCGCAGTCTTAAAGGGTGTTCTAGAATGTTACGATTGGAGCATCGGAACCTATGCTGTAATTTTAAACTAGAGCAATGTCGATCTGGACCTTTATTCTACTATAAAAACTCTATTACCTTTGATATGTCATCGTATTTTTTTTCACTTGGTCGCCATTGCTGTCATGTAAATAAGAGCTATCGTAACGTTGACAATACGATAACATGTCAATAGCAATGTGGTTTTACCGTGTGGGATAGAGGCCCTGATTTATCTTTTATATTCTGCTGTATGCTGTTTACATTTACGACGCTAAGTAACCCTAAAGAGTGGCTTGCTAGTCGCTACTACTCTTAAGTATATGCAGTACAGTACAGTACAGAAAACTGTATTTTCCCGGATGGGAATCGGAAGCAAAACTAAAATGCCAAGGTCAGCTGTTAATAAAAGCATAAGTAGTTTAAATATTAAAATGCTTTGTTTCGCGATAGAAAACCTATCTGACACATACTTACATCTGACAGTGGCGTAACTCGTTACATAAACCTAATTAGAGTAGACGATAGGTGACCGTCTGAATGCAAAACAAAATTAAACACCGAAAACGAAATCACATTACGTAAAAACGAACACATTAGCGGTTTTTTTTACAAGTTTTTTGCAATAAAAATGTGTTCGGAAGAGTATCTGGTGTTTAACGCAATTATAAAAGTACTCGTGCACTGTGTCAAGGGTAGAAGAAATTGCAGCAATTCAAGGCGTGGATTATATTGCTATTTTTTAGGAATATCCCTATACTTCATTTGTTTAGGTATTTATCTAAATGTAAACAAATGAAACCACGTGGCACTTTTAATCAGCCAATCAAAACTGTTTGCGAGGGACACAGCTTTGACGCGCTAGCGAAGAGTACGTTAATTGTAACTCATGGTAAGGGCACTGATGACAGTTTTCTACGGTTTGACGTTAACTTTAACGTGTCTTGTGATAGGCAGCCCAGCCGAGAGGAATTTATTAATACGGCCCATAGTAAGTTGTGATTGTCCAGTGTTAGAGCTGGTATTAGTGTTGTGAGGCGCTGGTATTGAGGTTAGGCTGGCAATATCGCTCTCTTCTCCTTGCGTCAGTCTAGGCGTAACTTAAGGTAACGGAATTTAATAAATAAAGTCAGTGTTAAACGTTATCAATTTGTGTTTAATTAATCTCAAGTTATAACAGTTTTTGGCGACGAGTTTACGGAAGCTTGAAGTAAGCAAATCACGGAAGAAAAATCAAAACTCCAATAATTATTTGCTATATCATTGACCATAGACAAGCTAAAGGACCCAGGAGCAGTGATTTTATTTTATATTATAAATTAATTTAACGGTTCCAGTACAAAATAAAAATAAATTACAATCAGTTTTAAAGGTGTCTCAAACAAACTTAACCTAAAAATGGCACTTGAATGCAAGTATTTGTGTACACCTGTCTACACAGTCGTATAATACGCGTATCTGAATGATACTGTGCTGACGGGCCTTTTTGTTCACTCTCGAACCATATTGCCAGGCGTAATGATTTCCATATAAATCTGACTCCATATGTCACTCTTGGCGCTAAATATGTTAGTAAACTTCTCTCAAGGCTTAACATTACAATCACTATAAAACGATGCTGAAATAGCAGTCACATATCGATAATAATGGGTCTTTCGAAACTGTGGCAACTAACTCATAATGAGTTAAAAGTAAAGAAAACAATTGTAATAGTAACATTGGTAGTGTCAAATTCAACCGAAGGCTTTTCTTGGAAATCGGGTTATATTTTTTTTCGATAGTCGTCATCCTGAAGATCATGGAACTGCGGCTCTTTAATTTTTATTTCCTCTAATATTTTAGAAATATTTTTTTTAGTTATGAAGTTGACATTTGTACACTTTAATGACCGACTAGCTTGTTGCCTTCGTACTTAATGAAAAAGAAAAAAAAAACACTTCTATATCTGTCATTGTCAAATCAAATCAAAGTAAACAAACGATTCAATACAACGGCTCTTTTCTGTTTGCTTGTGTTTCATGTGATCCTGTGTTTTTAGAAATATTTTTAACGATCTCAGAACGAACTCCGGACTTTCGTTTTGCCGCTTTGCTCCTAAGACCTTTGCACGATATTTGGTCTACGATTTATTTTCGAACCCTTTGGCACTTCTTCTTGGACACCGATTTCTTCCTTTCTCGACGACTCTTGCCCTGCTTTTTGATAGCCACGAGAGCACTTTTGAATTGTACAATCCACGTAATGAATTCAGGCAATCCCACACGGACTGTGGAAATGGAGTATTTACAAAGATTTACTTGAATTTACTTATTTGAACTGAACTGTTTGTTTACTTTGATTTGATTTGACGTTGACAGATATAGAAGTGACAGTTTTTTTTTCTATTTCATTAAATACGCTTGTCGGTCATTAAAGTTTACAAATGTCAACTTCATAACTAAAAAAAAGATTTCTAAAATATTAGAGGAAATAAAAGTAAAAGAGCCGCAGTTCCATGATCTTCAGGATGACGACTATCGAAAAAAAATATAATTTACATCTCTTCCAAAAACTTTACTTACCCAATGTGCGATTACGATAAGGGTCTAAAAATGGAATCTTAACGAAACTTTGTAAGCAATTTAACAATAATTGTTTTCCATTAACAAAATACTGGGTGAGCAGTCTAAATGGGTCAATATGGGAAATTTAGGAACATAAAAGACAGGAACCAAGACCTCGGTATTGGATAGTCTGAGAAAGAGTGACATACAGACGAGAAACAGGTAGACAGATAGACAGATAGAAATATGCTTTACCCACTGCCGATGTTTATTTCTGAGCTGTGTCTTTAACTTTGGTGCCTTTGCAGCTCTTCTTACTTCTAGAAGAGGATGCCGGATTTTCGTTTGCGTAGAATTAGTTACCCAATAATCCCCCTATTTAAATATCCCTGATGAATATCCAAAAATACCTTCTTAGTGCAGCAGTCCCTGTCGAGCGGCTTTGGCTGTGCGTTAATCGATCAGTCAGTCATTTTCTTCTGACTTCTGACTTAAGACACCGCGGTAACAGCAAGATGCTAAGTCGGTAACGCTGCTCAGCCTAGTTCTTCTTCAGTTCGAATTTTAACAGGCTCAACGCTGAGCTAGCTTTCTTTACTTATGATGGCTTACGATGACTCAGTCGGTTTCTTCTGATTTTTGACTTAAGACCCTGCGGTAACAGCAAGATGCTAAGTCGGTAACGCGGCTCAGCCTAGTTCTTCTTCAGTTCGAATTGTAACAGGCTCAACCCTGAGCTAGCTTTCTTTACTTATGATGGCTTACGATGACTCAGTCGGTTTCTTCTGACTTTTGACTTAAGACACTGCGGAAACAGCAAGATGCTAAGTCGGTAACGCTGCTCAGCCTAGTTCTTCTTCAGTTCGAATTTTAACAGGCTCAACCCTGAGCTAGCTTTCTTTACTTATGATGGCTTACGATGACTCAGTCGGTTTCTTCTGACTTTTGACTTAAGACACTGCGGTAACAGCAAGATGCTAAGTCGGTAACGCGGCTCAGCCTAGTTCTTCTTCAGTTCGAATTTTAACAGGCTCAACGCTGAGCTAGCTTTCTTTACTTTAGATGGCTTACGATGACTCAGTCGGTTTCTTCTGACTTTTGACTTAAGACACTGCGGAAACAGCAAGATGCTAAGTCGGTAACGCTGCTCAGCCTAGTTCTTCTTCAGTTCGAATTTTAACAGGCTCAACCCTGAGCTAGCTTTCTTTACTTATGATGGCTTACGATGACTCAGTCGGTTTCTTCTGACTTTTGACTTAAGACACTGCGGTAACAGCAAGATGCTAAGTCGGTAACGCTGCTCAGCCTAGTTCTTCTTCAGTTCGAATTTTAACAGGCTCAACCCTGAGCTAGCTTTCTTTACTTATGATGGCTTACGATGACTCAGTCGGTTTCTTCTGACTTTTGACTTAAGACACTGCGGTAACAGCAAGATGCTAAGTCGGTAACGCGGCTCAGCCTAGTTCTTCTTCAGTTCGAATTTTAACAGGCTCAACGCTGAGCTAGCTTTCTTTACTTTAGATGGCTTACGATGACTCAGTCGGTTTCTTCTGACTTTTGACTTAAGACACTGCGGAAACAGCAAGATGCTAAGTCGGTAACGCTGCTCAGCCTAGTTCTTCTTCAGTTCGAATTTTAACAGGCTCAACCCTGAGCTAGCTTTCTTTACTTATGATGGCTTACGATGACTCAGTCGGTTTCTTCTGACTTTTGACTTAAGACACTGCGGAAACAGCAAGATGCTAAGTCGGTAACGCTGCTCAGCCTAGTTCTTCTTCAGTTCGAATTTTAACAGGCTCAACGCTGAGCTAGCTTTCTTTACTTATGATGGCTTACGATGACTCAGTCGGTTTCTTCTGACTTTTGACTTAAGACACTGCGGAAACAGCAAGATGCTAAGTCGGTAACGCTGCTCAGCCTAGTTCTTCTTCAGTTCGAATTTTAACAGGCTCAACCCTGAGCTAGCTTTCTTTACTTATGATGGCTTACGATGACTCAGTCGGTTTCTTCTGACTTTTGACTTAAGACACTGCGGTAACAGCAAGATGCTAAGTCGGTAACGCGGCTCAGCCTAGTTCTTCTTCAGTTCGAATTTTAACAGGCTCAACGCTGAGCTAGCTTTCTTTACTTTAGATGGCTTACGATGACTCAGTCGGTTTCTTCTGACTTTTGACTTAAGACCCTGCGGTAACAGCAAGATGCTAAGTCGGTAACGCTGCTCAGCCTAGTTCTTCTTCAGTTCGAATTTTAACAGGCTCAACGCTGAGCTAGCTTTCTTTACTTATGATGGCTTACGATGAGTCAGTCGGTTTCTTCTGACGTTTGACTTAAGACCCTGCGGTAACTGCGACAATTAGGTAACGCTGGCCAGCTGAGTTCATCTTTAGTTCGAATTTTAAAAGGCTCACCTCTGAACTAAACTATCAAACTCAATATACAATGTCAAAAAATCGCGGCACCTGCTGCTGACCTTCATATTTCTCATCAGTTCAACTTCCGTATATTATGAAGAATTATTAACCCGAATCCAAACACTTTCTTCATAATTACCCTCTCGTCACAAATGTCCAAGCTGCAATTATTTAGAAAACACAACTCTACTACAAAATATATAGTGCAAGGTTACTGAGAAATGAATTCGTTCGAAAACAAAACAACATTAATTTTAATTGAGCTTAAATACTAACGCTTGGGAAATACTCTGAAGAAAAACAATGTGGGTATTAGGCAAGCTTAGCTGTAACTCTGTTGTCAATTAGCATTTGTAGAACATTGACGACGCATTCAGCCTAGTTGGTAGTGACCCTACTTACGAAGCGTTTCTATGGAAAAATAGATTCCCCTATGGCATTTCTAATCGTCATTTGTTCTAATGCATCGTTTGTCCGAATTTTCGTTTATCCTAAAGCCATTTCCGCATAAATTTAAACACTTTTTAGTGTTGTTATAAATGTTATAATACAACCCTAACCTAACCGAACCGCAGATATAATAGGAAAATTAAAAAAGTTGCCTGACTCTTCTGAAAACCAGTTTAGGGCAAATGAAAATTCTGACAAACGATCTGTTAGGACATGGTACTTACGACGATATGGTTTTTACCGCCTGTGGGCCCTTTATGGTAGTGTTTATCGATGTGGATAAAACGTCTATCATTTTCTAACCAGTAGGTATGTAAGTGCGAGAATGATGGATGATTCACCGCCGTAAAAGCGACCTAAAACAGGTTGTACTTATGCACATCCTGTAACACTAAGAACTGTCTGTACAGTCACGACATTAAATTTGGTACTCACCTTAGGTCAAAAGTCAATCTGACATTCTACAACAATACGGTCGAGTTTCCTAACAATTACAAATGACTTGACATCTCTAATGACATTGACGACTTAAAGCATAAACGCTCGTGACCGTACCTACTACGTTCTTGCAATAAACGTCTTGTCGTTGTCTTTCATGAAACGGGGGCTAGGGTGTTCTTCTCTTTCACCCGTACTCAGTGTCAGTTAATGACGATAAAGTCGTTCCTTAGTTTCGATTTTTCATACAAAAGTTTGAATAAGGAATGTGGTAATTAGTTAGTGTTTCTGACTACGGCTGGTAAACAACCAGCTTTTTAATTGGTCGCCCCGGTGAACCCGGCAACTTAAAATTGTTGCGTTCCGTCAGCCATAAAGAAGAGTTAGGTGTACTACCGCTTTGGCCGAGTTGTTTTGTCGATGAAACCTGCGATTAAAAATACACTTAATAACATCTACCTATTAATGCTCTCAAGGGGTAATTTAGTATCGCCTGTTCTTTGTTTGTTGACGAATTGGAATGAGTTGTTTAAGAGGATCAGCTAGCAGTTCAGGTTCGGACATGTCTTGACCTTGGTTGAACTTCGACGCATCATCAGCGATTATTTAAAAAAGACAACCACCATTTAAATGCGTTTATAAATAATTGAAGTAATTCGTAAGAAGTACAAAATATAAAATTAGGTAGGCTGGATGGAAAGTAGGCTATTGTGTTAATCCAGAGTATAAACTATCATTATTCAAATTTTTATCTAAATCAAATCGTTCGAGCCGTTGCAGCGTGAAGAAGTAACAAACACACACACACACACACACACACACACACACACACACAAGCTTTCGCATGTATAATATTAGTAGATAGGATTTACAAAATGCACTTTATATGAAGATGATGTACCTCTGTGCAATGGTGAACTTATCCTTATCAAGGGTCTCTTTATAGTGTTGCTAATAAGGAATATCAAACCAACTTATGGTTTTATGTCATAGACTACGACTCAGAGCGGAGCATTACTCTGAATTCGTCTAGTTGTATTATAAAGCGTTAAATAAAACTAAAATTACTGGCAAAAACAGGGAGGGAGGGAGGAGAGTGTTCTGTGACCGCTATAAATCTATCCCTTTCCTTGACTAGAAATTGTCAAAGAATTAAAAGCTCAAACAACAAATAAATGGACTTAACCTGTAATTCAAAACAGAGCCCTTTGATGTGTTTGTAATTTATATTAAGTGTAAATACACAAATGTGCTGTGTATTAAGTGTATTGCTGGTCCTGGAAATTTTATTGTTATTAAAAGGCAATTGGAAATTCGGACTAAGCAAGGAAGATATCGAGCTTATATTTTGAGTCTTCCTACTGATTTTGATAGGGCAGTAAAGCAGTATATTTTTAAATAATAAAAGTCAAATAAATAAAATTTGCATTTGTATGTAATAATTAAATAGTCATACAACTTAGATACCTATAGGCTGTAGACAAGATGTTAAACGCTAACGTAAGGAACTTAAAAAAAACTGTCAAAATCTGTCTGTCACGACCGTACAGCAGCTTCTGTAAATAATATGTATTTTCGATAGCGATTACGTTCGCATATTGCATCTGGTCTAGGGCCACAGAGGCCCTAGCCAAGATGCAAAAGCTTCTGATGTGTTTCTTTACGATCACTCAAAATCTATGGGTGACATTCTCGAGCTTTACGATAAACCGCGTGGTTAACTATCATCCCATACATTTTGAGTTATAGAAAAGAAAAACGTTAGTAGCGGTTGCCTTTTTGCTATGGCTCCAGGGAAGATACACACGTACACTTCTCTTTACGAGTACCTATACGTATATTTCATTATTGTTATGATCAAAAAGTTAATCAACTTCATTAGAATAATAAATATAAGACTCACGTATGCATGCAAAATATAAGCTTAGCTTTCTTTCGGTAGAAATGCTTGTTTTTTCTTTTGCAAAATAAATTTCTCAACCCATGATTGATAGAATCGACATCGACAAGAGAAGATCGGACCAGTTTAAAAATGGAATGCAATCCTAAATAATAAGCGAGTTACAATTAATACATGTCATTATCGGACGGAGTACCCTTCTTCGTAGCTGTGTAGAAACAAAAACGTAGTAAGTACACAGATTCACCACCATTAGCTGAACTCCAACTACGAACTGCTGCTTGATTTTAAAAGTTTAAGATAAGATGGTGGTGGTTTTGACTTGAGGAGGTTTGAATTCCGTGTCGTTGCGCCCGCGCCGGGGGGGACCGTATATAATCTGCGCACACGCTACTTCCACACACAACCAGTCTTCGGCAGTGGCGGAGACACACAGCGACATGAAGTTCTTGGTGAGTTCAGTGCAGTGCAGTGCAGGTTTTGAGACCTAAAAGTGAATTCCAAAAAATGCATTTTCATAAAAAAATGTAATCCAGTGCAGTAAAGCATCGACAGTGGTTTTATATAATAACAGTTAGTTTTCCACTCGTCACACACGTACTACTTTATATGAAGAGTAATTTTATTTTCACTTTCTAAGTCTCATAACCGAAAGTATATTATATTAGTTTTAAGTAATTTTCCACTTACCGCTTTGTTTGTTCGTGGGAATTCTGTGCTTCCCACGGGGACATTGGCTAGGGCTAAAATGAATTCCATAGGCCTTACGCTAAATTTCATCTAAGTACATATTATTATTCTGTAGTCTTGTGAATGCAAATGTCTATGGGTCACAGTTTCCACTTACCATCAGGTGGCCTGTGTGCTCGTTTGTCATCTCTATGACATAAAAAATAAAATAAAATAAAAAAAAATATAATGGATGATTGATTATCTAGAACGTAAAACCAACCATTTTAACTTGAAACAAGTTTTTGGTTTATTACATTAGCATTATTTATTTATCTCTTTAATTGAAAATAAAAACTCCTTAAAAATATGTTTATACATACAGCGTGTTTGTAAACTTAATTACAAGTTGTAATTGTTCAGTTAAAAAGCTTTTAACATAGTAAAAGCTTTTAACTTTGGAAGTTACGATAGAAATAATTTACAATTTAAATAAACTTACAAAAAATATTTATTTACTTTGTATTCGCGTAATTAATTTAAGTTGTCTAAACGAAAGCTTTAAAGTCACTTATAAAACCATTAACCTACTTTAGCTTCATTCATTTAATCTCAATTCCAATTAAATGTTATCCAATGAATTATTACTATAAATTAAATTATATTTGCGTAGGCTTATGATTTGTGTTACCATTATAAACATAGATAATGTGAATGTAAAGTTAGATACGTAATGTTACGTCACTTACTACTGATCAGATAAAATTTAATCGGTAATCATTGGCGTAAGAAACACCTAAGTCTATAATTTGTAAAGATTAAAGCTAGTTTCATGAATGTGAAAGTTTTGCGACTACACATTATAACTTTGGCATCGTATCTCTTAAATAATTCGGAAATAAAATAACATAAAATAAAGTAAAAACAGATAATTTGCATTCTGCATACCATAGGTACTGCAGATATAAAAAAATATGTAGGAAAGGATTGAAGTAAGTGTCATGTGCTTGCTTATGTCTATTCCATACATAATTATATATGTCAGTCTAGAAGGAGAATTAGGGCCAGCTCTGATCAAAGATGAAATTTTTTTTATTTCGTTTTCATACGATTTTTTCCAAAAACACGAATGAACACACAATTTCAATACGAAATCACTACGTTTTAGCTTTACTTGTATTTCAAATGCATGTAGCGTATCTAATATGTGTTTATTTGCAATTTTTACTCCTCGATATTGTCTCACTGAATGCACAATCAGTTCCTCACGCTATTTTGGCCACAAATTAGATAATTTTTGGGAGAAAGTGTGTGGTTTGAGTGGTAAAAGTTGTGTGTCTGATGTGTTGTATTTGGTATTCAAATAACTTTCTTGTTCGGCGTGTAATACACATTTAAGAGCTACAATTAAATATCAAAAGCTCACTGGCGTGAAATCTGTTGCATTTGACCTAAGTACTAAAAAAAGACTGTCCGTAACTAAATATTATAAAGAACTGAATACTATTGTATATTTGTCCTTCTGCAGTGCAACGTCAAACAAAGTAATTCTTATAAGGGATTTACGTAGTTAAAGACTATCAAAAAGACGTTTTTTTTTCCGTTTGTTAACAAAGATTTGTCATACGATCGTTTGGTTAATTTTTGTTGCACATAATAACAAAATTAAATGTTTTAATGCAAATCGCGTAGCAGTCTTTTTTTGGTACCACGGTTAAGATTTTCACCCCCTAAATCATTTCCACAATTTTTGAATATGTTGTAGATATTACAAAAAACCGGTCCGTACCTACGTTATACATTCCAAGAAAAAAAAAAAATTGAAACGGAAATGTACAGACCTAGCTTTTCATAATGTCATCAACATAATCAAAGATCGTTAGTTGGAACTCGTTTTAAGGGGAGAGAAACGTTACCGCGTTTTGTATGCTAAGTTCAGCTTAAAAATCCTCGTAACGTACAATATTTTTTAAATTCACCAACGTATACATTTAAAGGGCTGAAATTTACATAGACATACAGGTCACGTCGCATGTAGGTATGAGAGTTAAAGTCAACTATTGTCATCTGTTTCCCTACACACAATGTATGCAAACGCAAGGTCTTAATGATTTTTGTAGACATCTTATCCAGGAATAAATAGTTGCTGGAAGATCGAAATGCAATATTCTATATTAACATAAACCAAGAAACCAAACCTCATAAATTCATTAATTCATTAAAAGACATTTATTACCATAATAAACGAGTATAATTAGTATTATTACGTCCAAGTTATCAAGCGGCATGTAAACAGCTGTAACTCGCTGGAATATAGATCGACGCCTTTCGACGCGTAACACGGTTGCGCAATGCGTCGAGCTTGCTCGGGCCGATTACGCGTGCAATTAAATTGCTATACGCATTCGGAGCGACTCGAGCGACCCGGGCGCCCGACCGTGGCTCGTCAAATGATAGTTAATTGTTTCGATAATGTTATGTGTCAGATTAGTAGAATGCCGGTACACTCGATACGATAAGTATTTACGTAATAAGCTTTGTAACAGGTTATTGATACAAAAAGACATAGCTAGTAAAATACACAAGGGTTTCATTGAGCATTATGTAGTCTAAATTATTAATTTACAGTTAATGACATCTTTCGTTCGCTCTTCTATATCACTTAATTAAATTTTAATGAAGCCCTTAAGTAAAGAATTGGAAATAGACGTTCGAGAAGTTACTGAAAAAAGATAATAAAAATTTGCACAAAATTCGTCCCACAATATCCTATGCTAAAGTTTTTAACAATATCCAAGCTCGAATAATACCAATTAAAAGATACAAGTTTTCGTCAGCGAATTCGCCGTACACAGTGTCTGTGTGTACAGAGTGCTCCAAATCTGTTACGTATAGTATCTCATTCCTTTCACTGGCGCAGTATCGTAATTAAACAGTAAAGCAAAACAATTACAAAAACAGTGCATACTTAATTACATTTAAGAAACTTAAAGCTTTTCGACTTTTTTATTTGTAGCTCTATAAGTAGGTACAGTATTCCCAGCTTCGTAATAGCTTTCGGCTAGCTATCTCTATCACGCTTACACTCGCAACTGACAGTATATTTGTCACTCGTGTGTCATAAAAAAACGAAGATTGCCGAACGCTATTAAGACAATGGTCACACTGTTGATACCTACTTATTATACCGTCTCGTTTTCATCTAGTTAGAGTTTTATCAAGATTAGTAAATATCTGAAATCTCAAATCTCGTGTTGAAGGTATTTAAAGTACTATATTATCATCTAAGAACTAAGATACTAGATTTATTTCACTGATGCGATATTGCATCCGTAATTAGATTCAAAGAAGCCTTGATTTCGTTGAAACTACGATTTCTTTCCTCCGATGACTATAATAATTACTTATTACCTAATAGGTTCAGACGATTAATAACTTAATAACTTACAGAGGAAAGACCGAAATTTATGAACATCCTGTGTTATTACACGTTCATTCAGAACGGAACAATCTACATTATATCTAATTGTCTATTGTTTACTTGAAACCAGGTTAATTGCTGATTTTTGAGTTACGGTCAACACACTGCAATTTACTTGTAAGGTTTTAGTTTTGGAAGAAAAAGGTTACATCTTGAGATAACTTTAACCTGTTTATATACAACATTCTGTAGATGTAGTTATAAGACACATTCATACTAGATTGAAAATAGCTTATGAAGCGTAATTTTCTTGAGACGTGTATTTATGACCACATAATAAGAAAGTATTCTGATTGACACTCCAAGTATGTTGTATGCAATAAATACATGAATTATGTTAGTTAATTCTCTTGAAATCACATTACGTATGCCCGTTTCTTTCTTCGCGTAGAACTCGTATTTCTGGATTAACATGTATCGTATATCCTTTCTTGGGGTTCAAGCTTAAGTTGTAAAAGCAAAAAATATAGCGATATAATTTTGCATTTATATTATTAAATATACCTAGTGTACACTCAATGAGTGAATAGAAAGAACATGCAAAGCTGCCTTTTGGTAGTAAAATGTCAATAAACACTTAGTTTACGACCGACTCTAACAGTCCGTTAACTCCGCAAGTAACCTGACTAGCGAGAAAGTTTAGAATGCAACTCACTATTAAGATCGGGCGATTATTAAACATCCACTATGATTATCGAAGGGGAAGTTACGTATGAATCGAGCCTTAGTTACTACGGAGCCAACAATGTCAGCCGTGGGGATATTTTTTCCGAGTGAAAACCCGTAGTTACCTAGTTATTGAGCAATAAGTGAAAGATACATTCTTGCCACGTGTACTTACGAGTATTACCGCTTCCTCTCAACGCAACATAACGTTAAGATTCCGCCGTGTAATTAACATAGATAACTTACTGATGCACGTTTGCGTGCGTTTATAGTGCTTGTTCGTGCATCGTTTGATCTTAGTCGTACCAATTGGCACAGGTCAACCAAGGTCATAAGTATGTACCTACGATATTGTCCAAAAGTCTACCATTACTAATAATGTTTTTGCTTTGTCAACAGGTTGTTTTAGTTGCCTCATTGGCCGTGGTGGCCTTTGCCAGCGAGGAGAAAGGCGCACCCAAGCAAGCGGCAGCCGAAGACAAGAAGCAGGACAAGAGAGGGATATACGATATCGGCCATTATGGCGGCGGCGGTGGCGGCGGTGAGGGACACAGCTTCGGAGGACACAGTTTCGGAGGACACGACTTCGGCGGACATGACTTCGGCGGTCATGAGTCTCACGGGCTAAGCCTCGGAGGAGGTGGTGGGGGCTACGGAGGCTCCCACGAATCCTGGAAGCCTATCGAGCACGGACACGAGCACCACGAGCATCACGAGCACGTCAAGCATGTCGAGGTCATCAAGAAGGTCCCAGTACCTTACACCGTCGAGAAGCACGTACCTTACACGGTCGAAAAGAAAGTGCCTTATGAAGTCAAGGTTCACGTACCCCAGCCCTACACCGTCGAGAAGAAAGTCCCAGTTACCGTCAAGGAGTACGTCAAATACCCCGTGTACGTGCCTGAACCTTACACCGTTGAAAAGAAGGTGCCCTATGAAGTCAAGGTCCCGGTCGACAAGCCTTATGAAGTCAAAGTGAAAGTGCCTACCCCTTACACCGTTGAAAAGAAGGTGCCTTATGAAGTCAAGGTCCCCGTGCCCCAGCCCTACACCGTCGAAAAGAAGGTGCCTTACCCAGTCAAGTATGAAGTGAAAGTGCCCCAACCTTACGAAGTCGTCAAGAAGGTGCCCTATGAAGTGAAGGTCCCAGTCGACAAGCCTTACAACGTGTACGTGCCCAAACCCTACCCCGTAACCGTTGAGAAGCCCTACCCCGTGACCGTTGAAAAGAAGGTGCCTTATGAGGTCAAGGTGCCCGTCGACAGGCCCTACAAGGTTGAGGTTGAGAAGCCGTACCCAGTGCACGTGAGGGTGCCCGTGCCCAAACCTTATGACGTGTACAAGAAGGTGCCTTACACCGTTGAGAAGAAAGTGCCTTATGAGGTGAAGGTGCCCATCGACAAGCCTTACCCCGTGTACAAGGAGGTGCAAGTCCCGTTGGTGAAGGAGGTGCCTTACCCCGTCAAGGTCCACGTGCCCATTTACTTCAAGAAGGAGGTAGAACACCACCACCACCACGAGCACCACGAGCCCCAGCACTACGAGCACCACGGCTGGAACTAAGTGCCGTCACTAAGGTTGGCACCAAGTGCCACAACCACTGCTGGCGCTAAAGGCTAGCTAGGTCTCACACTAGTACCTTATTAGGCTTAGTTCGAAATGTGATCATTTAGTATTTGTAGTGTATATATGTTTGCAAAATTGGTGCTCGCTCGCGATAGGTTGTGTGCTTCTACGGCTCGAGGCTAACGCCGCATAGCATTGACGACAATGCGCGGTTCAGTTGTATTATAGTGATCTGTTATTACTTGTTTAGCTTTTTGTATGCTTTTGTTTTTATGTATGAAAAATAATCAAAGTACCTCGTACTTTGAGATGAGGCTGATTTATTAAAAAATATGAAATAAACATGATTTGTTTTCGTTAAGTTCCTTGCTGCACAACTAATATTCTGAGTTTGTATGAGATGTCCATTTTTCTATCAAAGTTTTAGACTACTAAAATTAGATTACCAAACTATCTAAACACAACAAATCACAGAAAGAGAGATAGAATGACAGAGCTAAAATGAAAAACAAGCCTAGAAAAGAATCTTTATTCTACTAGGTAAAACCATGTTCCTTTTGACATGTTATGTTATCGTACTGTCAAAGTTACGATAGGTTATTTACTCGATCATAATGGCGGCTGAGTTAGAAAAATACGATAACATGTCAATAGCAAAATGGTTTTACTGAGGAATATAGACAACACATGCAAATAACCGAAATGGATAGCATAGATAAATTAGGAATTAAATTACATTAGACTCGATCCGAAATAAGAAAGTGTAAAGAAGTTTAATAATGATGATGACACGAAAGTAGGCTACGTTTATTTGATTACACGTCAAGACATTCGAAATGGTAGCGTGAACAAAT
Source organism: Acleris laterana (assembly GCA_963966035.1). Classification (NCBI taxonomy): domain Eukaryota; kingdom Metazoa; phylum Arthropoda; class Insecta; order Lepidoptera; family Tortricidae; genus Acleris; species Acleris laterana. Next base: position 6,773,680 of record OZ014461.1, read on the forward strand.
TGAAAGTACTCGTAAGCAATAAAAAAACAATAACGTAAGACAATACAATGGAGGCCAAAGAAACTATAACACGAAAGGAAAACAATAAAATTTCGTTGTTCAAATCGTAACACCAGATCTTATCCCAGTGTTTATAGCATTGAAATATTTTACTATTGTGCAAGGTATGTAATAGTATTTTCGCAACATTGATTGCTCTTTTAGCCATGCAGTAATGGGTGCATTACGTGGACGTGTGCATCGACACACGCGCAGCTAACTGTGTACACTTATACACAAGATTCGCCACTAATTCTAGGTTTAGTCCAGAAACTAGATCTTACGTGAGCATAGTTAAATGCATAATCCATTAATCAATGTTAGATTACAGTACAGGAAGGTGTCTTACAACCGTAATTTATATAGTTAATGATTCAGTTATGCAATTAAAAGTAAATCGATTTGATGTAAGATTTATTACCAAAACATCTTTTATAAGTTTTAATAATCGATGATCAATAAAACTTAAATCGATCGCCGCGGCCTAAGCGCATCTTGCGCATGATTTAATGACTATGCGCACGCGATGATTTGCGATTTCTGTTAGATCATTGGACACACAATGATTCTGGGTTACTAGGATTGTTGTGTAATTAACGACCTACTTATTGCTGCTATATCTTAAAGGTAGGAAAGAAATATCAAAATACAGAAATAACATTGATTGCCGTGCCCTATTGTTATATATATATGTAACAATACATTTTTGTCAATATTATCAAGCGCATTTTATTTTTAATTATTATGTGTATTCAGTAATGAACCTCCAGGTCTTTTCGTACTTATATTGTTTAGTACAAAGTACTTCTATATTGCATTCAAATATGACTGTACGTGTTCTAAATAAATAAAAAAAAAAAAAAAAATATATATGCCTTTATGTTTTGTTTAACCGTCATCTAACACTCTAAGCCTAGGTTTTATTATTATCCGTTAGATCAAATTTCGATCGGGATTGTTAGAAATTGTACGAAGTTACTAAAATTTGATTTGATATACCTTTACAAAACCTTTAGAGATTTACTGGCCAGTAAGCTTGCATCCTAATAACAATAACATAAGAGTGAACTTTATGAATTTTGAAAGTTTTTCCGTATCAAACTGAAACTTTGTTGAACATGAAGTTTCTAAGGTTAACCGCATGAAAATAAAATGGGAACAGTACGGAGACTGCGTACTAGTGTCTTATGATGATGAACTAACATTAAACGGTAAAACACACCAAGATAAAGAAACATTGCAAAACTTTCATAACGTATAACATTAAAGCGACCGATACAATGTTTGACATTATCTCCACTCGAATACTATTTGGTCATGCGATATTCTAGAATACTTAGTTTCGACATACCCACTGAATCAGACGTTTGAGTAACGTCCGTCGAAGATAAACTCTAGCAAATGTATATACATAGCTGGTCAGTTTGTTCAATGTTTCTCTGTAAAGTGACCCGATGATTGTGCTCGCCACTGCAACTCCGTGTTGTCATCGCATCTTGGAGGCTGGAGCAAGATGTATAATAAGCGTTTAAGTTCTGTTCCAGGTTGTTTAATGACGTGCTAATGCTAACTGTTGTGTTTTGTTTAGATTACTAGGCTGCGTCACGCTATCTGCGATTTTTAGGGTTCTGAAGGCAAACAAGGAACCCTTATAGTATCACTATGTCCGTCCGTCAGAGACTTTGTACTAAAGAGCTGTTATTTGGCATAGTTGTACATTTAAATTACGTTGTATAAGTTGTATTTTTTTATCTTAAATGAAAGCGCATAGTGAACTATCACGACTAAGTAGACTTGATCGGTTCTTGAGATACATGCGGCTAAAGTATTTACTTACTAAAAATCATTTAAGATCAATTCATTATACATATAGTTGTTTTTGACGTAGTTTTTGTTTGTTTGTAGGAACGGCTTCGGAACCCGACACTGGGCATGGTACGACATGCTCCTGCCCGATTTTTCTTTTTGCGATTCCAGTATGTTGTAACTTGGGTTACTTGGGTCTTTAGTTTAAGAGGAAATGTTATCTTAAGGGCAAAACACTGCGAGATGCTATTATTGAACAATCGAACTTCACTCTTGGCCTCGTCGACTCTACACGTCGAGATAAAAGGAGTAAATCACTGGTGTTCATATTCATACCGTTTATGAACTTTGACCTTCGACACAGGGCACTATAAATCGAAGCATGAATGAGATATATAAATTCACCGAAGTAAATGATAATGCCCGAAATAACTAAAATAGCAGTGGGCGGGGATCATGGCACATTGCATAAAGATTGGACAGCCGCTAGCGCCGGAGAGTTTTTAAAAGAGGCAGCGTAAGAAGGTTTCTCACAGAGTGGACTCGAGACATATTCAAAAGCTTCATCATCATCATCAACAATTTCAGTCGAAAGACGTCCACAGCTAGACATAGGCTTACCCCAAGGTTTCCCACAAGGACTGGTCAAGGTTTGGCACAAAAGCTTAGTACAGTGCAAAAGGTTGGGACTGCCCCGCGGCACTAAAACTGATCAAGACTTGTATCATAAGTGAAGCTATGTCGGTTTTTCAGCAGGCCCGAAGGGCCAAACCACCTAGAAAAAGGAGCTCCGTGACGGCGGAGCTACACTACGGCGGTTACACTTGTGAGTTGTGACTACGAAAACAAATTAACCCACCCGGTGAGAAAATGCCTTTCGTTGAAATTACAATTTTGCGTCATGAGACGGTTGTTGAAAGGTGTTTCTATAGTATAATAGGTACCCTATAAAAGCGTATGAGAACAAGTGAGAGAGAAGTACAAACCCCAAAAATGTTTTATGTTCAATTGCACTGTACCATATTAAGTTATAGTAATACTACTCTAAAAAATTTGAACTCGTTATATTAAAAAAAATCTGCGGAAAAGAATTTTGGTAGGGCGAACCCTCCAGAACGAAATATTAGTGTAGGTGTAAGTATAAAATGCCACAGCGAAGGTCACAATGCAACTGATCAAAAATTGCTCAACGAAAGATTTTAAAGCGAATAAAACTTTATAACACTCCATTATCTTGCGCAAGTGTGTAAGAACATAGAAATAATGGAGGCCACGACTGTTATCGATCAAATTGATCTTGATCTTAATAATGATAATAGATTTTCTTTCGTATTTTCTGTCTTTCACTGTCGCTAACGGAAGTTTTTCTTTGGGGTTCACCATTTTGATTTTACTCCAGAGAAGAGCTGTACCCTTCTTGGTGGAGCAATTGTCTCGATTCCCTGTCAGCCTTTTCACCTCCTTTTACGACACGGTATCAGGCAATTGTCTTATTTGCCCAAAAAATCTTAAGCATATTTCTGTTCCTGTCCCTTAATTCTTCGACTTCAAGAATGTTAACAAAAGAAACTGTCATACCGTATTAGGTGTATCTCGTCCAGTACTAGTTCTATCACCCTAATGACGTGACAGATATTTAATGAACCTGATGTTGGCAAGATATTAGTGTTATGATATGAGTTATGACTATTCATAATGTTAGGTTAAGGCATACTAAGTACTAGCTCTGCCGAGTAAATTATTGCTATAATTCCCGGATCAATTTAGCCATCAATTATGGCAGCAGCGGCGCGCGCGCCGGTTATACAAGCGTCGCGTAACACGTGGAAGGCGAGATCTGCGCACAGGCATTGCTTAGCGGAGTCGGCTGTTCACGGTAAGACTTAATCCAAAGGAAACTTATAGCTAAATAACTGGGGCTCTATTCATTTGTTTTTTCAAGACAAAGAATGGAAACGAGCTAACAAACCACTGATGATAAGTGGGATGTGAGATTCATAGACATTTTCATCCTCAAGACTGCAATGCTAAGACTGCAAAAGCATTTGCCTATCCTAAGGACTAGTTATGGAATGCTCGTTGCTAGTTATTTCACTGGTTGTTTTATCCCTATAACAACAAAACAATGCGAACACTGCTGCTTGGCAGAAGGTTAAAGGATAAGATGGTGGTTGCTACAAGTATCTGGACTAAACCTTCATAAGGCCTTTCCACCACTATAGCTCATATTATCATTTCGTTGACGTTACGGTAGGTCGTTTTTGTTGTCATTAACGTCAGTAACATGGTTACCTACAATATAAAAGCAAGATAGGCAAATCAAATCAAAATAGAATGGACTTGCAACATTCTTGCAGATCTCTGCGCCACCATAAACAGAATAATCGCGCGTCTGAATCGCACGTGAATGGTGGCGGCCTGTCGTCTAACCCGCTGGCATACTTCCTGTTATTAATATTTATGGATCGCGGAAAGTCTGTTTTCTGCTCAATTTTCGTAATGTTACTCGAGAATAATCTTAGGTTGTGAATTACCCTATCTGTACGTCAAAAGTTGAAATTCGTACACAAGTCAGACTCCGATTCTACTATGAGTACCTGCTTCAGAACACAACTGGGGGTGGAGTGGCATCTAAACACAGTCCAAGAAATAGGGTAGTATTTTTTGGGTGCATGTAAGTATAAGTACTCTTTGTACTGTGTATGTTTAATAGAACTTGAAGTGTGGGATATCACTGGATATCCAAGGTTCCCAGGGGTGTCATAGGCTATTATATTTCTTTACTAATAATGAGTTATTAGAAGAGAACACTATTTATACACTACTAGGATTTCACTCACGCACTAAAATTATCTTTAATATCCCATGTATTTTTTTATGGCCAGGAGTTTGTACTATTACCTATTCTGTGCCAGGAGTAGGCACCCACGCACTCAGGCCACCTGATAGAAAGTGGGATCTAAGATACAGACATTTGAATTCTTAGGACTACAAACCCAAGACTGTAGATAGTAGACTACAAATACAAGTTTCCAAGCCTGAGGACTAAGATGTTATCTGTGCTAGTAATTTCACTGGTTTTCTTATCCCGGAACATAACAATGTGAACACTGCATGTATAGGCGAGGCGTGCCTTGCCTTGTTCGGGTGGCTAAACATCTCACTATGGCCTATTATAGTCTCTTGATAAATAATGTGCCATTGTATGACATGAGGCCGTCAATCACAACATTGTAAATGCGATGTTATTCTCTGGACCAAGATGGATGAATGATATTAATTTCACCGGCTTTCTTTATTACACCCAACCGTGCGAATATTGCGGTTCCCAATTATTCAAAACCATTTTATCCGCTTCCAAAATGTGTCAATGGTTAACCTAAAGTAACTTAATCTATCCAAGATCTAAATATTGGAACCGGGCATAAGCGTTATTGTAACTGGAAACAGAGGGCCTATTAGTCAAGATACACAGCTAAATTAGCGATTTTCGAAAATCAACAAAATGTTGATACTATACGATTGAAGTAACTTAATGACAGATCACGTCAACCGCTTGTCAACTCCACAGATCACGAGTCAATAAAAACAGAAAGGTTTGCAGCATTTGCATACCAAGGGGTAGGAAATGTTCCTAGAGGTATGATCTCGACATGGGTGTTAATAAAGCTAGTAACTCTGCCTGTTTTGTTTTCGTTACACCGATACGCAGAAAACGATCGATTAATTGCATATGAGGCATGTAAATCACGACGATATAACACTTGTATCGACCGATTAAAACACCGCATAATACAGTGGTATACTCATGTTTTTTAACGAAATATAGCTTCCGTAGTTACGTGTATCGCTTAACGTCCCAGTAGAACAAAGAGGGGTGCAGCTGTGCTAGGCCTGAAATGGTAAAACGCTTGCGAAGGATGGATAACAAAACAAAGCGAACTGATCAAAGCCTTTGTACCTATACAAGAAACTACGAGTTAGGGCGAGGCGAGGCGAGACGAAGCGGGGTGTCCCTCGGATTCCCTAATAACATTTGTCCAACCGCATGGTTAATCAAAATTATTGTTTGTCCTACACTGGTTTTCAGCTGAATCAGATAACTAATTAAGTTTTCCAAAAATACTCGCTGTTAGTTTAGGTTAGGGTTGTAATACCTAGAACAACACAAAAAAAAAATAATTTCAGGCGGAAATGGCTTTAAGAGTAGTGAAAATTCAGACAAACGATGCATTAGGAGAAATAACGATAAGGGATTCCAATATAGACCCGAGGAGGCGAGACGAGAACCGAAATTTGTATTCGATTCGATTCCCTCCTCCGGAAATATTTGTTTCAAAACAAAAAAGTCTCGTCTCTTCCAGTCTCGCCTCGCCTCGATAGTGGAAAAGCACCTTTAAACTTTTCAGGATTTTCTGAATACAATCTAAACTACCCCAATTGGAGGTATATAGATATATGAGGAGCTGAAAATACTTTTAGAATAAATGAAAATTTGGACCCGTCACACATTAGTACAAAAAAAGTTAAGACAAATAAATTCGCCTCTATGATCAAAAATAACTTCGCCTGCGATATTTCCTAATTTCCTAAACAGGCCAACCAGGTTAGCTGTTGACGGAAACTTCCAAGAGGAGATCATTATCATTATAGTTCGACTTCGTGTCCATTACTCCACTAAAATAGTCACATGTTAAGTAGGCCCCTAACATATACACGCTAAGAAAAAATGCAATGCATTGGTGTCAAGCGAAACCCTCTTTACATAAAGTCATTATGAAATAACACCTTATGCATATCACCGATTACTAGTGAAGTGATGACTGATGATGACACAGCCAATTACACGAGTCGATGGGAGAATACATTAACGCATTCAGCACCAACGACACTAATGCGTGTTGAAATTGTTTACAATCGTTCATCTATGGCAGTGAATACAAAAACGTATTGACATGCTATATCGGGTCCAGTTTTTATATGATTCAGAGATTCTGGGCACTGATTGGGGTCGGTAACTGCAGTCGTAATATAGTGCATAAGTCGGGTGATCTGGTTGGTTCTTGACTTCGCTAGATGTTGCGGAGAAAGCTCGCAGGATAACGTTCGGGCGTTGACTTCAATGTTACCAACAGAGCCAGATAACAGATACTATATAGTTCCATTTACACAGAGAAATTGCTTTTATTTACCTTAACTTCGAAGAACACCTAATGCATCTAAGGTCATGCAATCATGAGCGTTCACAGAAATCAGCTTGAGTAGCCAGAGAATTCGAAATTCCTTTAGATTTAGAATTTTCGTAGGCGTTAAGCCTGCAGGGGCTGCAGGTGGCCTCTGACCTCTTTTGTCTGCTTTGTGCCATGGAAAGGAGAAAAGAATTCTTCATTTCTTTCCTGTCAAACCCAACTCCAACCACAGGTTTTGTTTATCTATCTCTCCTATTGCTCTCAATTAAGCAGTTGTCCAGTTAAGTACTGTACACAATGCAGTGATCCTCAGTATATGTATATTAGATGGTAAAGAGTACGAGAGGTTTTTACGTTTGCTTAAAATTTGGAACGATGGCGTAATATTACGCGAAAAGTTCTGTTCCGAACCAAAACGCATCACCAACACAATAACACTATCAATATTGCCAAATAGTTGTCATAACTCTCAATACGACGCTATACCATTCAACACTCAACCACTTAGAATTTAAGATTTAATTTCTACAGAATCTCGTGTTAGGTTATGTCTTTATTTCCTTAAAACTACGATATGTATTCTTAAGGTGTAGCGGCTCGTGTGAAACGAGTGCCTCGAACGAGATCAGATAGGAATGTTGCGTAAGTAGAAATCTAAATAATACAAAACAGTAGCACCTCATTTAATGCTATATATTAGGTAACTAGTGTGCTCGCTCCTACTGAAACAAAACCAACTCTACCTACACCACATACATTACATTTTACCTTTATTAAAAAAAGTAGATCTTTAAGCTATAATGTTCAATTTAAAATGTTATTAAAGTACTTGGAAATTTGGTTCATTTTCGAGTCAAAACGTTTCGCGTATGTTTGAACGTATGAGCTTATAAAAAAGGTTTAATAACTTGGGCGATTTTTTTTGTTTTTTTTATTAATTTGTAACTTGTCATCGAAGTCACCGTCTAAGTTTTATGTAAAGTAGTCTTTAAACGATTCTAATATAGTTTCTAATGGAATGTTAAGACTTATATAGTTAGTTGGTTTATATTTATCTTTATGACTTTAGCACGCATGCGTTAGAGTTTATTTTTGATTGCTTAGTCGAGTGGTCAAGTGATACGATCTCGGCCTTGTCTTATCGACTCACTTTCATACTTTCCATTTCGACTAACTGATTAAGATGCTTTATTTCTTTAATTGAGATTAATGGACTAGCACTTTAAATGTTGTGTTATTGTGGTTTTTATCATCTCGGTATCAAGAAGAAAAGGCTTTAAATTATTTAACTGTGTTTTTGACTTAAATAAAGACCAAGATAATGGTTATCAGTCATTCGTTCCATCTAAATTAGATCGGATTATTAAAAAATATAATTTAATCTTCTATAATTTGTACCATTAGATATTGTTATCGAGAAGGAATTAATCAGAAGGCAGTTAATTACAAAGGCCGGTTAAAAAGTGATCATTGAGTAATATCTTTACGATTGAGCGATCAAAACCGGATAGTTATTTAAGTTCCGGTATGGTTCCCATTCGCTTTAAACCCGTTTGGAGAGTCGCGAGAATACGCATTTAATCGTATTAGGTATACCATAATTTAAAGTCAGTCAAAGTTCACTCCTCATAAATATATTAATAAGCTATTGGCCCAAATTTAAAGCTAAATTAACAATACATTTATGATGAAATTTATAAGGTACTGAGTGTAACAAATGAGACCATTCTATAGAGGACACGACCGATTTATTTGACTTCAATGTATGTTCCAATGATTATGTAATTACAGTATTTGACTACGCATTTCGTCTAGTTGGTAGTGTCCCTGCCTACGAAGCTAGTGGTGCTAGGTTCAAATCCCAGTAAGGGCAGATATTGGTGTGACATTGTCTCCTGCCTGATATTATTATTTAAGCACCACCCACTATCGTCACGACTAAACTTCCTTAATGGGTTCACCCTAAGTTAAGTCTACAGTTGTGATTTATTCTTTTGCAGTTGCAGGTGGTTACCGAGCTCAGTTTAGGTTGAGAGAAAGGGATTATAGTTAGCAGTTATTAGATCTGCCTCTTTCTCTCAACTGTTTAGTTTGTCGTGGTTTTAAACCTGATTTAGTAACATTTTTTTATCGTTGTAGTCAATAAAACACAAATATTTTTTGAAGTATTAACGTACTTTCGAAGCCGAATTAATTTTACTTACGTTAACTTAACCAACAAGTATTTTTTTTATAAACTCGATGGTTAAACATTTTTTGCCGTTTATATCAATCCGTTAAAATATTTATTTTAGATTTTACTTTGTGCAGGGCGGCAAAACGGAATGCTATCAAACGGGAATGTATACCCTTGTTACTTATCATTTAAGTCAATCAGACCGATAGGGTTGCCTCATTTACTTAGGAGGCAAACTATTACTCAATTACCAACTTATCTTAACAGCCAAAAGTGACGCTGTAATCTAAAGTTAAACCAGAATTAATATGAGCTGCCTTTTGTTCTAATTTTACCCAAGCGCAAAAGTAAGTTTGTAATTCATAAGGGCGGAAGTTCTAAGGGATGCTTACAAATAAAATGTTTTATATCTCTTAATATGACACAGGTGCTATCGAAGTGCAATAAAAATAGAAATGATAAACCAACAGATATCTAGTATAATTAATAAGGAATGAAATTAATTTGTTTATGTAGAGGGTAATTTGTTACGTCGAATGAGGTAAGCTTGTTTTAAAAGATTGATGGCAATAAAGTATTCAAATTGATATGAAAGTAGTTTGTGTAATTAAAATAAATATTTGATATCGCCTATACAAAGATACAAGTAACAGCAAGTTTTCATATAACTCGCCTACCTTGTACGCATGTTTGGCGACGGGGTAAGCTAAGCCTAAGTACACTTGGGAGCACAGAAATCGAGCCACTATGTACTGAATTTCTATAGAAAATGTGTCGATATCTTTGCTCCCAAGTATAGTTGGTTCTGACCCTAGCTGTGCTGGATTCGATTCTCGTAAGGGCAAGTATTTGTGTGATAAGTATGAGTATTGGTCCCTTAGTCTTGGATGTTTTATCTTACTATCCTACTCATATCTATAATATAAAAATGAATCGCAAAATGTGTTGGTAAGCGCATAACTCGAGAACGGCTGAACCGATTTGGCTGATTTATTTTTTGTTGTGTTCGTTATTGTCAGGGTAAGGTTTATATGTACGAAAAAATAGAAAAATCCAACGGGAAGATCGGGAATTTGCAGCCGGGCGAAGCCGCTGGCGGGCAGCTAGGGTAAACGTACCAGTGAATGAACCCTTAAGGAGAATTTCGTCTTTAAATTTTTTTTTTTATAAAATGGAAGTTGTTACCAACAAATGTAAATGTCGATATCAATCAATCAAGTATACTAGTTTGCTTCTATAACGTTTGTTTTACAATAACATTGCTTAATTTTAAGTTATAGCTATTTTAAGCCGCAAACACCCCAAAACACCAGTGATTGAACATAGAAACACCAGCAAATGAACAAATGAAACCAGTGAATGAACAATGTTTAATTGTTGATTATGTTTTATCCTTCTAATAATTGATTTATAAAAATGTTATTTTACTACTTAGTGTTGATTGACTTGCAACTTTCCCGCCTGAAAACGCTGTAGGTATAATAGGTTATTTTCAAATAACGATAGTTCAATAACTGGCTCTTAAATTTTATGCTAAGCCAATAAATGAACCAGTCACATTGGTGGTAGTTTATTTACTGGAAATAATAAACCAGTAAATGAACGAACATTTTAAGCATTTAAGAGTTTGTTCGAATACTGGCCACATGAAGGACAATCCACTAAAAGCTATGTTTCTGAAAAAGAAACTCTAATACAACAACGAAAACTCACAATATTGTAAAATAAGTAATTCACGCGGTTCTAGTAAATGAACACCGTCGTTCATTCATTGGTTTTAGTGGTTTCTGTGATCCAGTTATAAAACATTTGGCCAAAAATGGCAATTTGAAACAAAAACACTTGATATGGCTTGTAAATAGAAAAAATATATCCTTAAGACTTAAAATAAACACACACTACGGATCTCAGTTGTGTGGAATAAGAACAATATCACTTCAAACACAAGGTAACTTAGCCGTCTGCTAACTACTGCCCCATACAACGAAAACACGTCTGCGACACGTCAACTTTAGATGTCCGCCATGGTTCAACTAAAGCAACTGAGTTGAATTTAATGTTACCATGATGTTACTAGTAAAGATGCCAATCAAAAAAAAATACTTTGTAGGGTAGAAATTAAAAGAACCCTTGATTTAAGAAAAACGGCTCATTTTGTTCATTCACTAGCACTGTTCATTCACTGGTACGCTTACCCTAGTTATAAATACAAGCTTTCAGTTTTGTTTGTTACTCCTTCACGCTGCAACGGCTGGACGGAGTTTGATGAAATGAAATGGAGAAAGCTTATACCCCGGATTACTACATAGGCTCCTTTTCATCCCAGAAAAAATAGTTCTCCAGAGAATAACAATAATCGAAATCTACGCGGACGAAGTTGCGGGCAGGCGCTAGTTAGTGTACCTATAAGTTTCTATTTCTAACTCATTGTTAGACAACGCCTGTTAAGTAGCAGTTTTGGGATTCCCAATTTCACTCCGAACATTATACTTGGTTAAACGTAATTGCTTTTTACTTTGTGTTCTATTGTTTTTAACGCGGCCGCCATTACGTTAATAAAGAGCTATCATAACTTTGACAATACGATTTGACAATACGATACTTAACATGTCGAAAGCTATATTGTTTTACCGAGTAGAATAGAGCCCCAGATAACTATTTAACTAGGTATATTAAAAACGGAAAACAAAGTAGAATCGGGGCTGAAATATTTATTTACTAATTATGTTTATAATTCACATTCGTATAGAATACACATTTTCGGTGTGTTGCGGCTAGTAGGGTGTAAACATACGACAAAGCGCCCGATCTAACGATAACCAGCACCTGTGGCGTTCCTTGTAGCCTGCCAAGTCCGCAGATCTGGCACACTATTATTATAACACCATAGTAATGGCATCAGTAATGGACAAGGACCAATGATGTACACTTGATTCTTATTTTATGGAATACTAGCGACCCGCCCTCGCTTCGCTTCGGTTTATTTGAGTTTTCTATAACACACGTACATAAAACAAAATTTATTATTCATAAAAACCTTCCTCTTGAATCACTCTATCTACTAAAAAAAACCGCATCAAAATCCGTTGCGTAGTTTTTAAGATCTAAGCATACATAGGGACAGACAGCGGGAAGCGACTTTGTTTTATACTATGTAGTGATAAGGGCTATTGATTTGTTTTACAATAATCAATTTATGACCGATTGATATGGTCTTTGATTTAATAGTTAAGTGATGCCTGTCAGCTTAAAGTATCTAACACAGGTGCCATCACACTACCTACTGATAAAAAAGCGTTCGCCTTCGAAGAGTTTTGACGTTATTTCAGTTATTTGTATGTATGAAAGTGAGGTATTTTATTGTACAAAACGGGAAAATAACAAACAAAAAAAAGACAGAAACACAAAAGGTGAACTTATCCCTTGAAGGGATATCTTTCAGTAAACCTTTGAGCGATTGCGAAATTTTTGAAAATATCGAATGACCAAACGTACATTAGTGAAAGTGACAAGATGTTTAATAATTTCTTCAGTATTAAATAACCCATACTAGCGTAAAACTATTTTCAATATCTATCCCCGTATTCTCTAAGGAATGCCATCTTCATACACATATTCCTTAATTTCCGAATAGTGATAGTGAAAAAGTTACAGGTACATCTTAATTTTTTTATTACTAACCGCATCTATTCCCTTCCAAACTCTGTGTCAATAACAAAAACGCAACTCATATGTTTTCACATGAGCTCACCGCGTGCTCTGCCCCGAATTGAGATCTTAATCGTATCGCTCCAGCACTGCCTGTTAAACTATATCGTCCCATTAGACGAACTAGTTAACAACATTTTACTTCCAATTACCCTGGAAATTATTACGTGGTTGGATTAAGTATTAACCGTATTTGTTACGTAGAAAATGATTGCTATAATTAACTTACAGGCGCTTTCAGTGGGGGAACTGCTGTAATATAATTAATGATAGGACATAAACAGAATTAAAACCATAAAGAAACCTATTAAAGTACTAAGAAGCAACTTTTCGAATATGAAGTTTCCTGGACAAAAAGTGTGCAAATAATCGTGCCAAAGATTGTGCTCTTTGTAATTGTTTAGGCGTTAAAATTATTTGATCAAAAAAAGTTCCTGACGCACGAATTTCGGATCAAATAATCCGATAAGAAATAAACTTCTACTTTTTGTACATTGATGACTTGATCTTGAGTTATAATCACTTTTTTTAAACGTCTGTCAAAAAAGCAACCCTATTTTGTAAGAATGTATCTTAGTTTAATTTGCGTCATCAAACAACCCTTTACGGTGACAAGTTATTAATTAAGGGCAGTTAACCCGTCGGCCGCTTCCGCTTAACCCTCCATGGCCGAGATCGAGATAACTTCCCTCAATCAAAACACGTTATATTGTATTGCAAGGAATTATTTAAGGAATTTCTCGGTGCATTGGTTTTATGGTATGAGTGTGGGATGGGAACGCTGTCAGTGAGAAAAAGTGACAAAGATTTTGAAAAGTTTGTCTTGGAGTGTTAAAAAAGGTCAATGCTTTGATTATCTAATGTCCGAGCGAAAAATAGATACCTACACAATAGTAAGACTATTGCTTTGAATAAAGTATATTAACGTCCTTCCTAGCTTCGTTAACGTTCCAAAATTCAAAAATGTATAAATTGGCTTCAATAATTTATATAGATACTTCTAATTTTTTGTGTTTATATTTAAAGTGTATAAATCAAAAGACCGCCGTACCGCCGTGCCGTACGTGCATGAAAAGATTGATGAATGTAGAGGAAGCGAAAATTGTGTGTTTAGATCGGTGCACCTGGCGTTCCATAATCTCTGCCTACCCTATTGGGAGACAGGCGTGAAGGTATGTATGTATGTATGTAAATCAAAAGAGATTATTCCAATTGTCATCTGTAACTTTTTTTGAAGTCTACACACCCTACGCATTGTTGTTTAACTGACCGACTCTGCCATTTTTTTCCTCCCGTGTAAAATCCCTTAAGTGTGTCTTACCTTGACAATTCAGTTGCATTGATTTACGTTTCTATCGCAATGAAACGGTCTGTAATAAAAAAAACAAATGTGCCTAAAACAAAAGACGACTATAAAATTTTACACGTATCTAAATAGGTCTTCTTTACTGCCCTTTTTAAAACAACTCGTATCTATTAAAGCGTTTCTGTTACATGTGTGATCTTATCAACAAAAAAGGTAGGATTCATTCTCCTTTGGTAATAAAAGGCATATACGCCCTTTGGAATTAAAAGGCGGTTTAGTTAAGACGTGTTGATTTCTCTGTAGATAACTTTGGCGACATTGTTCCGATGAAAAACTATTGGCGACAAGTTTTTTGTAAATACCACCGATGGCGGCGATTGGTAAAGGATCTCGATAAGATTAAGAAGGTCGTATTACTTGCGTTTTGATATTATGATAAGTTTTAACGGGCTATTAATTTTGATATATGCTATCCGGTTTCCGCATTGTGATAATAGCGGTTATGTTTTTAAAAGGGCCTTTTAAAATTTAGTTGATATAGTGTTTGAGGAGAATTTGCTGAAAACTAAAGTAAGGCGTTTAATAAATTTTAAGTAACGGAACGGACCAGTTTCGTGTGGTTGCCGGCTTAGAATAGTGCCACTCCATGTCTTCCCGTGGAAGTCGTAAAAGGTGACTAAGGGAAGAGTAAGGGGCTTGTAGTATTGGTAGGCGATGGGCTTGCAACCAGTCACTAATATAGTTACACATGGTAAACATCTTAGCCTGATTGTGCAAAATGTGAGTTTTAGAGTTGTTGGTAATTCTGTTAGCTCTCTCTGCTTCACTCTGGGAATGAAGGCATGAGTACATGTATTATAATTTATAATGAAAAGGCACAAAAAGAAGAAGATTTGTTAAATTATGTAGAACCATGTGTGTGACTGCACCGACATTAGGTACTTGAGATTGAGAGCTTTACTTGTTACTCCCGAAAACTTTACTGATGAAATGAATACAATGACTTATTACGACGACGTCATTGGAAACAGTTAACTTATAATAATATGCCTAACCTGACATACAAAAAACACAAAGTTAACATCCCAATTGACCAAGGTGATTTCCACCACTTCAACAAACAAACTAAACTGTATCCTATCCTCACAACCAGAGTGTCCTTTTCAAATTAATTTTGTAAATGCGATGACACGTTTTGTCTATTCTGTTCCCATGACACACCCCCCGTTGCCATAAAGCGCTGTAAAATGCCCCTGCCGGGGGTCGCAGTAAATTAAGTTTTTAATTTAGCAAAAAAATGCCACCATGCGCTTGCGCATAAATCCTTAATGGGCTTAATCTTGATGACAAGTGCCTTGAAATCAGCGGCGAAGAAACGCATGAGGTTCTGGTACGGTTGATGAGTTTTTTCCTGCATTCCTGCTACACATTTAAAGGTTAGGTACCCAAATAACTGTTGAAGTCGTAAGTTAGACAGATATTTGACACATACCCTCTTCTTCTTCTCTTCTTCGTACGGTCAATCCTGCATTTTCCTATAGATTAAGGTTAGTATTTTGAAGCCAGGTTACAGCCTCCGGTGTCATCCTGTTCAGTCCCTCCATTCCAGCAGGGAATTTTTCGTTTGGGCACTCGTTTGTAAGGTGGTAGATGGTTTGTTCCGGGCACTTCCGGGGCACCACAATCGCAGGCTGCCGATTCGCGCAAGCCCCATTTATGTAGGTGGTAATTACATCGGCCTACTTCTGTGCGGATTCTGTTGATGGTGGACCCTCTGATTCGTCAAGTTAATACCTTTAATTCAAGTTGTTTTTACCAACTTAATACTTTTAATTCAAGTTGTCTCTCTGGCAAATCTGATTCTCTACCGCAGAGGTCTTCAAACTTTTTAACTTACTTTTACACACGAATCTAGTTTTACAGGTAGAGTTATTGTTTTTTCAAAGTCTAGCTTTTAAAGGCTAAAATTAGCGAGATGGTACACTGAACCAAAATGATTTATATGCCGCAATGGAACGCTGTCAAAGTGACGTTATAATTTAATTATTAAGAAGTCTCTTACGATTTCAACTGTTACGCCACTTTGGCATAGCTCTATAGAGGTCTATTACATATATCATTCAAATTGGTTGACTGTACGTACGTCAACATACAGTAAAGTATTTGTTTTAGTCATAATAAAGTTTTATTTAAGAAACTGTTTCTATTGTAGGATTTTCATGAATCAAATCTAACCTAGCCTAACCTCTTCATTACGTTTGATATTAAGGAAATTTTGAAAAGTTTACGGTTCCAGGTAATATAAAATTTATGATTATCAATAATTAAGTTAAAAATAACATCATGATCAAAAAAAAAGAGAAACAAATTTACATAAATACTTTTGGTACAGTTTTATAACAGTAGCGTCTCGCGGCTTTTCAATGAAGACTCTTATAAAAGGACAATACTCACAACACGATCGTAAACGATGTAGATACAATCGATGCTAAAAACCTTGGCCCGGGCCCGCGGGGGGTACTACTGTTGCCCCGAAGTTTTTATACCGACGTCTTAATTTCGTTATACGGCTATATCTATGACCATTTGCCTTTAGATTTATGACTTTCGTGACGATTAGCGGAGTTTTTTTAGGTTTTTGAATCACATTATTTGACAATATTATGGTTTTTACTAAAAAAAATATCTCTCAATCGAAGATATTGAATTTTATTTTACAACTTTTTCGACGTAATTACAAGGTACAACTATGCCAAACTACAGCAAGAGTCTGAGTTAAACCACGGACAGACGGACAGATGGACATGGCGAATGTATACAAGGGTTCCTTGTTTACTATGGGACCCTAATAAATAATCCTCTAAGACAGCATTAAATAACTTTTAATAGAACATTAGTTCATGCTTGTTGGTTCTTGAGATAGTCTTCTGTGTTTGTATCGCCTTTGGGACCCTACTTTGAGCATGATCCGACATGCTCTAATCCGGTTTTAATAAAAGCGTAGCTTTCCAGAGCCCTAAATTTTGCGCCTTATTCAAAACCAATAACCGAACCATCAAACAAAATAAACAAATAATCACATTTTAACACAATAAACACCCTTGAATCCATTCTCATTTAATTATCTATCACATGTTGAACTCTCCCCCCTCGCACAAGCCGAGGGGAGACCGCAAGCCGCAATGTTGTGATTCTCCCAATTATGTGATTATTTATGTGTGACAAGTCATTTGGATGCCGTTCGTTTTAAACAACCATTTCGTATTGACCCTCCGTGGTCGCAGCTTTGTTAATAGACATTTAAACGTATTTATTCTTCGTAGAATACTCTATAGTTGATATATTATTATCACGGGCGGGACGATCTCTCAAAAATTTACCTAGTGCTAGACTAATGGCTTTATACTACAATAAAAAAAATGAAGTACAATTCCCAGTGGCCATCGTGCAACAATGATATTTTATACTGAGAAAGAAAAAAAAACATTTATTCGTGACAAACTCTACCTCGACTGGCTCTATTCTACTTGGTAAAACCGTATTGCTTTGGACATGTTATCATATTGTCAACGTAACGATAGCTCCTATTTACAGTAATAGTGACGGTTAAACAATACGATAGCTGTCAAAAGCAATATGGTTTTATGGTTTTTAGCTTTTATTGGTAACCGAGGCTTTTTAACAGTACACTAACTGAATGTTTCAAAAAGGTAATTGCCAAAAAGATCCTGCAAGGTAGAAGTGTTTCTATCTCGAAGGACCTATCTATTTGATAATACAAGATAAGTCCATGCAACCTGGAAACCGAGAAACCTAAGAAAGAGGATCCTTAAAGCCACAAATGCACATGCAGGAAATGTCCGATAGGGCGTAGTGATAGGCACATGTTTTTTTTTTTAAATAATTATCGGACTGCATTGTCAGACGTTTCATGCAGAAGTATTTTTGCGTGGTAATAATACATATTTAAAATAATACAGTCCGGGAACTTCGACACATCTCTACAAGGGTCCTGCTCTGACAAGTGTCTAAATAAACTGGTTGATAGATGATAGCAACAGATGCGGTAACAACCTGACAGTGCTCCCCATTGTTGTCTATTGTTGGTAAATGGTGTTGATAGCTTTAACGACTGCGGTGAGTGCGGAAAATGAATTGTATAAAGATTGAGTAGATCAGTTCATGATGGTGGAGATGGATTAGCGAAACATATGCCATGCTGTAACATTTTATGGTCAATATTGTTGTAAAGAGAGATAAAGTAACATTATAGATGAACCATTTGAGGAATGTTTTGTACTCGAATAAGTTCTGCTTGAAATTCGATTTTAGGCTATTGATTTAAATTTACTATGTCTAGGTTAATGCCGTTTAGGTGTTTGTGAAGATAATATGAAATAGAAGAAATAAATACTAGGTACTCGCTTATCAGCGATAAGACCGCCTGTTGTTTACCTGTGTTATTTTTAATTGTAATGCTTCTCTGTAATGATTTTGTTTGGTGTGCAATAAAGTGTTTTGTATTGTATTGTATTGTACGGTTGTACGTTATTTTACAGACTGAAGTTGTTTAGAATTTCATTTCATAGAAATTTTTTCTCGTATTATCATTTCATAGAATAATCAATATGTAGAATAATTACTTTGAAGACTTTTAAATCATCGTTTTTTATTTTAAATAAAATTCAATGTTTCTTTTTTCATATCATAGAATAGCAAATTAAATATTCTTTGTTCTCATATTATTTATTTAAAATATAACTTAATAACAATAAAATCAACTTATAGAGTAGGGTGCAGTTTGTGAAGGTGTGTGAAATGAAACGTTTGAAAAAAAGCATACGATTTTAATTTGCAGTCAAATGGTATCGCATAGCTTATTCAAGAGATATAAAAAAAATAACCTCGAAGGCTAAGGCGGGAGCTTGCTTCGCTTCGCTCCCGCCATAGCCTTCTAACCTAACCTATTCAAGTCGGTTCTGCCCAGAGAGGTCTTGCTCGCTCGCTTCGCTCGCTCGCTCACTCATATTTATATCATAATATAGTATTTATCTTATAACCCAACCTTCTAAAAAATGCACTGACCAAACAATATTCGTTGAAAAATAATTATATTGTTTGATAAGTATGTGTAATGAAAAAATAAAATTACAAAATTCATTGAATTGATTTTCTGTCGAATTTGTTTCTTTCAAGTAAATAGTTAAAAAAAAAAATATATACGAAGCAAAAATACAAGGACCAAATAGTATATGAAACATTTTCTGTGAAACAAAATTCTGTAATTTTTCAGTCTGTAAAACAAGGGGACACCGTATTGTACTCGTGCTTAGTAATGACAGAAAACAATCCAGTATTTTTGTTAATCCGCGTTGTACGTAAGGTACAGTTTGCCATTGACCTAATTTAAGGCAAGCATTTAATTTTGGGGAGCTGTTCTCCAAAATTACAAGTAAGTATCAGGAAAATTACAAACTTAAAGAGACATGATGTCATTGTACATGACGTCTACTATTAAGTGCCTAAATTGCTCCTCTCTCCTCATTCTCTCACTGCTTCCCTATTACTTTACAAATGTTATCTACCAACTGCAAGAAATAAAAACATTTATTTTTTACCAGGCAAAAGCACCGTTAGTTTTTTAGCACCCCAAACTCCCAAAGGACCTGTTATCAGACTTATCATTTAATTACCGAGTTCTTCCGCGTCGCCGGGTTGAGTGACGTCGCCAACGTCTCACGTCTGGGGAGCGCGGAGGCCACGCGCAGGCCGCCCGGTGTAATCCCGCCATTGACGCTTGTTATCTGCGGGTGCAGCTTACAGGGCGCTTAGGGGTCCCTGGTATTAATCCAGCGCCCCTTGTGAAAATGGATACAAGTCACTTAGCTGCAAACAAAAAAGGGACATCATGTTTCACTATTTTTCACTTGAATCTCGGTAGATTTGTATCCTTTTTACTGAAGCCCCCGATTGTGTGGTAATTGATTGTAGATGACTGAGAACACGGATTTTACCAGGCCTATTTCGACTCTGACTATTAATAAATTTCACAGTCAAGGCGGCATGTCCATAATGCAAACTCGGTAACATGATGCATGTATGAATCTATCTACCAAGAAGAAAAACCACCGTTGCTGCCAAGAAGAAAGCCAGAAGTTACTTTAACGGTAGTAATTTCCATCGTTTTCAATCGTAAATGTGTTTATTTACTTAGTATATCAAATGAAAATACTGTGATTGTAATAAAAATAATACCACAATAAATCGTTTGCCTATTTGCGACGCATTTGATTTCAACAAACCAAATCCAACATTGAAACGGAACCCTCATCCACCACAAATTAAACTTATCGGCCATTTATAATAGTTTAATTCGGATTAGATAATGTCCCACGGGTGGTCCGGCGCCGCGGGGCCCCGGACCCTCTCCGGCAGGTTGAAGGGTGCCCAGCTCCTGGGGTGATGGAATTGGTTGTCATCGCGTCACCGGTTCATGGGTGAAGAGATGTGGGAGTGCGTAACAATTGGAAAGAGGTTTGTGTGTGTGATAGTATGTATGTATGTATGTATGTAAACTCTTTATTGTACAAACAGAAAATAACAAATCAAAAATAAACAGAAACAAAAAAAGGTATGTACAAAGGCGAACTTATCCCTATAAGGGATCTCTTCCAGTTAACCTTTGAGCGATTGAGAGAAGAATAAAAACAATGGATGGCTAAACGTACAACGTACTAAAGATACAGAAGATTAAAATAATAATAGCAAATAAATATGTAGGTGTGTGGTGATAGTAATTGTAAAGCGATACTCAGACTAAACTCCGGTCGATATCACCCTTTCAGTTCATCGTATTAGAACACAAACTATAAGTCTCACTTGAGGTTTGACACATTACAGATTTTGGACTGTCAGGCAGCCTGCGAACTTGGGACTGCAGGTTATCTAATAGTTTGTGGTGCCACACTTCAGGCCTAGACGAGTTGTGATCTTGTATTAAAGCACAGTTATTTCAGTAGACAACAGGTGGCATAGACATTCTAGTTCGTTTTAACAAGACAGTAACAGGCGATAGAATGCATACAGAGGAAGAAAGCGTCGTAAGTTTTGTAATAAATCACGGCTCACGCCTCCCAGGATACAAGCTCAGTGTAATTTAGGGAACATCGGATATTCCGAATGCAGGACTAGATTGTACATTAAAATGTTATGAATTAAAATTTGTGATAGTACTTAATTGAAAATATTACTGTTATATAAATACGAAATTATGATTGTTGGTTAGTTGGTTCCGTCTTCGCGGTTTAAAGATTCAACCGACCATCGTGAAATTTGGTTAAGAGACAGTTTACGGCCTCAAACGGTCATAGAGTACTTTTTAGCCAGGAAAATTGGACTGACCCGAGGGAAAACCGATAAACAACGTACCCACAGACGGAGTCGCGTGCAAAAGGTAGGCTAGTGTTAAAATAAATTTATAAGGACAGCTTTTTAGCTTCAGGCTACCGTCGCGACGGTAGGTCGTATCACCAAATTAGACCTAAGCCACGCGTAAACCCTCCTCGGCAAATCGGCGATAATCGGAAAACTTCGGGAGTTTTCGGCAATTGTTGTGCGACGTCGTCATCTATTACAGATTGGTCACGCGTGTCGCCTCAGGCGCAGCCGTCTTCATTTAAGGGGTAAGAAGGTGAAGAGAACACTTCTGTATTTAAGTGAAAGTAATTAATTACCGCAGGGGCTCCATTCTACTCGGTAAAGCCATATTGTTTTTTTACATATTATGGTGTTATTTTTAACTCTGCCGCCATTGCTGTCAAGTAAATAAGAACTATCATAACGTTGATAATATCATATGAATGTCAAAAGTTATATGGTTTTCCCGAGTAGGATAGAGCCCCATGCAACTATCTGCATAGGTAAGAGTGGAGAAAAAGAAGTAAGGCTCGAAGTGGGTCGTAAAACCAGGTTAAAAAAAGTTTATGGATCCTATTGAATTCTCAAGAATAATCTATACTAAAATGTTTATTTGTTTGCTTGAACGCGCTAACGTCAGGAACTACTAGACCGCGTTGAAAAAAATTTTTCAGTGTTAGATAGCCCATATTTATCGAGGAAGGCTATCATACTTACATAAATCGAAGCGAAGCGAGGGTAAGTCGGCTCTAATAAATTATTAAAACAATATTCTATATTAAATGACAAGTCTAAAGATGGATCAACAAGGCTCAAAAATACTATAATAATATATAAAATCTACCGCCCTACAAGACCAAGTAAAAGGTCCTTCTCCACGATATTGAAATTACAAATTACAAGGGAACAAATCATCCAAACAATATCGCATAATGATTGATCCGCGCTGTCCATATATTTCTCAATAAAGAGCCTGTCCCTTTCGCCTCCAGGCGATATCAAGACAGGTCCCCATACAAAGTGAATCGAAAGCTTCCGAGCCGATTTGTAGGAATATAAGACTGCATCGACCGACCAATTTCAAGAATAGTAGTTTATGCAATAGTTGTATAAGAGAGGTCAAAATATATGAGTGGCGTGAGTTACGATGTGAGCCGAAGGCGAACATCGTAAAGGGAAGCGCCACGAGTGTTTTTTGACTTAGTTATACACCGTTGCATACAATACTTTTTCTACGACTAGGTTTCAAATTAAATGCAAAATTAAGCGAAAAAACTTACAAACGAACGAACGAAGTAAAGAACAACAAACGAGCGGGAAACAAGAAAATGACCAAATATGTGTCTATGGTTTACTTTGTTTTTAAATTGACGGAATGGAAAAAATAATTATTTACAATTCCAAAACATTTTAATTTGACCAATCAGAATACTTCACTAAATTAAATCCACCAATCACAATACACATCGACTGTCAAACGGAACGATAGGTTCTTTTAGGTACGTGTTTCTCTTTAACTAATTTAAATCTTTTAAAAAAACTTTGTAATTCGTATCAACCAATCAGAATACAGCTATTTTAAAATCGACCAATCAGATAACTGAAATCATTTCTCAAAACATTAGGTGTTTTATAGTCCCTATTTCACAATCGTTAAAATATGATTAACAGGCTACACTTAGTAATCTGTGGCGTATCGTTAGGGCGACTTTACGACACCGAGAGCTGTTATGGGGAATAGAGTTATAGACTTTTCTGAAGTCATATTATCTATGTTCTTATAATAGTGTTCGTGACTATGTAAAAGACTAATAAAAGTACAGGAGTAGAAAAAATACTTTAGATTATTAGAAAACACAATAATAGTAATGAGGGCGCCACTGTAAATCCGGCATACGCTCGGCGCAGTCTTAATATACAAAACAATAAACTTAAAACTAACTCCGAGGTGACACAACAGCGTAAAAACCATATCGTCTTTGACCTGTTATCGTATTGTCAACGTTTTGATAGCTCTTATTTACTTGACAGTAATGGCGGCTGACGTCAAAACAATACCCTAACCCATACCTAACAGGGGGGTTATTATGAGATAGTTATGCAATTCTGTTTACGCTGAGAGAAAAGGACAGAGCTATATAACTGCCATAGCTCTGTCCCTTACACTCACCGTAAAATGAACTGCATAGTTATGTCATAATAACCCCCCAGATGGGCCTAACGCACTCGCAATCGCAATCGTTTTCATTTTGAAAATTGAAGGCTTGTCTGCATACAAAATGAAAACAATTGTTCCGCTTTGAAGTTGATTGCGATTGATAGGCCACATAGTCAAATACAATATAATTTTTACCGCCTAGAATGAAGGCCCAGAGGGCCCAGGCAAGATGCATTACAATAACTATCGTTTCTATTCGTTTAGTGTTTAGACCAATCGCGTCACTGGCACATCACGTGACTTTTCGTTTCACGTCATCTACCAGTAACGCGACTGGTTTAAAACCTAAACGAAGAGAAACGCTAGGAAGCGTAGTGCAACTTGTCTGGGCCTTCTGGTAGGCCCCGAAACCTTCGGAACACATATTTCGGCCAGAAACTATGCCACAGATATACACACAGACTGGCAAAGGTTTTTTACGTTGAGGTTGAATAAAGATTCCAGTAATCGAACGATTGTATGGCAGCCTGTGCAAGCCTCTGGGCGTCGTCACCCGTTCATTAGGAGCTCTTTAATTCAAGCAGCGCCGTTTATTCATGAGTAATTGTTATTGGTTAATTTGGGCAAACGTTTTAATGCGCGCGCAATGTAAGAGCAAAGGAAACGGGTCGGTGTTCATCTAGATTTGTTCGCAAAGTGATTTGTTTTGATTGCACTTGAATATAAATGTCGTGACTGTTGCGTCGTGATCTTTGAAAATTGTCTTATGGCTATTATGCTGAAAAAAATAATGAACGTTTCTGAAATTTAGAATTGTTTACGATGCCTTATCATCAATGTTGATTAGGGGCTGATTATTCAATCGTCTGATTAAATTGCATGTCAATCAGTTAAAATAACCCCTCTGGTTTTCTTTCGTCGTTATCATGTTAAGAGTGTTTCACAAAATCTCAACTAGAAAGGCGGCTTTTTTCGATTTTCTTGATTCTTAAATGTTAGCTATTAATTCCGTACATCTAAACTAATGTGTTTTTTTATGATGCTGCTTACATGTGTACCAACTTAACCAACTTTTGTTTACGCAGTATTGTAAGCAATCAATCATTCGAAATTAAATCCCAATAATCATCATTCATCACTAAACATACCTATTTCAATACATAATAGGTACATCAGATGCATAGAGTAACTTGATTCAAGTTGTCAATTTCCATTAATTTCATTTCAATATTCATGAATACGATAATAGGCGACACGTTGCCAGTCCATAGGCCCTAGGCTAGGGCCCCAATACCATTACCATGAGTTACAATTTTACGTACTCGCTCGCTAGCGAGTCGAAGCTCTGTCCCTCGCAGACTTCGCGAGTATTCTTATAGAGTGCAAGGGACAGAGCATTCGACTCGCTAGCGAGTACGGCAATTGTAACTCATGGTAAGGGTCCAGCTTTTGTAAGGTCCTGTCGAACGCTTGATGTTAAATAAAGTCAATTACCTATTTGTCATCTCTATCAAATTGCAATTACAGTTGTATAAAACAATTGCGTGCACACGGTGCACATAGGGCGCTCCACTCCAATGGTGAACTTACACTTCTTTTAAAATAATAATTGCCCGTGAACAGTTCGGACACCACATTCTGGTGTTGCTAGGACCTATAGAGGGCCCATCCGGATAGCTATAACTTGCATAACGCTTCAACCAGCCGCCTTGTGTTCCAGTGTAGGAGTAAAACAGTCAGAGAAATTACTAGCATAGAAGCATTCGATGATAGTCCCGGAGTTGGCAACGTATTTAAAGTCTTAATATTACAAATGTCTATGTGCTTTAGGGCTTGCTCACGTAGCCTGTGTGGTCATTTGCTTTCTTCATGCCGTAGAAAAAAAAGAAACATAAACACCGTGCATCCCCTCTAATCTTGGGCTCAAAACCACCCAAACATTTAGCCAATATTTAGCAAAAAACCTAAACAGGGCCGAAACGGCGTACTTTTATTAATAAATTGTCATTAGCATGTGCGAGCGGTAATGACAGGGCGGCGCGGTAATGGCATGATGGCCGCCGCCGCCATCGCCACCGATGCCCGAAATTCATTTAAACATTGACTTATTACCGATGGACCGGGAGCTTCGGTGATAATCTGAATTGGACGGAGGAAGACTTTTTAAATATCATATGCCTAAATGAAATTGCGTAAATGATGGTTCTATATCTCTTTCTTACAGGTTATTTTGCTGTAAGAAATAAAAGTTACAACGTAATAACCGACTGGAAACTAGTATGATGCAGCAAAAGCTAATGTAACAATTAATTTTGCTTTGCTATATGTTGCGCCCGAAAAATAGACAGAAGTACAACAAGCTTAAGAAACGGAGGAAAATAAGAATTTCGATTGCTTGTTACGGGAAAAAGTTTGTAAGTATTTCTGCCCAAAACACTACTAGGTATTTACCATGAACCGGTTTACTTGCTCATTTGTCGTCTACGCTCCGTGTCGAACTCTTAAAACAATTGTTACGAAAACGCCCAAAGTAATCAAAGCTCCCGCGCTATGACCACGTACCATCAAGTAGGCACCAACATTGTATCGGATGCCGCCCAATAAATAATTTGGATATTGGGCGCTATAAAATTAAGACTAATTTTATCACTACTCACACTCGCTATAATCCCAACATTGTATGAAATCGTTCCTTTAATTCACCCTTCAAAATGAGTCATACCAGGAATGAAGAATGTAACGGTTTTCTCAAATATATATAATGTCTATTTTTTATCCCCGGAATTAATAAAAGCTGATAGTACTGAAGCCGTTTATTATGAGGTCTGAAATCTGTCAAACTCGAGCCAGTGAAAACATGTAATTGCTATGGCGCTACCTGTATTTAATATATAAGTCTAAAGTGGATCAGCACAAAGTGCATCCCACAATCACCTACAAATTTTCCAAGGCGACATCCATCCGTGACTTCTGATATCGTCGTGGCAAGAATTACGAGCTATGAATGATTCGTTGTAAATTAATTATTTCTCAAACGCTCATAGGTTGACTGGAAGAGATCCATTAAAGGGATAAGTTCGCCTTTGTTAATCCCTGTTATATTTTTGTCTATTTTATAATTGTTATCTCTTGTTTGTACGACAAAGTGTTTACGTACATACATACATACATTGAAATACCTAAAGAAAAATGATTTCTTACGTTACGTCGCAAGAAATTCTCATAGCTTAAAATATCGATTTTTCATCAACCATTTTATAGTTTACAGTAGAGACGGGCTATTCAAACGCCATAAGAAGGAGCCAACGGGCCCAATAATTTGTAAACCTTTAAAGCAGAATCATAAAAAGACAGCTAAGTTCTTTAGGCGTGAGATTGTCTTAATCTTCCTCGATATTCACACGCGCTGCCCTCCCACCCGAGACTACTTCTTTCCCCGTCGGCATACCGCCGACAATCGCTTGATCCACGATCCACATTTCGCTCGCCATAAAACATTTCCCACTTCGCAAGTCTTACCTTTTACCGGCAATATGATGCCCTTCCAATCCGTACACCAATCAAAATCCTCTCGATACTTTTTACAAGCTTTTGAGATGAAACTTCATACATCTTTCATGCCTCAGACGCGGCGAGACTTGAATTCACCAAGATAGTTCACCTCTGTAACACTGTGATGTAGACTTTATACAGTTATTTTAAAGGTGTTGAAGGGTGTGCTAGTATGTTGGTTTGTCTGTTTGAGGGCAATTAAAGCGCAGAAACGCACATCATTAGCGCATCGACAATATTCCACGGTGTTTTTGCGAAGAGACCGGTTTGATGTCATTTTCACCGTGGTCATCTGATAACGCTGAATTTGGTTGTGGAAGCCTTTTAATTAAGGTAACAGATATACATTGTTAATCCAGTTGGATGAAAGTAATCGAAAGTTGTTGGGTAATTTAGGGATGGTATTTTCTGTAACTCGTGGAACTGACCCAATTATTAGTCTAGATACACTACCTCGTCTACATGTCAAGTGGGTATTATGTTTGAAGTTTTTATTAATTGTCCTTGTATTTGATATTTATCTGGCCTTCCAAATTTTCAGTACGGCAATTGTAGTCATAATTTCAAGCAAAGGACGCTTAGGTACTCCTGGACACAGGCCTTCTCCAAAAATATCGACCAGAAGATCTCCACGACGGTTTTGCAAGTCGGCTTCCCGTGATCTTCGAGGTCAACCAAATGCGGAAATTAATTTTCAGATCTTTGTTTTTGACAGTAATTGAGAAAGCGGTCAAGTGCGAGTTGAACTCGCGCACCACTTACTTTTAAGACTAAGTATCATTTGTATTTATTGATTGAAAAAATAACCTGCTAGAGATTCTTGAGGCGCTTCTTTTTCGCAATTATGGTCTTGTGGCAAAGCGCTAGTAGATTCACTCCATATTACCGACGTGTCTAAGAGCCCTCATGTGGCCAATTTTGAATTTTGAAACGGTATTACAATCCAAAAAAAAAAAGTTGAAAAACAAACATTGATGATTGTTATCAGTTCCGCTGTATCAACAAATATTTAGAAAAAAACAACATACGGTTAATGGGGTCTCGTTGGCTTACCTTCGGGTACGGAACGGAAAAGAAGGTGTATTCCAGTATTCCTAGTGAATAATGAGAGTTTTTTGCGCTGGTCACATTAAAACGCAAGTACTTCCCTCTATTATTACGTGTATGTGTGCCAGCAAAGGTTAGTTTTATTTCTCGGAACATTGCAGGGTTACGGGGTGAATTACTAACAACATTTATTCAAATGCAAGTTCATTGCAAAATTATGCATTGCTTCATTAACCGCTCTGCGTGTTTACCCTCGAAATAATGTCACCCGCCAGGAAATAAGTCAAAGGTAAAGGGGTGGCATTGGGTGGGTTCAGCGGTGAACCCAGCATATCAATGATTAGGGACTAAATTGACCCACACTTGTCACGTTGAATGAGATGATATGATAACGATTGTCATCCATTTGTAAAGTCAACGAAATGAGTCATCCTCAATCAATTAAATCCCTAGATTATTTTGGGATTCAATTTGATTTAGATGAATTAAATCATTCATAAAATGACAAGAAGCTAATTAAACATAGGCTACTTGTGACAATGATCCAATAATTACATTATACGACCGTATAACCAAACAAAAACTTGAGAAACAAATAATTTCGTGGAATCGGAAGCATACTATGACATACATGTTCTTTTACGTAAACTAGTTTACTCATGACCAGGCTTGAAGGAGGATAATTAAATAGCAAAGTGTTTAAGCAGAACCTTTTATTTTTCAGGAAGACAGTTGGAAGATGGAGAGCTACTTTTAATTAAGAAAAAAAGCAGTTGCAAGCGTGGCTGTACTTAATAAAATACGTCCTTTTCAATAGTTGTCGGCATAGTGTCTTTACTGCGGACTCATAAGATCAGCGAGCAAACTGCCAGCTCTTCGATCTCCCGTGGCATCTCTGAGCCTCGTCTAAATCAACGATCACAGGGGCCAAGGGTCTCATGCCAAATGGAACAAAATATATTCAGGACACAAACCATTATATTTGCCTATCTTAATGTCTTCTTCCACTTCAGCCATTGCAATAGCCCTTTTGAAGGTACACAGGACATACGACGGGCTAGTGAAGTTAATTCATGACTGTTACCTAAAATGTCCTAGCCTATTCTGACTAATCTAAAAATAAATATTGCAGCTTCCTTTACAGCCAGTGGCACATGGCACAAAACAATAATGCCGCCATATATTCCCAAAAAAAAAAACCTTTCAAAAATGGAACGCTCGGTCATTCCACCGCACTGTGACGCGCTCGCCAATCATACCTCGATATTTATGAGTCGCGGCGCATGCGTCGTAAAAACCGAACGTATTCCGTCCATGCCGCTGACCTTTTTATGTCTTCTTCCCGTCCCGCATTTTTCGAGCAAAACTGATTGTTTACCGGAAAAAATTACGCCTGTTAGTCGAAACGGAGCACATAAATAAAAGATGCGGTCGTTGGAGAATTTTGATTCGGTGTTTTTGCCTCAACAGAATACCGATTGTGGAGCGGGCCGGTAAAAACACCGCGATGTACGATTGAGAAAGGAACGTGGTGTCAAGTGTGCCTGAGAGATTTATATGGTTCTCCTTACACCCTGCGACACGCGTGAAATATATCTCTAATACCATACGTAGGGTAAACTATAAAGCGTTCCATGGGGACAGGTGGGTGAAAAAATGTAGGAAGATGATAACAGTGTGCTAAAATATGACGATTTAATTATGGTGGCTTAAAAAGAGTTTCATTTGGCATTACTATTCGTCTAATACCATAGTACCATGGCGCGGCGTCAGCATCATAAATACACTTTAATAGACCTTACGCAGCGTCTGTCTGTATCGCTACCACCATTATGAAATATTGTGTTCCATCAGGCCACCCATCCATAGAAGCCATCTTAGCCCTGTGGGTTGGCATCACATTTGTAGTCCTAGGACTGCAGTCTTGATACTGGAAATTTGCCTTCTCCGTACAAAAATCTAGTACTCTGTCGTATAAACATCGTGTTTGAACTGCCACATGAATTTGTCAAAGGCCAAATCCATCCAAAGAAATTTCCCCCTATTTATCAGACCAGACTGATCACCCTTTATATGGATTTTTTGGTTGATTTTCAAATAGTAGATCGACTTTTCACAGATATGTTAACATATCTTATTGTTTGGAAGCCACGTCAAAACCAATCGTAAAGTATAAATGCTTCCAAACTGTTGGTTTTAGTTGTGAAATTTGAAGTGTTTTAATAAGCGGTAAATTCATTTAACATTGCCTTTTAGGGCATAATTAATAGCTGGATCTACGAGGCGGTATTTGCTGGATCTAAAAATGTACGGGCATTCCTTTACGTACATTGTTGGACATGCCTTTGTTGGAAATATGGGTCGTATAGGCATTTACCGCGGGTGCGCTTGAAGAGAATGGTTAAAAAAGATTCAGTGATTTGCCAAGAATATGGCGTTAAGAATGTTTTTAACCGTTCAAGTACATTTAAGTGTACGTTCTATAAATTGTAAGACTAATGGATTCGCTCCATATTGCTGATGTAATGTGTAAAAGAGAGCTCATGTGGCCAATTTACTGAATCAATATTTTCAACTTTGAATTTGAATTTTGAATTGTCTAGGTTTTTTGACATGCAATATTTTAAACACCGAACTGCGCTCCAAAACTGGTATTGCGGATGCGGGTGCCAAGACACGTCTGCCGAATGCATCCGGAACGATGGGCCAAGGTTGCCACCGAATGGACCCCGCAAGATGGCCATCGGAGCAGAGGCAGACCAAAAAGGAGATGGCGAGATGACTTGGACGCGTTTCAAAGCGAATGGCGTGCGTGAGCATGCACTCAATCAGGACGAATGGCGGAAGAGAGGGGAGGCTTTTGCCCAGCAGTGGGACACCCAAATAGGCTAGTAAAAATAAAATAAAAAATAATTTTGTTTTTGTTGTACAGTTAGGTTTGAATATTGTTTCTTGTCGTTGTTGAATCTTGTTTTTTGTGTTGTGCGTTGTTGTATCTTGTTTGATAAACATAATAACAGTAACACAGACAGACACGCCAACACACGCCTTCCTACACTAACTACTCACTCTGGCAATGAGATAGCTTTAATTAGATCATTATGTGCGAATTAATATAGTTTTTTGCCAATTATAATTATGTACGCGGTCTCGAGATGCGCGTACCGGTTTCGATTGTGTCGCGATGCAGGGGCAATTAGACGGCGCGTGACTCGATATCAATACAATCCTTAAGCGGGTCTCTACTCTATTGACTGCCATAATTATTTTTCTCAAAAATGACAGGAAAAGTTGACATTACTATCTATATATTGGGATGCGAAGTACATAGTTTACTGACAGATCTCAAATTAAAAAAAAAACATTGCGTGCTCGCTACACAAGCACGCAATGTTGCATACAAATTTCATTACTATCTAGTATCTAACTTTTTAAAAAGTGAAAACGGCCTTAATAAAATGAGGGCACAAGTCTTATACATCCAAATTTTGTTCGGAACATAACTTTTTTATCTGTGTCTCGATTAGCTTGAGTAGTATTAAAAAAAAGCTTGCGTTTCTCCTTGTCATAAACATAAAGGCGGTAAAGAGTAATAGTTTTTTTGTTATGTGAAGCTTGCTTGTTTACTTAACTTTACTCCAACACAATTTTTTTCTTGCGATTTTTGAGAAAAGCACTATATATGCCTCGGCAGGTACGGCAATTGCGGGCCTCGTATTTTTAAATGGACTCGCAAGCTCGTCCGTTTAAACCAATCCTCGGCCCGCAATTGCCTGCTTCACTGCCTAGGCAATAATGTACTATTTAGTCATAATGTGTTTCAAGTCATCATTTTCGCAATTCATAATGCACTTTTCTCAGGACACTGTATTTTTTTCAGGATTTTTATAAAACTAACCTAACCTAACCTGAATAATCTACACGATATTTTATTTATTACGTTTATTAAAAACTGTAACTTCAGCCTGAAAGAAGTTATGACAAAAAAAAGTATGACTAACAACACATTATGACCAACGATATGTATGGCAGTCAAGGGATCCGTCCTTAAGCACAACCTGTAAACAGGAGGCTTCTCGATTTAAGTGTTCGTCTATTGTTAGAATTAAAAAATGTACCTACTTACTGCCGCACTCACAGCGGTCAATTAAATTGAATGCTTGATTAAAGTAGCTGCTGTCCCATTCTTTGCTATAGCAATAGAATAAGACAACACGTCACTAACCAAGCGTTAAATTTAATTGACGTCTCAAAGTGCGGCAGTTAGTGTCGATTTTGCCAAACTGAAATAAGAGTAATCTCCTTCGCCTATACAAATTCGGCGTTTAGTCTAGGTTTAACTGCAACACTCAGAGACGTCAGTTAAATTTAATGCTTGATTAAAGTGGCTGCTGTCCCATTCTTTGCTATAGCAATAGAATAAGACAACACGTCACTAAACAAGCATTAATTTTAATTGAGCGTCTCTGAATGCGGCAGTAAGACCATAATTCTCGTTTGGTCGAATCCGCCCTAATTGAAATAAATTATACCTATTTACCACTAACTATTTTAACGAAAAGGTTAACTGATTCCCATTTAAGTTTCAAATATGTTTTTCTGGATATTGACTTTTAAGTTGTTATTAACATAAGTAAAACAAATGGTCGTATGTAGTTACAACAATGTAAGTGAAATTGGTTTCTTAAAATGGTGTAATTTTAAATAATTTTCAATAAAAACTGAACTTAATTTTTTAAAGTGTATCCCAATTGGAGTCAGAGCAATTACAACGACCGTAGTTATTGCAAAGTCTAACCCCCTTACTTATAAACGTGGAATAAGCTTTGTCCTTATCTGTAATTGTGACATTTGCATCTGACAGAAAGTGACCAAGCATGGCATAAGCTATTCCAAGCTTATTCCATGTTTATAAGTAAGGGGTTAAATAACGAATTACAATATTTGCAATTCTTTTAAGACTTCACAAATAATAAGTAGTCCGATAAAAAAGTTTTGAAATTAAAAAGTAGCAACACTGTAGTGTCATCCCTTTTAAATCAATCTAAGAAAAAAAAGGACGACACCACAGTGTTGCCATTTTATAATTTCAAGATTTTTTTGCCAAGTTTTATACAATAGCAATATAAATAGATGTAATACGTTTAAGTATGTTCTGTGAAGCAACACGATCCGCTAGATCATTATTATTTTGCTTATTATAAATGATCCACAAAATCAACAAGCGCTATCGGGAGCGGATCCGGCGCCAATTGGCGTGGTTTCCGGCCATCATGCGCGCACGCACCTAACACCTTTCGACTGAACCAATTAATGAGGAGACCACGATCTTGGAGTCTGTAGGACACTCCTGTGGTCAAATGTACCAGAATTTAACGCAGAATTTTATTTTTATTTATAAGGTATAGGTACATAGCTGTTTACCTTTTCGCGTAGCTGAACGCGAACACAAAATGAGATAAATAATAATACGGATGTTATAATAATATAGCATGTAAAATGGATAAACTACATAATTCCAAAGTCCAAAATGATAATATCCCGAATTTTCAAATTTCCGATTGCTATGTTTTGATAGAAAACTTCATTTTTAATCGCTTATTAGTTATTAATTACACCTTAACTAACCTATGTATAGCAATTGAATTGTCCATTTAATCTAAAATTGCTACAGCGTGACATAAAGTTTTAAGTTTTAAGGTTAATTTGCACAAATAAGAAGAAGCAACATATACTGATTGGTCACAGACACAGCCAGTTGGTCACAGCGTCCGACAGCCGCGAAAATAAAGAAAATAAAGTGAAACCAAACGAAATTGGTCCAAATTTCTCCCGTGACGTCTTCGCTTGGAAAGGCGAGCAATTTGTTGGTTTTAGTGAGCACGGGCATCGGTCAACGATCCGGAACGTTGTGAAGTAAACGTTACGTTTTTGTAACGTAAAATGACATTGCAGGTAAACGTTTTACAATGCGAACATTGTATATTTTTTTACCGGTATCTATGTAGAATAAACTATGCCAATAAATAATCGATAGACAGTCCGCAAATAACAATAATTCTATGTAACCTATTGGATCTAAGTGTGAACACGATAGAGGCGATCGATCGGCTCCCTGATGATCAATAATAGAGCACCGGCGGCGCGAGCACTTGGCGCAGTCACGGAATGCGCAGATTTACTTAATCGATATCAAAAAACACAAACGTTAAACATAGGTTTAGTTAAAGTTAAAGCTGTAAAAAGCTTTTTTCATACAATAAATAAAAACACTCGAGTGTCGCTATTGCCTAACGGACTTTCAATTTCAATTGGCTTCAAAGCCTTCGATTTTCAAAATGAAAACAATTGCGATTGCGAGTGCGTTAGGCAATAGCCCCTCTGGATTGTTCTACGGATGGTATAACGACAAGTATAGTTTTAAACAGAGGAATACATTAGATTTTTACTGATAGTACAGGCCTAGAGCCTAGTTTAGGACTAGGTCAATCTGTGAGAGATTGTCCTGGTTTTTTCATTTACTTATTGTTCTTACCATGCTCTTACTCTAATCTATACTAATATTATAAAGCTGAAGAGTTTGTTTGTTTGCTTGAACGCGCTAATCTCAGGAACTACTGGTCCGATTTGAAAAATTATTTCAGTGTTAGCCCATTTATCGAGGAAGCGAAGCGAGGGCGGGTCGCTAGTTGAACCAAATAATTGTAGACAAGTTTCTTAACGCTTACGTAAACGATTTCCGCAAACTGACAAAATGTATGGAATTGACGTAGGCGCTCGACGCGACCATCTGACAGCTTACGTGAATCCTATACATTTTGGATAACGATAACGAACGCTGAACGCATCTTGTCTAGGGCCACAGGATCGGTAGCTATGTTGGCCAAGTTACAGAAGTTAGAAAAATATTACGTTCATGTATAGTAGGAACTTTATAAAATGTCGAAATCCACTTAAGAGCTAATCTTTTAAACAATGGTATTGTTTCTATTGTAAACTCTAACCGCAAATGATCAGTGCAAAATGAAACAAAATAAATAACAAAAGAATTCATTTGAATAGCGACTTTGCTGCCTAAGGTTGAAGGTACAATTTGAAGTGACAGCACATACGCTACAATACTTTCCGAAATTGAGTATGGTACCCAGGTAGTCTGTTGTGTTAGCAACAGTGAGATTCAGTATGTTTCTTGTTCCGTCATTATAGTTTGTATCTTTTAGCTTAGGCGGTAGAGTCGCTATTCAAATGGATTATTTTGTGATTTATTTCCTTTAACTTTGTACTGGTCATTTGGTTGGAGTTTACAATAGAATCAATACCATTGTTTAAAAAATTAGCTCTTAAGTGGATTCCGACATTTTATAAAGTTCCTACTATGTATAACGCTTGTCGATGAGTTCGTCAACGAAATATTGGTCAAGAGGTGGCCCGGCTGTTAGCTCCTGCAGACGCCAGCCCAATCGCATGCGCTTAAACGGCGCGCGCCAGTCGCGTGCGCCGGCGGCGCCGCGGGCGCGCGCGGACGCTCAAATTGCGCACACGCTGCTCACTAAAACAACTTAACTACAAAACAACAACGTAGTACTTACAACCTTGTACATTTAAGCAAAGAGATGGAATTAATCTGTGTTGTGTTTACAGTTATCGTAAGTTTAATAGACGCGGGCAATTGCTTCTTTAGAATTCTTTAGCGACGTAAACATTTGTTGCACAATTATTAAGGATATAATTTTGTTTTTAGGGGCTAAAAATATGAACTTGATTATGTCGCGCGTGTGTGTTTTTACGTAATTTGCAATAACTTTTAGAGGAACAAAAAAAGCTGAGATAATGTTTTAAAATAAATTACTTTTTTAGAGTAACAAGTGTAACATTTATCCATCTTTAGTTAAATATTTAAATTACAATATGTATAATATTTTAAATTGCCTAATTATATAATTATCGGCGTTAATGGCGCTACGTTCGCTATATCTACCTAGCACAGGGTGGTCCTTATTTTTCGACTTTTGAAAAATAGTCGCGACACCCCGCGCCGTTCGCTTCTTTTACTTTAAAAACTAACCTATGATTTTACTCTTTGATTTCGATAGTTTTTTAGGGGTAGGTAAGGTTTTTTTTTCGACTATTGATAAATTTGCCGTGATAACGCGCCATTCGCTTCAATTAGGTACCGAAAAAAGGATTCATGATTTTGTTTTTTTTTTGATGGGATTTTAGGTTTTTGAACGATTTAGTTGAATTTGGTATGGATATAGCTCGAACTCCGGTAAAGTATATGGAGTACTTTGATACTAGAAAATTGAACAGTTCTGAGGCCCTCGACAAGATGCATTCGGCGTTCGTTATCGTTAATTAGCGTTCGTTAGCGTTTGTTAAGTTTACCTATCGAAAATCGTTTACGTTAGCGTAAAGCAACTTGTAGACAAGTGTTGCCTCACTGTATTGGTTATTGATACAAGACTTCTGGGTGGAAGGAGTCACTGGCAACAAAAGTTACCTAATAAATTATATATAGGTAATTTATCTCCCCATTGGATTTTGTTACAAATTAACATCCTGCTCAAGGACTGCCATGTTATTCACTACAATAACTCGCCCTCCAGCTCATTAGCACATGGAAACTGACGAGAGTAACTTGACCCCTCTATGCGTTTAAAATGTACGTGAGCACATGTCCTGACCTTAGTCGCAGGTCGCAAGGTCAACCAAGGTCGTAAATACCTAACGTGCTGTAATGCCAAAGAGCTCGGAGGTCAAGTTATGGACGTCAGGTGAAACCAGAATCGACCCTTACCATGAGTTACAATTACTGTACTCGCTAGCGAGTCGAAACTATGTCCCTCGTAGAACTCGAAAGTATTCTCATAGAGTGCAAGGGGCAGCATTCTACTCGCTAGCGAGTATGGTAATTGTAACTCATGGTAAGGGTACTGATCTTATCTGCCATATTGCTGTTCAGTCCACGTACGGGCCTGGTTGTGTCATGAATAATGTCCCCCATCGATTACTCGAAAGTAATCGACTAATAAATTATGAATACAAATTTATCACGAAAGTAAACAGAATGGCTCCAAAACGCGACAAACTGCGTAATAACGGCTCCGATTAACTCACATTTTGTTGCATTAAATATAAATTACAAGACAAGCGCCTCTGGCCTATAGGCCTTGTAGTGTGAGAGGCAAGTGCTCCAAACCTTACGTTGTAATGTAGTTGGCCAGTCGGTTGGTTGTCGGTCGGTCGATTAGTCGGCTTTTTGAGTTGATCTGTCAAGAAGAGACGAATCAGTTCTTTCTTATAAATAATTATTTCCCTAGTCTTTTTGGATGCTAGAGGAGGCTGACGACTCAACAGGTAATCTGATGGAAAATAACCAGTGTCACCCATGAATAGTTCAGTCTGAAATAGTTGTTGTGAGTATCTTGCTATTTCCTCAGGAACTGTTTAATTTTCCGGAAAAAAAAGAACCCTATGTACATTTTAGGTTGATGGGGTCGGAAAAAACCAACACACTTTTATAATATATAGTGTGGATGAAGAACTATTAATACTTTGATATCCTCGTAGATATCATGCTAACCGAAAAAAGCGTCCTCTTCGATCTACGACACAGTAGGTCTTGCGCTACTCCCATCCATCAGTCTCTCAATCATCTCTACATTATTATTATTACTCTGTAATACTATGAGGTGGAATTTCAAGCAACCGCCTCCGAGACTACGGCAGAAGACGCCGAATTTTACTCATAAATATTCGAAAAGTGACCGGTTCGCGGTCGGCCGGTAGCGTTTTTGTTTAGACGCCATAAATATGGTTCAGTAATTTATGAGATTGGGACAGATTTATCGAAGGCCGTACTATACATCTGAGTAACAGCGACACGCATCAACGTCTCTATCACCTAGAGAATACGTTTCAATTTAATTTAAACCAGGGGTTTTAAATGTGTTATAAAAGAACACGAGACGGATGAGTACAAGTCGATCGCTTTTTGTTTTCCACACTACTTAGTTTTAGAGTTATTATAATACTCGTAATATTATAATACTCGTAATACCTTTCAAGATTACCGTCCAGCATACTCAATGGCACAGTTGTTACTAGACAACTAAGGGGACAATTTTAGCTGGGCTTCTATTTTAGGCGGTAAAAACGATATCGTCGTCGTTCAAAATCGTTTCGATTTTGTAAAACGAAAGCTAGTCTTAATTTTTTTTTTATGGCATAGAGAAGACAAACAAGCACACAGGCCACCTGATGGTATGTGGAAACTGAGACCCATAGACATTCGCATTCACAAGACAGCAATGCAATCCTAAGACTGCAAATGCGTTGCCAACCCTGAGGACTAAGATGGAATGCCTCTATGCTAGTCATTTCACCGGCTGTCTTATCCCCAAGCAGGAACGCACAATAATGCGAACACTGCTGTTAAGCGGTAGGTTAATGGAAACAAAATGCAAACAAAATGAAAACAATTGTACCGCTTTGAAGTCGATTGCTATTGCGAGTGCGTTGGGCAATTGGCTAGCTGGCCAGCACGCCTAGCCAAGGTGCAAACGCTGCTAGCGATTCTATTTTCTTTTGACTCAAAATGTATTGAGTTAACATAAGCGGTTGACGTGACCTGTCATTAGCTTACGTTAATTCTATACAAGTTATCGAATTTCAAAAAGCGTTATGCATCTTGAATAAGTCCTCAGAAGTGCATTTTATCGATTTATGAGAAAAAAACAGTTTACTTAATAGATACACGCAAGTCTATTAAAGCGCAAGCTTGATTTTGTCTAGGTATGTGTAAACCGCAATTTTGTATTTTTTTAAATTAACTCTAAAACGAACCTAACGATCCATCATTTATCGAAATTGTGCCGTTTGTTCAGTCTCTGCAAAGGAATACAAAGTCTAAAATACATGCATAAAGATCAAACATGTTACCTCTTTATTCGGCAGTCGGCTAAACAGTAGCCACTATAGGCACTATAGACGGGTCCTTAAATGTACTAAACTTATACTTGACCTCGCTTTTATATCTTTACAATCACTAACAATTCCCTCTCGCCTGTGGCACTATTCGTTATATTCAGACTTAGGTATGTACGGGGAAAAATTAAATGACAGCTATTATTATTATTATTTATTTATTATGAAAATAAGTTGAAATTACATGATATATAGGAACATATGTCCCACAAAACCGTTTGCACAGTTTGTCAGTCAGTGGCTGGGTTTGTTTGGGCTAGGGATTGCCTATATCGATAAACTCAATTATCGATGCTTTTCCCATATACTAACAATACAAATACAATACAATACTAATGACCGCTCCAAGTTTAGTATGAAAAATTTTTTTTTTACAGTATGCAAATTTAAACAAAATAGCACTATAATTCTAGTCATTCTTTATTTTAAAAGGTTTATTTAACCTTCACTCATTATGGTCGTAGGTACTGTTTTTACTCCTAATAAATTCTGATCGTTTATTTTAACAATAGTCAATGGGACAGCCATTCTGAAAAAGAAATAAAGAAAAAAAATATAATAAGGATGATTTTTTAACCTTTAAAAAATCCTTTTCAAATAAAGAATAACCAGAATTATTTTGCTCTTTTGTTTCATTGCAAACTTTCAATTAAAAAAATATG
The DNA here is from genome assembly GCA_963966035.1 of Acleris laterana. NCBI lineage: Eukaryota > Metazoa > Arthropoda > Insecta > Lepidoptera > Tortricidae > Acleris > Acleris laterana. The sequence goes on from OZ014461.1 coordinate 6,813,725, forward strand.
CTTACAAACAAAATTGGAGCGATCACTAGTATATGGGAAAAACATCGATAATTGAGTTTATCGATATAGGCAATCCCTAGCTGTCATTTAATTTTGCCCCGTATGTTCCTACGTCTGGTTATATTCAACTCAGTTTACTGAAGCATTAATTTTCATCAAATTAATTCAAGCTGAAGGAAGAAATGAAGTCATTGCAGAACCCTCAGGCTGCAGACATCATCGGAATCAGTTCATCAATTGAAGTACCACCTGCCCACCATTCTACCATCCTGAACCAAAATGATCTATCTTTAATTCACCAGTTAAAGCATATTCTACATTAAAGTGCTAAAAATAAGGTTGCAAATGTTGTAAAACAGTTGAATACATGCGACCTTTTGGCTCGAGCAGCTAAAGGGACGCGTGCGCATGATTTGAGTACTTACGAAGTACTAAAGTATGTACTTTATTTTATTAATTTAAGGCGCCAATTTAAGGTCCTCTGTCTTATTCGAGTGGCACTTGATAAGGTTTTTTATGGGATAAGTGGGAGTTATATAGAAATGTTACAAATAATGAATAAAGATTGTTGTATTAAAACGAAAGAACTAATTAGAAATTATATTAGAAAAATCTGAAAATTTTTGGTTTGACAAAGTTTTCATTAAGAAACAATTACAAAAAGTCAACTGTCATAAGTATTATATGTATTGCCGTAATATCCTTACCAATATTCTAATGGCGAAAGTTTGTATGTATGTTTGTAACTAGAAAAAATAGACGAAAAATAGTTTCAGCTGGACCCGTATGAGATAGATGGCAAAATTAACAAAACAGAAATAAAACAATAATAAAAAAACTCAGCATAAAAGTTATCCTACAAATAATTAAAATAAAACAATACAAATCAACAATATCTATGGATGTTTGTTACTCTTTCAAGCTGTTTCGGCTGGACGGATTTGGGTGAAATTCGTAATGGAGATAGCTTATACACTGAATTAACACATGGGACATTTAAAAGATCCCGAGGGAATATCAATAATCGAAATCTACGCGGACGAAACCGCGGGCGGAACCTAGTGCATTTATAATATTGACCGTGCCGGGGTTTGTGCCGGGACGTATATTAGGGGCCTGTTGTTTGATCTGTAATTAAACTGAAATCGTTAAAAACCGTAACTGGGCATTTTCACTAAAACGTGTACCCTAATTAATAGCCATACATTGCGATGTAAAGCTAATTTTCGTCACAAAAGTGACAAAGTTAAAGTTCCTTAAGTTTAGTCCTTAATTGGGGTACCTACACGTTTTAGTGAAAACGCCCAACTTAGGATTCAATCTCAAGGAAATGTCAAACTTTCGATTCCTTTTTCCAATTTTAACAATTAGTTGAGTTACCCACAAACCTCCTCGTGGATCCAGCGTGACCGAAACATTTGATGGCGTGTTAGCCAAGTTGGTACCTAGTGAGTTTTCAGAAAAAAAATGCTTTTGGCTATGATACATTCCCACAATTATATTATAGTTTTTTTTTTTGTGCCGAGCTCGAGTATTGGTTACTGAGTCTTAGACCTTTTCTTTGTTTGAACTAGTATGTTTTTATTTTCCACATTATTATTTTTATCGTACCTTACCCACCCTGAATTTATTTTGAGACTAGGACAATTAAGTGAGATTGTCCAACGGTATATTTATTTATTTAATTTTATTTCATCAACTAAACGTTTGACTCTAACCTCAAACAATAACATCTCTAATCCTTACTAACTCCGTAAACAAATTATAATCACATCCGATAAATACACAGATAAAACTATAACAGATAAAAAGCTCTAAAAAGCACAGTTGAATTCACTCGTAGCGCAAGCTTGCTTGCAGCGCGTGCCGAGAGCTTTCGGGCGGAAAATCCGGAGCTTTCTCACGCCCCTGTCACTTGACTTGTACAATGAGGGGTGGTCGAGTGACATAGGTGACGGCTACTATACGAGATGATACCATTTATTAATTAAATGCTTGGTGGGAATATGTGTTAAGCGTCACATTCGCGTAAACCGTAATTGTGATACTTGGGTAGGTATTTAGACTTGGTAAAGGAAGTATAAGGTCAGGGTCGAGATTCTAGGCAGAAAGAACCATATCGTCTTTGACCTTTTATCGTACTCGTATTGTCTACCTTTTGATAGCTCTTACTTACTTGACAGTAATGGCTGTAGACTTAAAAACAAAACCATAACAGGTCAAATACGATATGGTTTTTAACACGAAGAATAGAGACCTTGGTTGCTCGCGTCTATACCTTTAAACATGATCATGATGATAAGTACATGACGACGTTCTTATAACTTACCGTATAACGTAACTCGTATTTTTTGACTGCACTTAAAATTGTTAAGCGTTTCATTTCAGCTGCATCGTGTCAACAGACTCTCCTAACAGTGGTGTAACATACGGACAGACAGATAAACATAAATAACAATATTATAATGGTTCATTTTTTACCGCAATCGAGATCATCTTTATCAACTCGAGGCCAGGGTAGTGATTCTGTAAACAACGCCGGTCGTGCGGACTGTCGAGTGATATCCAAGCGGCGAGATCAAGTAGTCCCGTCAGTGCGAACAAAACACATTGTAGCGCGTGCATTTTCAATTTAGCAGCACGATAGGTCGAATGTATAAGGCGTCGCGGTTCCGGCCGTGACATAGTGCTGAGTGGTGTCAATTTCGACGACAGGAATCACCCATGGCAACATTATGCTAAAATTTCTAAATTCCTTTTCCTTATTGTTTAATTATTATTATTTTTTCTCTGTGTTGCCATTCTTTTTGTCAATGTTAAATTTAATCTGTGTTTTATTTGTTTTTTCCTGTGATCGTCGAATAAATATTTTCTATTTCTATTTTCTTTCTTTCTTAATTGAAAATGCACGCGCTACAATGTGTTTTGTTCGCACTGACGGGACTACTTAATCTCGCCACTTGGTTTCACTCGACAGTCCGCACGACCGGCGTTGTTTACAGAATCACTACCCTGTTCTAAAAATATCCTTAACACTGTCCCTCACTACAATCACGCGCAACTGCAGAAGACGCTCGCCGCTGGCGCGTGGCAACTTACTTAAGTGACATAATAACCTCGAACCGGACGCGACTGTACCTGCGGCCATTTTGGTACTTTATTACCCACAATTTTGGAACAAATCTCATTCACAGGAAGCTTGTATAGTCAGTGGCATAAGTTGCTCAGGTACGAGGTGGTCAAAAGGTCTTTAACCACACGTATATTCTATGTGGCGCTTGCTTTTCAGTGAGTTTGTCAATCTTCACAAAGTTTTTAATATTATATATATCGTGTTGTTTTCCTAGTCGCTATAATTTATTTATATTCATTGACAAACCTAATAGTAATGTTAATACTTCACTTCAGGCAGATTTTTTTTTTGTACCTATTGTAGAATAAGGCGATGTTTTTCCCAAAATCTTTCAATTCGCAAAATTTACCAGTACCTTTTTTCAGTTGCTTATTTTCTCACCAGAAGTTATTTCATTATTATAATTTCTCAATCTGTATTTATCTGAATAGCTGTTATATCATTTGCACAGAGTAGACGGAGCTCCTACTTCTAAGTGGTTCGGCCCTTCGTGCTTGCTGCAAAACTAAAATAACCTAAACCATTTTACCTATTTTGGCCTAATTACAGAGGAAAAATTTGCGACTGGGAAAAAAGGGATTCGGTAAAATCACGAATGGGAAAAATACGCGGAATAATCGAGTTTGGGAAACAGATTGATACACCTTGGTTACCTTATTCATAATTCATAATAATCCTTTTAAATATTTTTGTTTTTTATAATTTTTAACAATGTAATCCTGCTACATTTTCTTGCAGTAATTCATCGTTGTGGTAAAATGACTGAATAAATGATATGAATTTATTAAACTCTAGAGAAAGTGTAGTTCTTAGTTTTATTTTTTAATAGACACTATTACACCCGCTGCTTCTGCTGACTGTACCAAAAATTAAATGAACAAACAGAGTTGTAATAAAATGTGTACGAATCAGCACAGCTCTCCATTGTCTTAAGAACCTTTATAATTTAATTTGGACAGGATGTTCACTTTTTAATAAAACGAATGGAAGTAAATGACACTGGATACGTTTAATTTCAGAAATTTGTGAACATTAAACAAAGTATAAGAACATACTTTGATTATTCGTAAGGAGTGTTATTAGAAAGGAAAATGTAGCTTTTAATTTGATTGCAGTACGTCAATTACTGTGCATGATTTCAATTTATTTGTTTTTGGACATTATGTTGCAATGGAAGAAAGGTTCTCATTTATAAAGCTTCGCCACTTTATTCGCGCAAGTCCCAAATCCTTGCTGCTGTTTAAATATCGATTTTTTTATTGAATTGAAAAAATACTTGGCAATAGATAAAAGACCTGACAGGCCGAGAGGGACACAGCTATTTGTTAGGGTGAGAAAGTTATACTCACTTTCTAGGTCATACATAGCTACGTCCCACTCGGCCTGTCAGTCTGACTATCTAATATTTTGCATGTCGATTTTAATGTCGGCTGAATACTGATTCTGTTATTTATTTTATGATCTTATTGTAACGTATTCTAGCAAATAAACATTTCTATTTCTATTTCTATTTCTTAGTCATTAGTAAACGCAAGGCCTAAAAAAATCGGTTATGAATTCACTAGACCTAGGTAATTATCATTCACCTATAGGTAATTATAGTTTGAGTAAAATTATCTACGTACGGATTTTATATAACTTAAGAAAATTTCGAATCATTTATGTTCAACTTAAAAATACGACAAAACGCATTCATCTAGTGATAAATTCCATCATAATTATCCTATCCAATAACATTACACCTTTACAGGGACATGTGTTCTGAAACGACAACAATTGTTTTTACTAATAAGGAGATTGCCAGTAAATTATCCAGCTAATCCGTTGTCTAATTATACGAGTGATTTAAATCACACAATAATCCAATCACATGCTCAAGCAATCAAAACGGAATCCAAATCATTTGCTATAAGATACTTATTCTGGAAACGACTAGGGTAGTGATTCTGTAAACAACGCCGGTCGTGCGGACTATCGAGTGATATCCAAGCGGCGAGATTAAGTAGTTCCGTCAGTGCGAACAAAACACATTGTAGCGCGTGCATTTTCAATTAAGCAGCCTTATACGTTCGACCCATCGTGCTGCTAAATTGAAAATGCACGCGCTACAATGTGTTTTGTTCGCACTGACGGGACTACTTAATCTCGCCGCTTGGATATCACTCGACAGTCCGCACGACCGGCGTTGTTTACAGAATCACTACCCTGGAAACGACTAGGTACTTTCAATTTTAAAACGCGAAGGCAAAAGATGGGTAAAGGCTAGTCTACGTTTGTAATGAGATGTTTCATTTTAATTTTGGACTTATTTAAAAAAAATAAGATGTTATATCATGGGCTACACAAAACCCGTTATCCGTAGCATACTCACAAAACATCATATACGCATAACATCATAATTACTAGCAAAACACGATATTCGCGAAACATGATATTTACAAATAGTCGGGTTTTGTTATAAAATCGTAGGTAGGTTTAAGCTATGTTAGATTTATAGCAGGCACGGAGGGCCAAACTACCCAGAAATAGGAGCCCCGCGGTAGCTAGACACTGTCTAATTCATGTATTAATAATAGTAAAATTTTGCTAATGTGATGTTTTGCTACTATGATGATTTGTGAATGTGATGTTTTGCTTTTATGATATTTTTCGGAATAATTATCATGTTTTGCGAATATGATATCAGAAGACGGAGAGCACAAAACAAAGGGTGCGTCGCTTGACTGACTAAATATATGTATTTTTCATGGCATAAAAATATACTTAAGAGTATCAATCAAGTCCGAAGTAACTGAAAAACATTATTACTTTACTAATACATTCGAAATGCCCAAGCACAATTTTAATAAAGTTACCACTTGCTCTGTATCAGAATACGCAGCCACCCCATTGGTTGCGAGTTCCTAAAAAGCCTTCTAAATTAAGATTGCACGAGCGCCCATTTGACAGGTGCCGTTGACAGATGAAGCCAACCCGTCTTTTTGTATGATGGACGTTTAGTGGGGAATCCAGAGGGTTTAGCTTCGGTTAATTCTTACTACTTAGTCTTACTTACTACATGCTTTAGGGTAGGATTGAATCGTCGTGCTCAGATATATTGTAACGATAGTTCACTCGCTCCTTTTTACAAGATTTTTTATTATTTAACTTTAACTGCCTAAGGTCGAAGCTAAAAAGAATTGACAACCCGATTTTTATGAAAAATAATGCTCATATCATGCTTATAGAGGTTTGTCACAAAAGCATATGTTTAATTTTTTATTTTGTTGATAATAATTTTTTAAGAAAAACATAAACCTTGTGGCGTTTAAGCTCTGTAACCCTTAGCAGAAATTGGTTAATTACTCAGTACATAATAAACGTATCGTAACAATAAAAAAAGGTTTGCTTTGAGAAACCTCTATAAGCATGATTTTTTTATAACACCCTTTAAAAAGTTCCTATTGTAGTTAAATTACCTACTACACATACCAACAGTTACATATTGACAAATATTCACACAGCTCATCAATTAAACCGTAATTGATAATTAATGGCGGCGCTGCGGGACCAAGGTGCGCCGCATAATGCCAGTTCTTGCGCGGGCGCGTGCGGACAGAAAAAAAAACAACAAAAAAGGTCGATGGTGACATGAAAAAGTTTACTAATGCGGTTTGACAGTCGGACCGTGTAGGGCGGTAATTAAAAGAATATTAGGGGTTTAACGGATGATTTTTGATAGAAAATGATATTTCTGAGTAGCGGAAAGAAACGCTAGCGGCAGAGAATACTTGACTTCTATTTCACTTTTTAGGGTTCCGTAACGAATGAAATTAGATAAGTAGTTACTTATAACCCAGCCATGCTTCCGTCCGTCAGTGCTCTCTTTTGAGAGGAAAAATATGCCCTCCTTCCCCACAGCCCCACAGCACTACAAAGTTGCACTACTGACCAATGATTTCTATTTCTTGTTCAAATCTATCGGGGTTGACGGAGCTGCGCTAGCGCGGAGCTCCTTTATCTCGGTGCATTGGCCCTTCGGGCCTGCTGAACACCTGACATAACCTAAACCTATTTATGATACTAGTTTTGGTGAAGTGCAATTTAGTAGTGCCGTGGGGCAAAATATGAACCTACCTATTACATTGTTAGATTTCTCGATATAAGTTTTATTGGAAAGGTTATATCTTTAAAACTACGGTTTATTTAGGTACCTAGAACGTGGTTGACGTTTGACTGTCAAGGGTGACGGTTGCAAAATTTTCTTCAATTCAATTTAAATAGTATTTTATTGTAATATTTTGTGAGTTTGCGAGGAATATGAGTGAAGCGAGTAGAGGATCTTGTGACTCAAGTGAGGAAGGAAGTGTGATATCCTCCAAGCTTGTGTGTGGCCAAAAAGTACTAGAGTCGCCTCCATGGGATAGTGTGAGCATGGTGGGCTTGGCGGAGCCCTCCCGGCGGGAAGTAGGAGATGATGATTCTATGTCGTTCGTGCGACGGGTATCGGAAAAGCGGGCTGGTGGTCCTAGTGACGAAAGTAGTTTGTCCGAAGCAAGCTTCATTACTGTAGGGAAGAGACCCAAGCGCTTGCGAGTTGCACCAGCGGCGGCGGCAGAGTCAGGTGTGGATGGTGTGGATGGTGTTCCCGGTAGTTTTTTCGAGGTTTACGTGGTATCCAAAAAGGATTTGCCCAAACAGATTGGCTTAGCCAAGTTGCTGCAATGTAAGGGCATTAAAGGTGTTTTGAAGATTAAATACATGGGTTCCTGTAAGGTGCTTATGCAGTTTAGTTCGAAAGTTGAGGCTGAAAGACTCCTGGCTGCAGAAGAGTTCAATAACGAGGATAGACGTGCGTATTGGTCAAACACAGTATGTTGCTCATATGGGATTGTTCGAGGTGTAGAGTTGGAAGTTGAAGAAGTCGAATTTATGAAGAGTATTGAAGGATCGCAGGATATCTTGTCAGTGCGAAGGTTGAACCGTTTAGATAGTGATGGCAGATGGGCTAAATCTGAAGTAATCCGCTTATGTTTTAAGGGTGCCGTCTTGCCTCCCTTTGTATATGCATATGGATGCCGGTTCAAGGTGAGGCCTTATAATTTTCCAGTGACCCAATGCGCGAGATGCTGGAAGTTTGGTCATTTGAGTAGATTTTGTCCATCTGGCAAAACTCTTTGTCCGAAATGTGGAGGAGCTCATGCTAATTGCGAGGTAACAGAATTCAAGTGCTTGAATTGTAAGGGTGCTCACATGGCCTTAAATAAGTCTTGTCCGGCTTTTTTACGAGAAAAAGAAATTCGTGGTATCATGGCTGCTGAAGGTTGTATTTACAAAAGAGCTTTGTGGCTGTACACCCAAGGCAAGAAAGTGCAGATTGTAAAGTCCTGGAGCCAAGAGGTGCCGCATATTTCGGAGGAACTTACGCGTAGGAAGTCCTATAGAGACGTTGTTTTGTCCAAGCCGGTGGAAGATCAAGCATCTACTAGTGTCATCGACCAGCCTATAGTTCAGAGACCAAATTTAAATAAATCAGAGCGGGGGTCGCCTCGAGAGCCTCGAAGGAGAAAAAGGGCTACAAGGGGCTCTAATTTGCAAGTGTTGGAGATTCCGGTTGACGCGCGACCTGTGAACATTGTTAATCAGGAGCCAGGTCGGAGTAGGGACAAGAAAAAGAGATGTATCGATTTTGAGAAGGTGAAGGATATTTTGCTCTCCAGTGACAGCTGGGGCGAGAAGTTGGTGTTAATTTTTAGAGTTATTGTTCAGGACTGTTTGGAAGTGTGTAAGGAGTTCTTTAAGGAGACTGATTTAATTAAGTTTTTTTTCAATAATCTAAATGGCCAGGTCTAATGTCAAATTTAGTTTGAATATAGCACAGTGGAATTCGCAAAGTATAAGACCTAAGCTAGTCGAGTTTGATCTATTCTTGAATAGAGAAAAGATTCATATTGCATTAGTCAGTGAGACATGGTTAGACTGTAATTCGGCTTTTAGAATAAGTTCTTATAATGTATTTAGAAGAGATAGATCGGACTCGTATGGTGGTGTGGCAGTTTTTATACATAATTCTATAAAAGCTCAGGTATTTCACGTTCCAGTTAATAATTTTGGTATTGAAATCGTTTGTGTTAAAATTTTAAATTGTGCCTCTTTAAATTTTGTTGTATCTTTGTATTGTCCTTCTACAGTGCGGACGACGCAGGGTGATTGGGACTCTATTTTTTCGTCGTTTTCGAGTAAGACCTTGGTGGCAGGGGATTTTAACGCTCATCACACTAATTGGTCTTGTAAACGTGACTCAAGAGGAAGTCAGTTGTTTGATTCTGCTCTCGAGCATGGTTTCGTGTCCCTTAACAACGGTAAGGCGACAAGAGTTAAATTGGTGAATGGATCGCTTCAAGAAAGCTCACCTGACGTCGCTTTTGGTTCTTCGGATATAGCTGTAGATTGCGCGTGGGATGTTACCAATGAACATTTGGGCAGCGATCATCTCATTATAAAATTAGGTTTTAGTTATTGGAACAGTCGACAATTTGCGCAAAAATTTAATTTTAAGAATGCTGACTGGCCAAGTTACCGTGAAACTTTAAAAGAGTATTTTTCCACCGACTCAATTTCTCTTCCAAACGATGTTGAGGTAATGTATAATTTTTTTGAGTCTAGTATCAAAAGAGCTTTAGCCTCGCATGTTCCAGTAATTAGAATTTGTGCTGACCCTGCGCGCAACTTCAAGCCTAAGCGTTATTGGAGCCAATTGTTGTCAAGGGTTGTTGCACAAAGGCGACTTGCATTGAGTAAATTTAGGCGGAATCCGATTCCCGATAATTTAAGGTTTTTGCAGCAAAAGGTTGCAGAGGCACAGCGTGTTATTCGTAACGCCAGATTTCAGAACTGGCAGGAGTTTTGTCAAAGTATTGATGAGACTACCTCCGCTTCTGATATGTGGCATCAAATGAGGTGGATGAAAGGTTATAGTCGTTCTAAAGTAGCTGCATCTAAAGAGAGAAAGCTTGATCTATTGTGTTCTCTTGCACCCGATTTTGTGCGACCAGAGACACCAACGTTTCTTTCAGTTAATTCACTTCTTGAGGTGGATTTTTCTATGGGAGAGTTAAGTGCTTGTTTAAAGAAGAAAAATTCTGCGCCGGGTGTTGATGGATTACCGTATGCAGTTATATATAATTTACCGTTTATCGCTAAGTCGTTTTTGCTCAAGCTGTACAATTTAATCTTCGCTTCCGGCGTTGTCCCTACGCAGTGGCGTAATATCCAGGTTGTACCCATCCCTAAATCAAGTCAGTTGGAGGATCATTTATCGAAGTTAAGACCTATTTCCTTAATGTCTTGTGTGTGTAAATTATTTCACATAATGATGGCGAGACGCTTGGAATGGTTTGTAGAGAAAAATGAGGTTTTATCTCGGAACACAGTAGGTTTTAGGAGAGGTCAGTCGTGTGCAGATTGTTTGGCTCGCCTAGTGTCTTACATTCAAGTGGGGTTCTCTAAAGATATGTCAACTTTGGCATGTTTCTTGGATATTGAAGGTGCATACAATAATGTGTCTGTCGAAGTAGTCGTTCGTAATTTAGACAGTTTAGGAGTTGGGTCTAATTTCTGTAATTATTTATGGGCTTTCTTGAGCGAGAGACATCTCATTCTTCGAGATGATGATATTGGTTTTTCTATGGAGCGTTGGACTGATAAAGGTTTGGCTCAAGGGGATCCACTGTCTCCCCTTTTGTTTAATATTGCTACTTATCGGATTTGTCAAAAGATAGAGAAGGTATTTATTTCTCAATATGCGGATGATTTTGTTTTATATGTTAGGTGTAGGAATTTACAAGATAGTGTTTATATAATGCAAGACTCTTTGGATATAATGGTAAATATTTTGGACACGTTAGGGTTAGATGTTTCGGCTAGTAAATCAAAATTTTGCATATTTAGTAAAGGTCGTAAAATTCACCATGTTGATCTTGATATACGTGGTAATCAGTTGTGTTCTGATCTTACTATGAAGTACTTAGGAGTGTGGCTAGATAGATCGTTGCGTTGGGGAAAACATATTGGATATGTTGTGGAAAAAACTCAAAAATTTCTTAATATTTTAAAAACTTTGGCTGGAGCTTCTTGGGGAGTTCATCCTAGACACCTGCGTAGATTATATATGTCACTGATTCGTAGTAGGATGGATTATGCATGTTTTTTATACGACAATAGTGCCAAAACGCATTTATATAAGCTTGAGAAAGTTCAAAATCAGGCGTTGAGGGTCGTTGGAGGGTTTATTAGATCATCACCTATTCATGTTATGGAAAGTGAGCTTTGTATAGTTCCTTTACATATCAGAAGGCAGTTTTTGGCTTCAAAATTTTGTTTAAAAACGTTAACTTATTCGAATAGTCCGACTATTGATGTGGTTCGTGAGTTGGAGTTCTTAAGCCACAGTGGTTATTGGAGCGGGAAAAAGAAACCTTTGCTGGCTGAGGTTTTAGAGGAGGTCTCAGATGAACATATTCATGCGTCATATCCTTTACAGATGTTTCAATTAGATGTGTGGGTGTCTAAATTTGAGTTGGACAATGTGTTATTTTGCAATCTTGAGTGCGTTGTAGGTGCGAAGCGTTCCTACAATCCTTATTCTCTTCGTGCTGAAGTTATCTTAGAGCTGGAAAGGAAATACCATGGTTTTTATAAACTTTTTACCGATGGTTCAAAGTGTGGTGACAAGATAGGAGCAGCTTTTTTTGATCCATTTAATGGTAAAAAGGCACAGTTTAGGATTTCTTCTGGTGTATCTGTTATGTCCGCGGAGCTTTGTGCAATCTCTGAGGCTTTGTTATATGTGGAAATGTTGAGTTATAGTAATATTGTGATACTTACTGATAGCAAAAGCGCCATTCAACATATAGCTCGATGTGCTTCGGGCGAAAGGTGTTTTTCATTGGCTTACAAAATTTTAGAGCGTATTTGTGTTATACAGGGATCTGGAAGATGCCTGAGATTGCAGTGGATTCCGTCACATATCGGCTTGGCAGGAAACGAGGAGGCTGACCGCCTGGCCGCAACGGCCGCTTTTGATGGTGCTGAGACTGTGATTGCTCCTGATTTCTCAGAGGTAGTCACTCGGTACAAAAGCAAGTCTTATGGTCGCTGGAAAGAATACTTTGATGAACGGTCTCGTGACAAAGGTATTTGGTACAGGACTATTCAGTGTCAGCCTCCTCGGGTGCCTTGGTTCGACTGTACTCGCCTACGCAGAGCAGAGGTTGTCAGCGCGCATAGGCTTCGGTCCGGACATGTTCCTTTAAATCAGTTTGCACATCTCATGAGGAAAGTGGAGTCGCCCAACTGCGAAGAGTGTGGGTCAGTAGAGGATGTGCAACATTTTTTAATGGAATGTGTTCGGACTCGTGCAAAGAGGGAACAGTTGTTTATACACTTTGGTATTAATTGTTCAAATGTTGGCATCTTCCAATCCATATTGGCAGAGCCTTTGTCAGAGGTGGCTAAATTTGTTTATGGTTTTTTTTCTAAATGAGCCTTTCCAAATTTGGTAGCCTTTTTTTTATCAACCTTTTTTTATGTGTTATTTTGGTTAGTGTTGTAGTATTTAGGCCAGCTGGAGCTGACATGTTCAAGGTTGAACAAAGCTTCTAAATAAATAAAGAGAAAAAAAAAAAAAAAAAAGGTACCTAGAAAAATGTATGCCTTATTGTTAAACCAATACCAATCAACCAAAAAGCATCAGCTATAATTGTTAAGTTTGGAATTGCTCTTATGACTGCTTTTATCTTTGCTGGGGTTCTATATATTCTACTCGGTAAAAGTATATTGCTTTTGACGTGTTATGGTATTGTTTTTAACTCAACTCAGCCATCATTACTGGTAATTAAATAAGAGCTAACGTTGGCAATACGATAACATGTCAAAAATAATATCGGTTTACAAAGTAGAATAGAGCTTTGAAAGTGTAATTTGTTATGTTGTCTATTTATCATAATATTTACTATAGATTGAGACTAAAGGCACGAAACCCTCAGAGCGCAAGTCTGACTCGTATTTTGTACGGCTTTATTTATTTAAAACAAGTCTGTATGTTACATTTAAGTGTACTTTTTGTCAGTTATTGTTTATTGTACAATATTTGTTTATGTAAATATGCAATTGATTATTAAAAAAAACTATGTAAGTATGTAGGTGTAGGCAAATATCTATAAGACGTAATCCTGAAAACTACATAAATTGCTATTGTTTATACGAGTATGTCAAATGAGCCAATTGAGTAAGAAGGACAATTAAATAATATAGGTACACTAATAATGACAAATACCTCACTTTTTATTGAACACACGCCAAAGAGATATCACCCTATTGAACCACCTGCATCAGTTGTATCACCTATTCCCACATTATTGCGTGCGTATTATACATTGAGGCATTTATACTGTCGCTTCAGGTGCAACGCGCTTATTGTGCTTCAGTGTACTACGAAACAACGATGTATTTACGGGCCTTACAAACTTACGCTCCTCAAACGTCACATTCCTATAAATAATATATACAAGCAATTAAGACCGCTATTCAACGGTAAATCGTATGTAAATAAAAAAATATTCCGATGCTCCAGTCAGTTGTCTAGTCGGACACGCCTTCCGATCAACGACGAAAAATATGATCGTCCTCTTCACACCTGCGTGTCGTGCACTATCTATCCTTATTGCACTCGGGCGGAAGAGCTTAAAAGGCGAGAGGAAATGTTTTTGTTAGAAAAGTGTCTATTGAAAATGGAAAGGGGTCTTGTTGCGATATCTCGAAGGTGTTTGGAATTATCTTTGCTATAAAGCGTACTTATAACGTAAAAGTATTCTCTCTCTCTTAATTTAAGAGCCTCGCTCTTGTCGGTGGAGTAATACTCATTTCCATTACTCCATAAATAGGGCATTTAGTGTGGTGGTAGCCCCACTTGCCTTCCACACCGCAGTACAGCTTCCGGACTTCCTTCCACTGCTGTTGGGACAGAAACCCATCTAGAGCCCTTCTCTTCGGCCTTCTGCCCATACTAACACCGCTGCTGTCCAGTGTCAGAGGAATTACGCTTATTTAATGGCGGCGTATACTCGCCATGTCATAGGGTAATCATTAGTTCTTTTTGGCATTTTATAGGTCAGCCTATCCTACTAGACTAACCACCACAACCTCCTACCCTACCGCTCTTTGGTCTGGGACTGCTTATTTGTGTATTCGCAGCTGACCACCATATCTGATGGCCGTTCCACTATCCGCCACCTGTGGACCCAGTTGGTAGCCTACAGCTCAGCCCCAACAGCAGTATTATGCGACCTTTAATAGTATTTTTTTTTTTAAATAAATTACGTGTTCGGGTAATTTTTTTTCTTTGAGACAAACTATGTCAGACAAAAAACAGCGAAATCAATAGAGCCGTTTTTAAGTGATGCTCCGTCATACCATACTTGTGGCACTTGATTTTTATTTATAGTACCTATAGATAGATAGATTCACTTCGATAGGCCACTTAATTGTAGTAAGTATTGAAATATAATGACTTGGTAATTCACAATGCTTCCAAATATATCAATCGCTCAAAGGTTAACTGGAAGAGATCCCTTAAAGGGATAAGTTCGCCTTTGTACATCCCTGTTATATTTTTGTCTATTTTATAATTGTTATCTCTTGTTTGTACAATAAAGTGTTTACATACATACATACATATATAATATGTAAAATACTGAATATTTTTTTCTCAAAAAACGCAATGGCTAGTAGGGATTCAATAAGAATGCAACGTTATAACATAATAGGTAACTTCGTTTATACTGTAAACAATTTTCAATTATAAATAAATAAATAAAATAATTCCTTAAACCTTCGGGGTGAAATTGTAACGTAGGTATAGGTAGTAAAAAACTTCCTTTAAAAATCTACACGCAACTTGACGAAAAAAACATTTACAGGTTGTAAATGGCGTTCTCAAATGAAATGTCAAATTTAAAGTTCCCAACTGTCTGTAAAACAATAACTCATTCGGGTAATTTTTTGGACGTTAATTTGAACAAACGGCGGAGGGCACGGAGCGGCTCCTGCGAGTTATTTTCCGGAGTAATTGGTACGTGGAGGAGGCAGATGCGTGAGACGTTTTTTTCAAAATTTCACGACACATAGAACGGCGGCCGCGGTCACTCGGGACTTGGGGAATTATACGCGGTGAGCTTGACCAGTTATAATTTTTTTATAACATTTTAGTAAGTGTAGTACCGACGAGTGTTTAGTACCGATTTCACCAAACAATGTTAACCACTTAAGAGACGTATGAACTAACAGTCGATTAACATTGATTAAATTTAGCATCGTTTGGCGAAATTGGTACTCAAAACATGTACATATAAGTCTTCCTTAATAATGGGATTTTGTCGGGTCCGTATAAGAAAGCATAAAATTAATAATTAATAATGTATCATAATCCCTAAAGAATGTTTTTTTTCGGAAACCGCAATCTTTTCAGGATTATTTTAGAAAAAAAAAAGTTCACTTCTTTCGCTTTCACTCGTGCTTTAAGCTTGACCATATAAAAAAGTTCAAACTAATCACTTTAATTTTAATCGTTCTACATATTAAAATATGTTTTACCAATAACTTTAAACGTCTTTCAGTTCCCATCATTAAAATCTACACTGGACTAACTAGTATCAGAGTAGACCTAGACTCACACACATTCACGATTCTATTGTAAGAGAGTAATAATTTTGGGCTTTTCGACTGTCCTCCTACTTTTGTTGCTGACTGTACTCGTGGATACAGTCCAAAAGAAACTTCCCTTTAAATGGATCAATTTGACTTTTGTATAGCTTCTGAAACATGCTTGGCATAGGTTATTTAACCTGGGTCATTGCCCAGGTTAAATAAATAAGTTTAAAAAATGTCCCATGTTCGCACACTAAGTGCCGCACGCGCACTGTCCAGTAATTCCCGTAATTCGAGGGTGCCCACTCGGGTGCGAACGCAGATTGTGCGAGATAGCACACACACACGACACACACACGAGTCGACCAACACTTCGAAGACGGTGGTATTCTTTAACGGGAAAGGGTCCACGCAATCGCACTGGCTTAACTTGAAATCACTGTCAATGGAAATGGGGAAGTATACAATCAATCAATCATTAATTTCCCGTTCCAAGTAGCCCTACATTTATTTTTGTTATTTTGTATGTATAGACTATTTTTATTTTTTTGCGCATCAAGTGTAAACATTTATTTAAAAAACAATTGTAGTTTTTAAATTTAGTCCTTGCCCTTGGTCAGCCAGTTATTACTTTTAAATCTATTATTAGTTTTCACTCGAATTATTGGAAAGCATAGGTTATATTTAGTATAGAACAGACATACATCATCATACACAACCTCCAATTTTCATGGAGCGTGTTTTTACTTGTATTTTGAAAATAAGTATGTATAGTCAATAGTTGTTTAATCTTAAACTTAATATGAAAGTAATGGTCAAGTGTATATCATTAAAGAGCCGAGCCCTCACTTGCTTGATCTTCAAAAGAGTGACTGACTCGGACCCACTATTTTTGTCCCACTGCTATTCGCTTTCGTCAGAAATCATTTTATTTTTAAGACTGCGCCGAGCAAACTCCGAGCGTCCAGTGGCGCCCTTATTACTATTATTGTGTTTGCTAATTAACTGTATTGTGTTAATAATTATAATACTGAAATCGTTTCGAATAGACATAACGTTATTGTCCATTTAATACTTGTTCTTATTTGTAACAAGTTATGACACTTATTTTAGGTTGTATCCCTACTCACCCCTTAATCCCAACTCACCCCGTTTTACGGTACTTGAAACACGTCTGTATAGACCGTTCGATATTCTAAATTTGAAATTTGACGCAATTTCTTTATTAGTTTTGTACACAACAAGCAAGAGGACCTTTAAGTTTTTAACCTATCTAGCCTCCCTCGTCTTTTTCTTCTTATCAAATTCTTGTTGTTGCTTCACGATCCTCTTAAACAAACCCAATTCGATGCCATAAACCCCACTATAGTGTATACTTTTAGGCATTAAAAAAAAATGTAAACAAAACAACCACGTGATATAGTTCGTCAGCCAATAGAAGTAGACAGTGTTCTGCTTCTATTGGCTGCCGTCAAAGTCGTCGAACGTCAAAGCTCGATAAAACAGTTTTTTATTGGTTGTTTAACAAAGTCACGTGATTTGGAATGTTTACATTTTTTTAAATACCTAATAGTATAGACTATAGGTAAGAATACCCCCGCCTGCACACCGTGCTCCGTCACATTCGTGACACCGCTAATTGCTTCACCTGGTAACCGATTTGACGAATGCACTAATTTCAGCCTAATTTCGGACGCTTCACTGATAAGGTTTTTGCGAGCTTAATTGCCGTCTTCCTGGGTGCTTTGACGTTCATTTTGTCGTTACAGTTTTAGTGTAATGCTTCTTTAACAAAGTCACCGGGGCAGTTACAAGTTAAAATATAAATCAGCAATCCAAATGGGTCGTAAGAAGGTTAAAACTATTGTTAAGGGATTTTGTTTTATAAACCTTCACTGCACAAATGGAAATCAAACCCAGATAATTTCTGTCAGTTACAGTAACAAAATAATTTAGGTAGATTTTCAAATCAATGTGTATGCGAAATTATATAATGTGCATAAAAAGTACTATAATAGCATCTTATGTAGGACCTTTGAGGATTTTTAAAATATAAATTCCTTAGCAATGAAAACTGCAGGAGTAAAAGAGTTAGAATCAGATCTCGTTTCCTTATAGTATTACGAAAGTAGGGTAAATCGTCTATTATTGGCCACTTTGAGTAACTGGCCTAGAATAGGAATTTCGTTTTTAAAAATCCTCAAAGTTCCTACTTAAGTTGTTATCTTATCATGGTACTTTTTTTGGAAATTATATAATTTCGCAAACGAATCAACCGATTCAGACGCGATGTTTGAAATAAAAAAATAGTTAAATCGGGTTGGTCACAAGTTGGGCCAAAGATGGGGTCGCCAATATAGGTATCGGGGTTTTTCATCTATTTAATACCTAGTTACTTATTAACTAGTACTACCTAGATACTTAGCGAATTCAAACGTCCTTTAGGGCTGATTTTTCAATCTCCAGATAACATTATCTGTCAGATAAATTGTAGCTCTGTTCTTATCTGTCTTATGACAAAGAAAAGGATAGAGCTACAATTTACCTGACAGATAGTTTTATCTGGAGATTGGACAATCAGCCCTTAGTAGCTTTAAAATCGGGTAAAATTAGGTAATGGCGGTTGCTCACAAACATACCTACTTTAAAACATTTTATGGCGCACTGGCAGCATTCGCCAAATACTGGTTTTACGTCTTTCTAACTCGGCCATCATACTGTTAATTAGAGCTATCGAAACATTTGGACAATACGGAGACACGTTGAAAGTAATAAGGTTTTTGCCCTGGGCCTCTACTCTACTGGGTAAAACCATATTGCCTTCGACAGGTTATTGTGTTGTCAACGATACGTTAAACTGTCAAAGGCGATATGGTTTTACCCTGAAGAAAGTACCTACGAGTATTACTGCCTTGCCTTGCGGGCGAGGCGATCCGGTGACGCTACGGAGTTGATGTAGTGAGCCTTAGGCCGCTTCCTCACTTGGCGGTATACTTGCAGTAAAACACGGAATCGGTACGGGTTGCTAAGCAACTAATGGCGTCTACCAATCAACGAGCAGCGTTTATGCCGACAGTAAGTATTACTGCACGCATACCGCCAAGTGAGGAAGCGGCCTTTATCCATCGAAGCAAGCGGTGTTGATAGATTATATTGGCAGTAGTTCCTTTTTGCAGTGCCTTTTGAAGGTACAGTCACCGTCATAAATAAGTGATGATTTCTGTACCTTGTCGCTTTTAATCGTTTGACAATTTCGTATGACATTTCAAACACGACGTTAAGGTGACAAGGTTCATAAACGATAACTTATTTATGCCGGTGACTTTACGAGTAACATGTCTAGTTGATTTATATTAAAAGGTACTTACTGCTAACTACTGCAAGCCATGTTGATCGGGTGCCGGGTAGCTCTACCTTCATTCTACTTGGTACAACCGTATTACTTGTGACATCTTTGCGGGTCTCATTTGCGGGTGGTAGGATCTTATCCATTAACCTACCGCCAAATACCAGTGTTCGCATTGTTGTGTTCCGGTTTGGGGATAAGACAGCCGGTGAAATGACTAGCATAGCGGCATTCCATCTTAGTCCTCAGGGTTGGCAACGCATTTGCAGTCTTAGGATTGCATTGCAGTCTTGTGAATGCGAATGTCTATGGGTCACAGTTTCCACTTACCAACAGGTGGCCTGTGTGCACGTTTGTCTTCTCTATACCATAAAAATTAATAAAAAAACGTATCCTATTGTCAACGTTATGATAGCTCTTATTTACTTGACAGTAATGACGACTAACTTAAAAACAATACGATAACATTTCAAAAGCAATATCGTTTTACCGAGTAGTAATAATAAGAAAGCCCCAGCAATAGGTACACGACTAGATTAACAAACATGAACAATTGAAATCAAACAGTTTCCTATTTTGTCAACAACCGGCGTGAATCCATCTTGTACCCTTCAATTAGGGTGTCAAAGCGCAAGCTTATCGACACGATGCGTGCGCGCCGGCGGGGTGGGGGGGGCGGCGCGTAATGAGCGAGCGCGAACTGCATGACCGATGTCACTCGATGAGGCGCAAGAGAGGAGCGTTCGACCAACGTCCTTTAGATCTAGGGCAGCTTTTATAAAAATTGGGATACACCTAAAAAACTTTTTAATTTTATTCGAAATAAGAATTATTTGACGACACGCTCTGGCCTAGTTGGTAGTGATTCTGCCTACGAAGCTAGCGGTCCTGGGTTCGAATCCCGATAAGGGCAGATATTGTGTGATGAGCGCGAATATTTGTTTCTGAGTCATGGACGTTTTCTATGTATTTAAGTGTATGTTTCTCTATGCAAAGTATTCATATCGTTGTCTAGTACCCATATTACAAGCCTAGAGCTTAGTTTGGGGCTTGGTCAATTGGTGTGACATTATCCCCTCATATTTATTTATTTATTTATTATTTTTAATAATTCATAAATTAAAGTATCCTAACCTTCTTACTTGCATAAAAGTAATGACTTTTATATGACTTTTGTTTGACATTACTACAAATTACTCGAGTACTGACTTTTGTTGTCTAGATACTCATAAATACGGGTGCTATAGTGCCCGGCCAATAAGAAGTCAATCCTGACACTTGGCGCAACCATTAAGTTTCTGAATATTGACAATGTGGACAGGCAGTAAAACAATGTTGTTACTTATTACTTTTCATTCACATGCAACAAATAAGTTTAGCATTGTTTTTCTGCAGTCAATATCATCAATATTCAGAAACTTTATGGTTGTGCAATGTGTCAGGATTGACTTGTTATCGGCCGGTCACTGTCGTAAATTAAGGCCCGAGGGGCTATTGCTTAACGCACTCGCAACCGCCATTGTTTTCATTTTGAAAATCGAAGGCTTGTCTGCATACAAAATGAAAACTATTGTCCCGCTTTGAAGTCGATTGAGATTGCGAGTGCGTTAGGTAATAGCGACGCCGGTTTTATAAAGGCCCTTACTAAATGTCTGATCAAATTTTGTTACTTTACTTTACTTTATTTCTAACGGATCTTTATAAAACCCAACCTTAGCCTGTGGTTAGTTGTCACAAAGTGACGCAAATAGTTAGGAAATATGTTTTACATACAGTACTAACAATAAAGCTGCAAACAAAATGGAATAGACAATCTAAAAATGTATTGTAAAATCGCGGTTTCTTTTAAGCTTGTACCACAGAGGCGATAGACAGTAGACGGGCGAGACAGACAAACAGACATTATCAAGTTCCCATGACGAGCGCCGCCGCGGTAATTAGGTTCGCGTCTATTTGTGTTTTCCGGAGTGTGTACAAATCTCGAGATTACTGCTGAGATAATTATTATGTCCGTTAAATATAAGCGTTGGCTATTTAATGAATGTGCCCTAAACGGTTTATTATTAGTCTAGGGCCCGTAATTTTCATGCCGCTGACGCAAAAATGACGTCACACTACATAGAGTATGATTTCAAATTGTTTTATTGTAATTACTAGCGACCCGCCCTCGCTTCGCTTCGGTTTATTTGAGTTTTCTATAACACACGTACATAAAACAAAATTTATTATACATAAAAACCTTTCTCTTGAATCACTCTATCTACTAAAAAAAACCGCATCAAAATCCGTTGCGTAGTTTTAAAGATCTAAGCATACATAGGGACAGACAGCGGGAAGCGACTTTGTTTTATACTATGTAGTGATTAACCATTAGTCGTCAATCATTTAATCATGTACAACTGAGTCAAGTAATCTATTGACGCGTAGAAAAATAAATACCTACTTGATACATAAAACGTAAATGAAACTATTTGTTTTGTATTTTATGCTCCTGATGCTATCATAAAATTCGTAAGATCCAGGTTAAACACCTTTTGTGTTAAATTTCCTTCTTCTTTTTCAATATGTTTAGTTGTTCTTTTTATTTTTGATGTTATATTTTAATCACAATTAGTACAACAATCGTTTTTGTCGTTTACGATTAAAAACGGATATTTGTTGCAAAACTCCTGTAACAATAGCAAATGTAAACAATAACTAAGACACTATTAAAATCTAAGGAACATAAGTATGAATTATTTAATAATTTGATTTTTTTATTTTTATTTGAGTGACAATAGTCACAGTTAGTTAAACGATATGTACTGATTATTTCATCGATACCGGTCAACGAAAGAGGTTGACAAATAATTATGACGAAATACTAATTGGAATCATACAGTGTATGTAGCGTGACGTCATTTTTACGTCAACGGCATAAAAATTACGGGCCCTGAATTTATTACTAACATTACATGTCCATGTCCTCCCGTGGATGTCGTAAGAGACGACTAAGGGAATAAAGGCTGTGTAGTACTGTTAGGCGATGGACTTGCAACCTGTCACTAATACGCTGGTAAACATCTTAGCCTAATTGTGCAAAATGTGGTTACAGAATTAACAAGTTTTTAGAGTTGTTAGTAATTCTGTAGCTCTGCCTACCCCACTCTGGGAATAAAGGCGTGAGCTTATGTATGTGTATGTACATAGTTTATAGTACAGGACTTTGATTTGTAATAGTACTACTAGGGTGACGGCATCAATGATGGACACTTCACTTTTAATTCAAATTTCATATGGTCCTTAATTGATTGTTGCAAAATAAATGAATAACCCTTAGGTGTAAAATAGGAATCAAGTGTCCATCATTGGTCCTTGTCCATTATCTGTTCCGTCATACCTACTACGTCGTTAATTTGTTTAGTGAAAATACTCATTTTATCTTTATGATAGGTAGGTATAGGTAGTGATTTAGCCAATGTCAAGTGAATGGAGTATAATTAAAACTGTAAATAAAAAAATATATATGTAAAAGCCGGAATTTTTTCAATTACTCATCTTCCCTCCCTCTTGGCACATATATTAATGTAAATAGGTGGCATATGTATAAACTATAGACAGTAAGGGGTATTTGTTTCAATGCAATTATTGAAGTGGTAAAAAAACATGTTAATATATTAGACCAAGAAGAAGAAGGTTTGAGTTTAGTTCAAATATGATATTACGGTTCAATCCAGTAACACTTTAACACATTCAAAAATAATAGAATAATAATAAAGTGAAGGTCAGATTTTTTAGGAGATAAGAAAAACTGAAATTTCATAATAGTATAACTTATTTCAAGTATAACCGTTTTTATTTAAAACTATGAATGTTAACTTGTGTACTTAATTTAATTATAGAAAATCGAAACAAGATTATTAAGAGCGCTTTTGGTTAGGTTTTCCGTTAAATTTTCCAAAAAACTATATCGAGAACTGTCAGTTTTCTTTTTCTAATAAAAAACTGGTTAGAGTAAAATTGTCCATTACGAAAAAATGTCAATTGAGATCAAAGTACGTAACACGATAAACTACAACTAAAAACCACAAATTATTAACACTAAAAACTTTATAATGCGTAAATGTAGCTGTATCAACGATAGTTTTCAGTTACCAATGTTATTTACAGCCTAGTAGAGCTTTTGCGTTAGAAAATAGAGTTTATATTGAAGTAAATTAGTACTTTTATACTTAGGTTTATAAATACCAAAGTAGCATGAACTATAGACAATACTAGCGTGAGGGTTTCGATCCGTTTGCAGTTTATTTGTGGGAAAATTGTTTTGATTAAAGTGCTAATTTGTAAGTATTTTTTTAACAGGATTTGTTTTACTTTTTTTATTCTAATTACACACTTTGAAGTAAAATTCGTTTCTTAAACTCGGGCTGATTTTGACACATGCTAGTGCTGTCTACATGATGCCAGTAATTTTAAGCCAGTCAGGAACCATTGTAGTAACGGCATGTTCGTGAAAAAAAACGCCTGTCCGTCAGTTAAATGAACTGCCACAAGAAGCTAATACACAAACCAGGACAGCAAAATCTGTGGAGGGCGCTACTAGCTCAAAAAAATAGAACAGCAAGCTTTTAAAATCTTTCCTGGCTTCAGCACAAGCTTACTAGTCTAGAAGTACGCTAGTTTTGTATACACGAAGATAGACGCACTAGCTTGCTAGTTTTCTAGCACTACTAGCTTTTCTGGCTTGAAAAACTAGCCTCGTGTATCCCAGTGATTAAAGTAAAAAACGTCAAAGCACAAAAGAAAACTCATTGACGTTGCCAGACCATTGCATAGAGAAGTGTCAAATATATTAGAAGAGGTCATGCCAGCTTAAAGATGTCCACCGGAGAGGCATCTTTAGCACTTCTCGGTGTCTCCAATCGCTCACAACGTCACGCCTTCGCGGGGCTCCCTTGAACGGCTCGTCTAGGCCGGCCCCGGGGCGGGGCGAGCGCCCGGCCGCGCTCCGCTCGCCTCCCCACACGCATTCTCACTTCAAATTTCGAACCGGCCTGTGTGTTCCGAGCGAACTTTTCCGAGTGGTTACGTCTTTATTTTTTCTAAGCGGCCAGCGTTATTTGATAATTTTGTTGTTTCTCCAAGTTGACGTTCCGTCTTTTTTTTAAAGTGGCCAGTTATATTTGACATTTGAAAAAGTTTGTACTTATATTTTTATGCAAATTTGAAAGTTGACGTTTTAATTTTTTAAAGTGGTTAATTTTTTGATATGATAGGGATTTTATTTTTTAAGTTATGTAAATGATTTAAAGGGGAACTCATAAGAAATTTCTTAGTGGACAGTGTTTTGTGCTTGAACGTTATTATTTTGGACTTATAAATCGAAGTGATAAGAACTATGTTCGAAATAATTTCGTTTTGAAGATCGTTCAGTTCGAGATTCTTTGCTGATAAGGTAAGCTTGTTTTTTATTTATTTAGGAAGTTGTGAACTAAATATTTTGAATACTGATGTAATTTTAACAAAAGTATTCTTTTTGAAAATTTCATTGATTTGCCTAGTGGTGATTAATAAAAAAAATAACAGAGCATTGACTAGGTCTAAAATTAAATTACATTTAATCGTCTAATTTTTATTTAAAATAAAATACAATCTTTAACACTTACCCCTTGTTAAATTACAGTTAAGAATATAATAAACAAAGGTTAACATTATGAACTGACTTTGATATAATTATTATGTAAAACGTTTCTTATAAAATCTCGTAGCAACGAATGCTCCCCAAGAAAAGACTTCAACGCGCGCGACCTACGACGCATCTTCGTCTTATCACTTAAAAATCTTACAATGCGTGAATTAAAAAAACAATTGCGTGTAGTATGTAGTGTACAAAACTAATATGGAATATACGTCAAATTTCAAAAATAGAATGTCGAACGGTCTATATAGATCTACAGATGTGTTACAACTACGTGCAAAAGGTTATTTACTTAATATTTTCGCCTTTTCTTCAAATTATTATAACTTTTACAACTGTAAGTACCTGGTTTAAAAGATGTTTTTAAAGTTGTCTAATTGAAGTACTTGCGTATGTACCAATTTTATATTATGCTACTATTTTTTGTTTTTGTTACAAGAATTACCATTTACGTTTTAATTTAACAGGCATATTATGGATAATAATAATTTTATTTTCTCTTTACTTAGTAGTAATTTTATTTCCAATAGAGTCAAAATATCTGCATGCTTTTTTTGTCTTTTCTATATTATTATAAGTAGTAAAAAAAAAAAGTTTTTTTTACCTACGACCAAATGTTTTGAAAATCTATACTTAGTCAAAAAGAATAACGCAAAGGTTTAAATTTTGCTGAAAGAGAAACTAGTTTTATTGTTCTATTTAATAATTCATTTGTGCACACTCATTTTGATTTATTATTGATTTAGTATCACCTAAAACATTTTTCTGCAATTGATCTCTTTTGAATGACTCAATACTTGACGGAACCCTTCTGTAAGCAAACTCTAGTTTTGTATAAGTTTTGAAAGACCATAATTAAAAACACCCTACAAAAAACCGATTTCCAAAATAATGAAATTTCCAGTCATAGTCCCCAAAAACCTGGTGTTAGGTATCAATAATCACGAGCTTTTAAATACGAAATTAAATTGTTTAACTCTAAAGGTCAAGTTTGCTTAATCTTATAATAAATTATGAGCTCGTGTATCAGCCTTTTTCGTTTTAGTCCTGGTTTTAGGGACACCCTGTACCCTGTGTGCCTGTATAGGAATATTTTTGACCAAAATAAAAATTCGCCTTTTCATCTAAACTCATCAGTTAAAGCTTATAAAATGGATAATAAGTAAGTATTTCTAGACAACAGAATATCGTAGATATTTTTTGCATTTCTATGTCAAGTAGACCTGACCCTGAGGATGTAGAAAAGCTCCTGCTTCCACTGATCCATTGGGTGCGATGGCAAAAGACCAATAATAAAAAAAATATGGAGATAATCTCACACAAATATACCTATATTCCTAAACCAGACAACGGTACAAGATAACAATAAACATACCTACGTAAAAAACATCTAAGACCTAGAACAGAAATTTGGCTCATCACACAAATTTGACCATTTTGGTATTTGAACCCGGGACCGCTAGTTTCGAAGGCAGTGTCACTAACAACTAACCACGTCGTCAAGATGACTTGAGTCTCTATTTTACTGGTCAAAATTATACTGCCTTTGACATGTTATAGTATTGTTCACAACTCGGCCGCCATTACTGTCAAATGCACACACATACACACATACACACACATACACTCGCATCTGTATGTAGCTGTAACGATAGTCTTTATTTACCTACAAATTTGTAAACTACTTGCATGTATCTGGTAGTTGTTGTTCGTTCTTTATTCATAGCTCATAGGTGGATGTCTGTAATTGGCACTATTGTCTTGTTAAAACTGTTTACATGATTTGTAATGTGCTGTTGATATCCTTAATAAATAAATAAATAAATAAATAAATAAATAAATGTCTTCTCGTTAATAACTCAGAGTATATCCGGGATCTTTTAGTATTTAAATCATAATACGCGGTACCAAACGTTATTAACGCGCTCTCATAGAGCGCGTCAATTGAGCTGTTCCTCTGATCTCCGCCGTCATTTAAAGTAAATGATGCGCGTACGCCGGTAGGATTGCACGGCTATCACCGACGCCTTACATTAACGTTGCGCGATAAAAATGTATGTATGTACTCGCTTAGAATAATAACACATAGAATGATAGTTTCCTAAAGCCAACCCGTCAAAAGTGACGCACAAAATGAATTCATGTGGGCGTAATCAACGCGTACTGACACACGACAACACGCACACAAGTAAACAAATAATGTTGCTAGCGGATTACATTTCCCCCTAAACTAGAGGATTTTTTCACATAATAAAGTTTGTTAAATTATATCATTTCTTTGCAGTTACTTAGTAATACAAACGTTTATTAACACTTATGTAATAAATAAGAATAAAAATTGTCTCTTTCTAATTCGCATAAAATATCATGTCTTAAATTCGTTGAAGCCATGATATACAACTATTATAACTTAATTTTACTACATCTCGATACAAACGAATAATTTCACGAATTAAATCAGCGTTTTTAAACACAAATTTGTCATGCGTGTCACACTGTAAAAATAATAACTAATTATTTTTCTTATTTCAATATAAAGGTTGTAATACTTTAGAACTATTAGGAGGTTTTGTTGCTCATATCCTTCTGTTGTATTGTGTTTAATAAGATAACGGGCAATATATTTAAAAATCATATCTGTAATTTTATATACTATATGTGAAAAACTTGTGATACCGACAATAACGGAGGATGGCCGAATGGTGAACTTATTTTAATCGCATTGTACTGAGTTTTAATAGCCTTGCAATTGTAATTGTTTTCTAAATAATTGTCGCTTCGATGATGTAATTTTAAGCATATTAGCTTTTTTGGACTCGTAGTACAATCGGATGCTTAAGTATCGTTGAACTATAAGACGCGCCAAATTAATGTCGTGGTGGTGAGAGTTTATATGCTCTTCTGTTGTTGAGAAGAGTGTTCTGCCAATGAGTTTCTTCATTATCAGAAGGCATAACTCTTTCTCCGAATTTCTTGCCGTATCTTCCTTGAAATGATTTCTTAGACACGTTTCAGCCACGCTACAAATTGTGTATACTTCTTTTGATGCGTATATTAACCCACCTTTATCTCTTGCACAAACCAAACTATGAAACCATAGTTTTTCCGTTGAAAACATGTTGTTTATACAAAAGTTACACTTTACCCGGCTAGTTATGTATCTTACTACATTTCCTGCTATATAGCCGACAATGTGATTTTTATAATTAGGATCATCATGGTGCGAGACATTTTCGAAACCTTCGTCAAATTCGCTTGGTTTTGTCTTCAAATTATTTATTTCCTCATCTGCATCATCAAACCTTTCCGAGAATGTCGTAGCATTAATGCAAGTCAAGGCAGATGAGCAAGTTAAAATTGATACATTTTCCAATGGCACGCAATTTCCACTGTCGCCGACCTGCAACTCCATACGACACAGTAGTTTTCTGAAGCTGCCCTTAAATTGTATCACGTTTGGATTATCATTGTGCCCTCCATTCATCCTTATAGAGCCAAAAAATAGCTCTATGTGATCCTGGCTTAACCTGTAGGTTGTAATATACTTAATTTCTTCTGTGCCTTCAACTAAAGTTGTAAATAAATGTTTAAGGCTCTCTATGCAAACAAGCAGCCCTTTAAAGCCCGCGGAGCACTTCACAGCAAGGACCGGTTCAAAGTTTTTGATGTTAAGCCTAATAGAATTTTCATTATCCTTAAATTTGCGCTTTCGGGTAGTTTTAATCTTCAGATTAAGTATGTATTTTTTGGCTTTTTCTAAATAATCAAATATTTCCGTCTTATTAGCACTTGAAAGGGGATGACAATATCCATGCTGTGTTAACCTTCTGGTGTTAAAGATATCAAACAGGTCGTTGAAAATCAAAATGAACTTTTCTGTGCCTTCACTGTCCATAAAATCATTTAATTTTAATGTTTCTCTACAAAATTTTAATGCAACTGACACACTTCAACTGAGCAGTTGCGAGGCTAATTTAACTTTCATGATTGTATTTCTAAACTGAAGGTGTTTACGTGTTAGTTTGTTGGCAATGTGAAGACCTTCTTTTTCTTGCAGATAGTTTAGTTTTGTTAAGCACTCCCAATTTACTTTCATTCCATCCAGATCTAAAAATTCTTTTTTATCCTCAAAATGATTTCGGACCAGTTTTATCATATGGCTAGAATCTAAGAATACTGCTACGTCGTGAGGTGCTGTTGGATGTTTGAAAGTGGTTTTCATAGCCTCTGGGTTTTTAATTTGGCAACCTAATAGTTGCATGGCTGAAATATTCGTTGCATGGCCGTCGAAAGTTAAGGCAACCACTTTGATACCGACTTCTTCACATTTTGTAAGGCACATTTTTATTAGGTTGACCTTTTGCCCCCCGGATAAACCATGAACCAAAAAATATCCTAATGGAATTTTCCAATGCTCGTTCAAACAAACAAGCATAAAAGTATACGCTTCAGTAGCCAATGTAGTACAATCGGATGTGCCTGATCCCAAGTCAACACGACCATGACCTCCTTTTAAATTCTGTGGTCGTATTGCCATTTCATCTGCTATTAAAGCGCATACTAATTTTTTTTCCGTACTTTGAACTTTGCTTTTTAAAAGTTTAAATGCTTCGTCTGTCAATCCTGGAGCACCATCTATGTTTCGATACCAGTTATAAATCGTTTTTGGATGGGGAAGGCATGTATTGAAGGTTTTCCGAACATATGTGTAGGCTCGTGGCGAGTAAAAATGTAAAGTTAGGCAAAATTTTCTAAATTCTGGAGTGTATTTAGGCATTGGTCGTTTTTTTTTCTTATCTATTTTTTAACTAAGTTGTTGTACAATTCTGCTGTAAAAACATTTTCCGATAATATATTTGAAATATCATTGTTTATTATATCTTTCTTTGCGTAAGTTGGTTAAGATTTGTTGCAGCGATGCATTTTTTTTTTTTAATCGTCGAGTTTTTTGTTACATAGCCTGTATTTTTTTTGTCAGTTTCCGTTGCAGAATTACTTTTTTTTTTAATTTTCTTCTCAGTGAAGCTTTTCTCGGCGAGTCAAAAAGTGAAGACGATATAGAGATCGTCGGTGACTTCATAACACTGTTGCCTGTACCTGAAGTACCCTGTAAAAATATAAATAATGAATATAGCTAAATAGATCACAGATTATTTTGATATACCTACGAATATAAATCATTCGGATAATGTTTATCTATATATTGTTAAAAACTAACTGGTTGTGGCTCTTTCAGCTTGTTGCATTCCTGACTCATCTCATTGTTAATGAAAATAGGCAGATTCTGGAACATAAAAGAAATATAATATACAACAAGCTCTAACCCACGAGAGAGGGACAAGACTTTGTGGTTTTTCCCGTTTGTAATTGTCTGTGTTCTGTCCGTTTAAGATTGTTTAAGGGCACGCTACACCTTCCTAAATTAGGCACTAACAAGAGGGATGCCGCAATACGTTAGAGACGTATGGAGATATCTCCATGTCGTTCCAACGTATTGCTGCGTCCCTCTTGTTAGTGACTAATTTAGGAAGGTGTAATAAGCGCAAGTTAATAACAAGTTTTTGACGGCGAAATCACTTGGTGGACCGCCATAAAAATAAATAGTGTAAAAAAGAAATATTACTGATTCGACTGACTGTAGGTTGGCTTTGAGCCAGAATGCTAACTTCCCCTACAGCAGCCATGACGAATTCTTCATCCATTTCAAAATGTAATTTCAAATAGAAAATTAGAAATGAGAATATCCACATGACTTCACGTAAACAAATTATAAACGGGACTATTTTATTCGCCGCTAAAATTAGTCGATTAACTTTGACGTTTCTGTGTTTTCGCGTAAAAACGCCATATCTAGAATAGTATTTTGGCAGCTAAACTAAGTTCAATAGACCGCCTAAAATAAGAAGCGTCAGATTCAAATTAGCGCTGTCATTTGATTATGACAGCTGCTCATAGAATAGCAGTGTTTTAGCGACACCTAAATAAAATTAGGAAGTTAAAAAATAGAATAGAGTCCAATGTACTAATATATACTCGCACTCACCTTAGTTGGAACCACATCCCGACGTAGTCTACACAAGCCACCTTTAGTTAGATACTTTTCAGTGTCATTAAAATGTATAGAACATATTTTCGTCCTCCTAGACGGCTTCCACCAGCTTTCGTTTCGATTAAGCCTAATTTTTTCAGTCCAACGTGCGGCAATAATCGGATTAGAAGGAAATCTTGAACGAGAAAATCAAGTAATTATATAAACAGAATTCAACTAATATCACAGAATAGATAATAGTACAAGTACTCACTACGTCAATTTAGCGGAATAAAATTCGTTATACTGGCAACATTTTCATGCAATGTCGTTAGTAAATAATATAATATTTTAGTGAATGTTTTACGTAAAACGACAAGTCAAAACATTGTACTTACACGTGGAATGTTACTTTAGAGTGTTTATTTACTTTGTCTGATCGGTTGTGGCACCCATTAACAACGCAAATCGTCATTATAAATAAAAACCCGGGAGCTGTTGACGCTGTGTGACGTGATTGCGACTGACGGGCGGCGATCGCCGAGTACACCAATATGGTGTAGTTTAAGTCTGACGGGTTTGGTGCGCGGACTAGGTTTCTATGTGTTATTATTCTAAGTGTACTCGTATGTAAACACTTTATTGTACAAACAAGAGATAACAATTATAAAATAGACAAAAATATAACAGGAATGTACAAAGGCGAACTTACCTCTTTAAGGGATCTCTTCCAGTTAACCTTTGAGCGATTGAGAAATAATTAATTAATAACGAATAGCCAAATAAAACACATGCAACTTAACTTAAATAAATCTAGATGGATCAGGCTCCGGAGCCGAATATCATTGAAGACCTAAAAGAAGCAAAAGTTACAATGTTGCTTTTAGAATTTTAACTTAGGTATATATAACGCATAAAAAAATAAATCATGTTAGTGTTACAGGTAATGGTTTCTGCAAAACAGTCAGTTTCGTCTTTATTTTGACCGTCCGAAGGCGAGTCTGCATACAAAATGAAAGAATTGTTCCGTTTTGAAGTCGATTGCGATTGCGAGTGCGTTAGGCAATAAACCTGCCGATCTATATTCTCCACAACAATTATTTTTAGTTATAATGTTTTAGGTCATAATTTTCGCAAGCAAACGTATTTTATAAATCAAACCTAACCTAACCTAGCCTTATCTACACTTGACATAGTTGGAATAGTTGATGCCATGCTTTGTCCTTATCTGTAATTGTGACATTTGCATCTGACAGAAAGTGACAAAGCATGGCATAAACTATTCCGATCTTATTCCACGTTTATAAGTAAGGTGGTTACATATTACTCATATTAGAATTCTGGAAAGTCTACGGTTTCAGAGATTAATAATATAATACGTAAATTATAACTCAAACGTCATGTATAAAACAAAGATGGCGCGATCTCAGCCTAAGGTCGGTTCGCACGGTCTAGCCGAAGAATGGGGATGCTGCGTTAACGCGAGTGTGATTTTTATTTGTCGACGCTAATTGTTGCTATCTTCTGCGGCTGGTGTCATTGTTTGTCCCGAGGTATTTTATGGCTGTTAGACAATGGCACATTAAGATTTTATTAATGTAGTTTTTTTTTACGCTTTGTCAAGATAGAGGTTTAATTGTACGGTTTTATTGAGACGTAAAAAATGGCGTGAATACAAAATTTCATCGGAAATCATAATTTGCATCGAATATAAAATGAATTGGTTTTCATATTTTGAGTTCTTGTTTCAATGAGTTTATATAATTTGCTATCACACAATAATTTGATACTTAAGTGCCTTTGAACTTTACAATTAGGTTAGTCTAGGCCACAATATGTCTATGCCTAAAGTGCGCTGAAAAAAAAATTACTCAAAGACTTGTCTTAAGACAAAAACTACTCTACCCTACCCTACCCCTACTACTTTCCTTAAGCTAAACTTCACGATCTAAAACTACAATCATCAACATAATATCAGCCGAAAGACGTCCAATGCTAGTCTTAGGCCTTCCTCCTAAAAGTATAACGTGTATATATATCTTAAATTATTTTATAAAAAAATATTAGGAAAGCTGAGTAAACGACAAAATTACATACTAATAAAAAAACATTTTATAACTTTTATGAGTTAATTTCAAAACTGTTCATGAGCCTGTGCTTTTTAATATTCCTCGCACCTCTCGAGAATTTACGATATTTTCTAAATCATATGTTTCCGCGGAACCAAATTGACGCTTTCAACACTTCGCACTCCATTATTACTTTAACACATTTAGCTTCAATTTCTACATGGAATATAGTCGATCCCGCGTGTTGGCACTGAATATGGACCTTAAGGAGACGTTATCAATGCAAGACATTTTATTTCATCGGGTTCTTAAAGATATTAAGCCTTAGAATAAAATAAATTAATAACACAAATATTAACCTGAAAATGTGCTTACAGTTGTTTGACTTCACCTGTCAACTATCCCTGTCGTTTATAAAATAGAGGTCTAACGGTCACGGAAACCGTGTTTAAGATTAAAAACGCTAATTAGAATGTAAATTATAATAATTATCTGAAGCAGTTACGAAGATTTCGCTATTATTCATGTGCCGCCTTAGAGCTTTTACTTTTAGTACGCAAGAAATGAATAAGGCCATGTAAATGTACCCAGGTACTTAGTAAGTAGGTATAAAGCATTTTTTAATCTAGCAAAATTCTAAACCTGCCTGATACACCTATTTTTGGAATACGTTGTTCTTTATTTTGATACATGACGCAATGGGGTTTGCGGTAAAATTATTTTTCAGCCTCTCAATACAAGGTGTTAAATCCAATTTGACTTTTTCTAAATCAAAAGAAAACGTACGTACTCTCCTACCCTACTTAGCCTTGTAATGTAAACGAACTTATGACATCGTGATTGAATAAGTCGTTGCTTAAATACTAAAGGGCCACAAATAAAAATGTGTTTGTGTTGCATTTAAATTCAGAATGCTATATACTTTAAGTTTCAAATCGAACTACTTACATCTGTTTTTGTTTTGTGGCGCTTTTGTATTTAGGCAGCGAAGTCTTAGGCACGAATTTAAACGTTCAAAAATCAGTTTTAGCAAAATTGGAGGGCTACTAGCAAAATTTAAACCTCATCGCCTGTCACCCGCGCTGCAGACCCCGACAGCTAATGACAGGCATCGGGCCCGGCAGGCGATCGCTAAAGTGTCCAAATTGCCGACGCCTTGCCTTAAACACTCTATAATAAGCCCCCAACATCCGATTTTCGCACCTTCTCGACTCCGCTCCATAATTCTACTTAATTAGTGACGTATGCAGTCCCGAAGCTGCGTCCCATTCACACTTACAAGTAAAACTATAGGCAAGAAAAGAAAGGAGAAAGGTTGGGAAAACTCGAGCGGTTTGCCGACGGTGTAGTTGAATTTAGATTTTATATTGAAAGTGTTAAGAGCGTTTAGTTTGGAATTGGTGGTAAGTGTAGGTTTGTTTTATTGGAACGCCGTCGGGACTTGACATTTGTGTAAATTTGACAAATTATTGACGAATTGCCGAGGTGTTTATGAGGG
Organism: Acleris laterana; assembly: GCA_963966035.1. Lineage (NCBI taxonomy): Eukaryota > Metazoa > Arthropoda > Insecta > Lepidoptera > Tortricidae > Acleris > Acleris laterana. The sequence goes on from OZ014461.1 coordinate 6,848,160, forward strand.
GTCCGGCGGTTATCGCATTCCATGCCCGGCTCTCTGAATCCCATACGGGATGGCCTCGATACATCATCAAAAGTCAAGTTTTGGGCACTGACAGAGAGACCAATTGCACAAGGCTGAAGGTGTTAACGTTTGCGCCAAACGTAGCATCACTTTAATGGTCACGATTTGGAAATTTGAACATTTGCTCGTTTTAAACTGAAGATTTACCTTGAGTGAATGGGTTTTACACTGCGTGTGCCGTGATGTTAGCGGGAATTCAAAATGAAACTTTCAGCCCTAAAAATATAATTCAAAAATGTGAGCCAAGTAAAATAAATATTCTCTTAGTTGTCAAAAAAATAATACAATAATTATGATAATAGTCAGGTATATCAACCAGAGCGGATAGGACAGTGCCATTGCTCTTAGAAGGTGCTTTGCGTTTGTATTATTCTCTCACTCGCTCTCATATGCTCTTATTATGAGCGAGTGAGAGAGAAGTACAAAACCGAAGCATCTTCTAATTGCTCACAGACTGTAACTACAGCAAGTTCCTTAGTGATTCAACTAACATCGTAGTTGATGTATCTATACGTCTTGTTAGGCTCGTATGGAATTAAGACGCTTGCTTAACAATCACAATATTGTTAGAAGCGACCAATTATTTTTTTCAGTTTGTTTAACCCTTAAATGCATAGCGTTTCGAAAATCGAACGCGTCTTTAAAGTTCATTTCCAAATTTGAATTATGACAATGCTACAAATCTTACTGCATAAATTCTAAGATTGAAATTTACTTAAAATGTACGTTTGAAATTGAACTTTAAAATATACGATGTAGATCTACATCATTACGCATTTAAGGGTTAAAATTATTGCTGTACTTTTTCACAGGTAGCGTAAAGTAATATAGCTACTGCTGGTACAGACTATTCGCATGAGTTCAAAGTCGCTACGGCATATAGGTACGGTCACGAGCGTTAATTTGGGACTCATTTCCAGAAAAATATGCTTGAAGTCGTCAATGTCATTAGAGATGAGATGTCAAGTCATTTGTAACTTTCAGGAAACTCAACCTTATTGTTGTAGAATGTCAGATTGACTTTGGACCTAAGGTGGGTACCAAATTAAATCTACAGTGGAGGTTAGATATCAAATATTTGACTCATCATCGTCATCTTTCTACAGAACTGCTGAAACACACCAATATGTTTTTCATGTCTCAAAAGTCATCGATCCATACTAATCCATACTAATATTATAAATGCGAAAGTGTGTCTGTCTGTCTGTTACGTCTTCACGCTTAAACTGCTGAACCGATTTAGGTGAAATTTGGTGCAAAGATAGTTTGAATCCTGGGAAAGGACATAGGGTGGCTTTTTCCCGAAAGTCATCCCCTAAAGAGTGAAATAGGGGGTGAATATTTGTATGAAGCTACGATACAAAAGTTCCACGCGGACGAAGTCGCGGGCAGAAGCTGGTTTTAAATAAACAAGATGTTATAATCGCACATATCTTGAGGGCTTTCAAATAATATACTTACACTAGCGACCCGCCCTCGCTTCGCTTCGGTTTATGTGAGTTTTCTGTAACACCCGTACATGAAACAGGATTTATTATACATATAAACCTTCCTCTTGAAACACTCTATCTATTAATAAAAACCGCATCAAAATCCGTTGCGTAGTTTTAAAGATCTAAGCATACATAGGGACAGACAGCGGAAAGCGACTTTGTTTTATACTATGTAGTGATGGTAGGCTAAAAGACCTTTAGGTACTTTCTCAATTTTCAAATAAAAAAAGTAAAGATGAGATCTTGTGCTACTACTCTTTCAAATTACAGCTTTTATCGTTTTAGAAAAGACAGTCGAACAATCATTAAGGCTGCGTTTCCACCAGTTCTGTGTCAGGCAGCGAAGCGATATTGCGAGGAAAAATCCACCAATAGCTAAGTGAGGCTAGTAAAACAAGAGAACCCTTTTGGTGGATTTTTACCTAACGGGTACTGTTTTACAGTGCTTGGTACGGAACCTTAAAAAACAACGTTGTTTATTTATTTAACCGTGTGGTTGCCGGGTTAGAATAGTGCCACTCCATATCTTCCCGTGGATGTCGTAAGAGACGGCTAAGGGAATAAAGGCGTATAGTACTGTTAGGCGATGGGCTTGCAACCTGTCACTAATACACTGGTAAACATCTTAGCCTAAAAGTGCAAAATGTGGTTACAGAATTATTAACAAGTTTTTAGAGTTGTTGGTAATTCTGTAGCTCTGCCTACCCCACTCTGGGAATAAAGGCGTGAGTTTATGTATGTATGTATGTATGTATGTTTATTTATTTATCCCCTATGCTCTTAACAATTACTGAAATGATTAGGAGAGTACAAGGAAGGTTTGATACAAGATAAAAAGTACTTAAAAAAATACAATTGCATCGCAAACCAGGTACCTACAGCTATAGTTTAAAAACACCCCAAATTATATTACCAGTAGGTACCACGTACGAGTAATACAGTAAAGTGTCTTCTGAATTACATCACCCTGGATTATCGCAGTAATAAAACTAATAAATCATAATCATACCTTAAAATACATCCTCAATACTCTCACATACTTCGAGAATGACCCCTGCTAACGTCCCTATTCCTATCAAAATACATACGATTATTGCTTAACACACAGGCCTTATACTTAACACAAAAGCTCAGGAAGCTATTATTACTCGGGCACCAAAATCTTTGATTTTTCGACGCATTGTTTCCTTCAACCTAAGAAAATTACCAAAATAACTATGCAATTACAAATACCAAATATTTTTATCCCCCTGTAGATCTTACATGTGACTGAGTATGGTTTTAATTTTGGTAACAGCAAATATAAGGTTGTCAGCGTCTTGTTTAAATAATTGGTAATGAGTGGCCGCAGGGTCGGGGTGATTGGCGATCATTGCCGGCGATCGGCGATCAAATGACTCGCGGATCGCAATCACAAGTCATTATATGCTCGTAAATAATTGTGGTCGTGAAAACGTGGTGTGGTCGAGCGTTTGTGTAATACGGACGTTTTGGGTTGGCCGTTATTAGCTAATGAGACAATGGTATTTAGCCGGTTTATTGTTTTGCTGAAATTGTGAAGATACAAAATTGAGATTTAATTACGTACGGTCACGAGCGTTAATTTTGGGACCCATTTCAGGAAAAATATGCTTGAAGTCGTCAATGTCATTAGAGATGTCAAGTCATTTGTTAACTTTTAGGAAACTCAACCTTATTGTAGTAGAATGTCAGATTGACTTTGGACCTAAGGCGGGTACCAAAGGACATGGCCCGTTTGTGCCCCAATTTGTACACGAATGAGACATATGTGAAAAATCATTAAATAATTATTAATTACACGTGTGATTAATTAAATCTCTGTACAAGCAGCGGAAAAAAAATAAATATAAAAAAGATATTGTGTGCCGGAAACCACCCACTTGACAGTTTGGCATGTACACATACGCGTGCCGGCGTGTTATTGAAAAAGGTGAATCCCTGGAGGCCGTATTACAAATTCTTAAAACTGACAAGTTCTAGGCAACGAAAGGGACAGAGCCATATGACATCACTCTGTACCTTTCACTAGAGGACGTTTAACTTGGCATGCCGCCTTTTTGGATTAAAGACTCGGGATTCAAAATAAAATAAAAAATTAAGGTGGTTCGCCTAAGGTTCGCGCCCTTTTCGCGCTATAGAGCAGCTTTTTTTTCGACGAGCTTTTTTGCCCGTGTTTACCTTCAGTCGTTCACGTTCTTAGGGTGACACACGGGCCGCAAGGTCGCCGAGCCATAAGTACAGCGTACCTACTTACTCGACCGTCTATCACCTCTTTTATAATGAAAATAAAGTTTACTGAGGATAATTTTTCTATTGTTCTTTTCCGCGTCCAAACCAATCGTTTTATGTAAAATTACAATTCAAACAAAGCTTTGAAATGTCATCTACATAAAAAGCGTCGCCCGTTCAAGAATTTATAATACCCGGTCCGGCGATCACCTTCAGGATTACAGCCTGAAACTATTCATACGGCACAGTACAGTGACGAGGAACAGTGCTAGTAAACAAACATGTTTAAATAAATAGATAAACCGGGCACTTTCGATTTTTGCAAGTACTTTAAATCTATCAAATATTATGAAGAGTTTGTTTGTTTGTTTGTTTGAACGCGCTAATCTCAGGAACTACTTGTCCGATTTGAAAAATTATTTCACTGTTAGATAACCCATTTATCGAGGAAGGCTATAAAGGCTATTTATCATACTCACGTAAACCGAAGCGAAGCGAGGGCGGGTCGCTAGTAGGTATATTATAACTAAACAAGATTTCATGCTACAAAATAAAGAAAGTACTCGTAATGTTTACGAAGAAAAATAATGATTTTATATAAATAATATTAGTTTAATGCTGTATCATAAAATTTCAATTCGTTAAAGTATATTTAAGCTTCATATTTGAAAAAATCGAAAGTGTATATTCTCTTAAAAATGGCGCTCGTTCGACGAGAATAACAGGCTTGTACTATGGGTACTAGATAACGGTTAACATACTGCTATACATAGAGAAATACAATACATACATACATACAATACAAATACCTAAATTACATAGGAAACATCCAACACTCAGTAACGGATACCTATTCCCGCTCCCCATACAAATATTTTCTCATGCCACAGGTACCATAAAGAAAATTTTGTATTTAGCAGTTTAACATAACGCAAATTAGTTATTACCCGACCAATTTACGTATTGTGAATCTAATAAATATTCCGGTTCCTCGGTAGCCCTCTTACCCGTGGTACGGTTGACCAATCAGAGTCGACGGAGCTCCTATTTCTGAGTGTTTTGGCCCTTCGGGCCAGCCGAAGAACTAGCATAGCCTAAACCTGGTTATTACTGAGTGTTTTGATCAATATCCAACTGTACCACGGGTGAAGACCTCTCTGTACGCTAGACTCCGGTGCACACAAGTGTGTGCTCTGCTTTGTATAACTGCCAAGTTTTCAACAAACTGTAATATAATTGTGCTGTAAAACATTGTTACTCTCGCTCTGTGTGCGTTGTCTCTGAATAAATTTATTTTCTTTCTTTCTTTCTTTCTATTTAATAATAGCTTAGCGTGTGAAACCGCTTTCCACCATGACTGTACAGTGGTACACCGCGACCGCGCAAAACCCTTGTTAATCAAAAAGCTTAAAACACGTAAATTCTGTGCGAATTCATTAAAAAATTAAAAACCAAACTGGTATCAGAGTATTTCATGTGGCACGAAAATGCAAATCGCGCGGTTATGCCATTTTCCCCGATGTCAACCTAAATAATGTGTTTTTGCTCGCCCGAATGTTTCTTAATTGGAGTTACGGCTCTTGCGGCCGTTTAGGAGGCAATGTATTACAAACGCGGGGCATTTCTGGACTGTAATGAATCGCTTTATTTCTTAGCGATGTAATTATGCCTTTATTATTTTGTTTAGCTAGGTCGCTGTAGCTAGATCGGTTTAGCCTTGTCTTTGCATAATGTTTTACATAGTATAAAACGAAGTCACTTTCTGCGTCTGTCTGTCTGACTGTCTGTCTGTCTGTATATCCGTTAAATTCTCCTAAACCACGCAACGGATTTTAATGTGGTTTTCACCATCAGTAAGATATTTTTTCAGAAAAGGTATATTTCTATTTAAAACTCGAATAACATAGAAACAAACCATGTGGCGTGTAAGCTCATTAGCCATTAACAGTAATTTGTTTATTTAGTTTCTCGGTGAATAATGAACAAAAAAAGTGCTTTTAAGGCATAAGCATGTTTTTTTTTAAGTTTCTGTTGTCAATTCAACTATGAAAACAACTATCGAGTGTCTAAATCTTATCAAATAGAGTAGTAAACGCCTCTTCAAAATCCAATAGAGCTACTCCCAAAGCCCCGTGAAGCGAGCGAAGAATTTATTCAAATCGAACGCATAAAAAATACGTACCGATGTCTTACAGAGGAGCGTATAAATGGTGATTAAATTCCTGGGACACTTCTAAACATACTGAATACTATGCTATCTAATCTTTACCAATAATAACGTTGAAATCTTGAACATTTTGACATTCCCAACTTGTTTCTGCGGTTGGCAAAGTCTCTGTCAATACTAAAAGGGAACATAAACGTATGTGACCATCTTTATAAAAATCTTGCCAGGCGCTATTTTGATTATTTTTGACTAGTTATTTATATAAAAGCATAGATATAAACGTCGTAACCGCCAGCTACTGTAATTCTTTAGATTAAAACGGTCACATGAAGACTTAGTTCCAATTATACCGTCGGTGTTGGCAAGTTGGTGGTTTGACAGCTTCTGTTTAATGACAGTTTTAATAAGCGAGAATGCGACCTTATCATTATCACCAAATTAATTAGATAGTTACAAATGTTTGGAGTGAAACACGATATATACTAAAGATTTAGAAACAGGTTGATTTTAAATGTTGAAAACATGGTTATGAGCAAGTTACTTAACACATTCGGCCCGATTAACTAATTTTCATACTAGTTAAATGGATTCAATATACAATACTTAGTTTTTACATCTGTTATTAAAACACCGTAAATATTTGACAGAAAGTTAATATCTTAATTATGTATTTATTTTAATTTCACCAATACGTGTATAAAAAACAACGTTCCTGAAAAACAGAAACATAATACTAACTTCGGTACTATTTTGGTAAAAAAATAAGATACAGGGGGTCCTAAATTAGATTTTATAATTTGGTATATCAATTTATATTTCTCGAGCGCGGATCGTTCCACGGCGCGACACCGATCGGCGTGGAGGTGAAAATTGCGCAGTGACACGAGCGGGTGGTCCCGCTGTGGGGCGATGCAAATGCGACGCTATCGGCGCACGCGCATGCTGCCACTTACACCGCACTGCACGGGTAGCACAAGTTGTATTTTCTCTCTTGTTGCTCAGGGTAGTGATTCTGTAAACAACGCCGGTAGTGCGGACTGTCGAGTGATATCCAAGCGGCGAGATTAAGTAGTCCCGTCAGTGCGAACAAAACACACTGTAGCGCGTGCATTTTCAATTAAGCAGCCTTTTACGTGCGACCCATTGTGCTGCTAAATTAAAAATGCACGCGCTACAAAGTGTTTTGTTCGCACTGACGGGACTACTTAATCTCAGAAGTTGTTTACAGAATCACTACCCAGTGCGTCTCTATCGTTACTGTTTAGATAGAAAGGTAGGTCCGAGCGACAATAAAGACGCGGGTAACTTGTGGGAGCCGCACGGGGATGTTATTCCCTTTAAAGGGCGTTCGGTCGGTCGAACGAGTGAACGAGTGAACGCGGTGCAACTTATATAAACCAGCGAGTTTTTGTAGTCCCATCAGAGCGTACAAGACACATTTTAGCGCGTGTATTCTCGATTAGGCAGCAGGGCTTCTGTCGAATGATGGAACGTATAAGGCTGCCTAATTGGTGCACTTGTTATAATGTGTTTTCAAATATAAACATAGTACCTAAAAGACTACTACATTAAACTTTTTAGTTACGTCATTCACTTATATTTAAATCAATCATACCTATTTAATCTTAAAGAGGACTTAAGTTACCTAGTTAGCTAGTAAACTAAACTAAACTACTAACTAGGTTGTTTTAGTCAACTTTCAACTTTCGTTCGGTATGTGAAATGTGAGGCGTAAGACCGATAATTGGCAAATACTGCCAAATCAAGTTCCGCTAAGAGCTTCATTACTTGAACATTTGCGTTCGCACGCAACGGTGTGAGCGGCGGTCGGCAAACTCCCGCGCTCCTGTAAATAGTTTAATGGTAATGAAGATATACTCGCGCAGGCGCCCGATAACGACGCGATTAATATCGCGTCAATTCGTATGTATATTCTAATATATCAAAATTTACTTTTCAAAAAAAATCAACTAGGTATTATGTATTTGCTAGTTCCGGCAGCTGCAAACATCACCGGAGAAACCTCTAATATTTTGATTTCCTTAGGGGTGTACTAAATTTTTTTTCTAGAAGATCGACCGCAAACATGCAGAAATTATAATAATAATAATAATAATAACAATATCAGGGGACTATGTCACACCAATTGACCTAGTCCCAAACTAAGCTCTAGGCTTGTACAGTCAGCGTCAGAGAAAAGGACCCCCCCCAAGTCGTTAAAGATTATCGCACGACGGCGAACGTCACGTGACGTTCGCCGTGAGCGGCTAGCTTCCCGCGCCCCGCACCCACCTCTCTGCCCAAGCATTCACCGGCACCAATACCACTCAAATATTATTTATTTTGCTATTTGGCTTTTGGTCAATCCGAATACCAAGAATAACTTACAAAAAGACATTTCACTTAATATGTGCCCGGTTGAGGATACGAACCCCCTTCACCAGCTTACAACGCGACGCGTTATACCACTAGGCCATCGACTCAGATGTCAGTCTCAACGAAAATTTGCATTGGATTACTCCTCATTTAGAACAATTTTAATGACGATCTTTATCTTCTAAAAGTTATGGCTTAAATTTCAACTTCCACCTTGTTTACTCCTCAATTATGGCTATAAGGTTGAAATTAGTATAGATTTCTCGTTTGGTTGAATATACTGTGCTTTTTGCCGATTGTTGCACTACCGTCATTTTACTTCAGAAAAGTAACTGCATCGAAGACGGCTTTATTAAGCAGTGACTTAAAGTTGGCATTCGAATAATTTACTCGAATTGTCCGTCGCATTTATTATTTTGTAGTTGAGGGTAACTTTGTAATGACTTCACAAATTATTGCGATTTGTGCCGTTCCGCTGAGTGAATCTCTCTTTCCGCTTGCTAATATTATCCGATTATTTCGAAATTCTTATAATGGTTTGTTTAACAACTTTTTTGAAGGCTAAAATTGTTGTTCTGTGGGAACAGAAGCAATCAATCAAGAAAATAGCACGAGATATGTGCATAATGGTAAGAGTTATACGACATCTTATTTATACTGAGATTATTATACTTATATAAGCATTTATTTTTACATTTATGTATTGCTATTAATTTGTTTTTTATATCGGCAGAGAAAAACAGTTCGCAGATGGATACAGAGGTATCAAGCGACAGGTGATGTCAACTGTGCCCGCCAAGGCCCTCGCCCGGTTGCTTACACCGACGAATCTGAGCGACACCGTAACATAGTGCAAGTTCACGCAGAGGCACCCTTCAAAACGACACGCTCAAGTGCTGAGACTTTTGGAGTGTCGCTTAGCACAGTTCGGCGACATCTGCATGCTGCGGGTATCCATAATTATAAACCGGCTAGAACAATCAAGCTCATGGAGAAACATCGTAACGACAGAGTAAATTTTGCCAGTCGTTATTTAAATTTCGATTGGGCAAACGAAATTGTCATATTTACTGACGAGAAATGTTTCAAATCTGATAAAAATGGGCAAAAAAATTTATGGAGAAGAACCGGGGAGAAGTTTAACCCTAAAAACGTTTTAGACCTCAGAACCAGCGGGCGATTAACACTAGGTAAATAACATTTTATTTCATACATTCCGTTTAAGACGTATATTTATTATATTCTGTTCTATTGACATTTCCGTATATTGATGTTTTCAGGCTACTGGGGATGGATGTCTTCCATGGGCCCCGGCGAGCTGGTGGAAATAGGCGGCCGCATGAACAGCGAGCGATACTTGGAAGTGTTGAGGGACGTGATGCTGCCATCAGTGCGTGTCGCGTATCCTGAAGGTCAAATTTACCTGGTGCAGGACAACTGCTCAGTGCATCGTTCTCGCCTCGTTCAGGAATGGCTGTCGACTGGCCGTCAAAAAGTCCGGACCTAAATCCCATAGAAAACTTGTGGGGTCAGATGGTATTAAACTGGGATTCTAGTGAAATTAAAACTAAAAAAAAATTGGATCTAGAAGTCAATAGAACTTGGGAATTGATGAGAAATAGTGACACATGTAACAAAATGGTATCAACTATGCAAAATCGGCTTCAAGAAGTTATAGAAAGTGACGGCTATCCTCTCCGATACTAATAAAGCATTAAATAAAAAAAAATAGGAACGTTGTCATAGTTAAAATAAGTAAAAAAACGTTGTCTATCATCTTAATTCATAATTCTCGTTTTTTATTCATGTGTAGGTATGTGACACACCATCTGACCCCACACGAAAAAGTTGTGTTACAATAATTATATATAACAAATTGTGATAAGTGATAACAGAAAGATGTAAATTGCTATACTATATTTATAGTTAAGCATGTTGGTTCTTTCTCAGTGATTCACATGCAGAAGTCAAGTTCGCAGTTTAATTTAACTAAATATTGTAAATATCTACCAGCAAAAAAGATAATGATTAGATTACACATAGTATAATTTAACGTAACGCAGTTGACAATAATCTCTCATCAAATCTTCTTCTATCTTCTATATACCTATACATATATAAAAATTAATCCTGTTTCCCTTGGTCACGACATGACGTGCGAGCGGCTGGACCGAATTCGCTAATTATTTTTTTGTTGTTTGTTATTGTCAGGAGAAGGTTCTTATGATAGCAAAAATTAAGAAAATTGAAATCACAATTATAGTTAAGACAGGACAACGTCTGTCGGGTCCACTAGTATACTTATAATTAATAAACGTATATTTTTTTTACAATGACTTTTTTTATATGCCTATTTACCTAAAACACATAACCTACTTTATCTTGGAAAAAAAGTATACACTATTATAAAAAATAATTTAAAAATGCAAAAAGGACATTTTAGTTGATGGATTCGAACTAGCTAACACCGTTTTACTATTCCGACCCAAGAGCCACTAGACCAACTAGTATTCACAGTAACCCGTCGAAAATGTTCAACAGTTTGATGTGTCTACCGAGGGGGTATCCTTTTCTCTGCAGCTGGCTGTACTATGGGTACTAGACAACGATATAAATACTTATATAAAGAAATATATACTTCAATACATAGAAAACATCCATGACTCAGGAACAAATATTTGCGCTCATCACACAAATATCTGCCCTTACCGGGATTTGAACCCAGGACCTCTAGCTTCGTAGGCAGGGTCACTACCAACTAGGCTATCGCGTCGTCGTATACATACATACATACATTAAATCACGCCTGTTTCCCAGAGGGGTAGGCAGAGACCACTTCTTTCCACTTGCTACGATCTTGACAAATTTCTTTCGCTTCTTCCACATTCATACATCGAGTCATGCACGCACGTCGGTTTCGGGTACTTAAGATTCGGCCCTTTTCCAGTATTTCTCCGATTTGACTCGAAAAAGTACGCCTAGGGCCGGGCGGCCCCTTCCGACCTATCCACTCACTTTCGATCTGTATATCTCTTTCGTCAAACATTTCACATTTCGGCAGAAATTATGGGAGAAGTAAATCTACGAGTACGAAGTCGCGGGCGCCCTATTAAAATATAAAACCTGTTTATAAGTTTTCAATCGTATATAATAACAATATACACTAGTAGGTGTCTGGTAATTGCTAAACAACAATGAAAATGACATACTCGGTGAGCACATATGCATTAATTTATTAATGTGTGCTATTAACAGAAGCATCCTGTATACTAAAAGAAGTAATAAAAGTGTTTCTTCCAATAACTAACTTCAATAAGTAGCTGAACGCGAAAAAAAATAGATAATTATTTGCACATTACAAGTTGCACGTTTTAAGTGTATATCGCTGCCAGATAACTAATATTAACAATTAATTACAACCATACAAAAAAAAAGGATGATTCAATTGGTAGGTGTACTTTAAATTGGTCGCAAGCTTTATCGAAAACGCTCGCGTGCCTACGAGCGCGGGAAGAGTGAGTAGTGTTGTTTACTGAAATCGCATGACACGCTGAACGCCACCGCGGAAGACGTAATTATTATTAACGTAGGGGACTGTGATTGTAACCCGATAAAACTCGTCACCGAACTTACTTATTTCCTGAAATCACACTCTCAACCGCTTATTATTGTGACAGGAGTAAAAAACAATATACACATAAATGAAAAAAAGCTTAACGATACCATAAATATTTATTGTAAGAATTTTAAAAATTGTATATTTCTACCATTGTATGACTTGGACTACTTTGATAATAATTTTATGCATAAGTTATGTTTGAAAATCAACTTCCATATAGATTCTAAGTACTATGATGATAAATATCTTATTGTTAGACATAAAAAAAGCACATCAACTGTTACATATATGCCTGACTTAGCCACAAAAAAAACACAGAAACATAAGGGAACAATACTATATTACTTTCAAAAAAAATACGTTCAGAAGAAAAACATAGTAAACTCTAAATGTGGCAAAAAGTTAACTCAAAAAAGTATTACTGAATATTTTTCTAGGCTTGACGTACCCATACATGTCCCTTGTATTTCTAATGTTGGTTGTTTTCGTGGCAAATGAAAACTTATTCTCGATATTACACCAAAATATTGCAGGCATTATTAGTAAGAGGGAATTGATTGAATTAACATTGCGTGAACTGAGAGAACGTGACATGTGTTTTGATGCATTGTGTTTCACTGAAACATTTGTAAAGGCGGGGAGCGAAGGGAATATGCATGTGCCTGGATATCGCTTGGTGGCATCATTTTCAAGGTCGCACCAAAAGAGGGGCGGCGTTTGCATATTTTGTTCTAACCATATCGAAGCGCGGGAAATACCGCTTACTAAAGAATTCTCACAGGACTACGTTTTTGAATGCTGTGGTATTGAGATTGTGTCGTTAAAATGTATTATTATCTGCATCTATAGAACACCCGCATCAAATGCTTTTCGTTTCTTACAAATGCTGGAATGTTTTATGGACAGATTGAAACATAAAACGAAATTTAAAATTGTAATTGCTGGGGATCTAAATATAGATACGTTAAAACCCACGAAAAACTCGAGTGAGTTAACTAGAATTGCTGCGGCCTTTAATTTTCAATTACATATTTCCTGTCCTACACGTCGAAATTCCTGTATTGACCAAATAATATCCAATATTCCAAATTGCCAAGCTCATGTTCACAGGCTAGGCTTATCAGACCATGAAACTGCTCAAAGTGTTACATTCAGTGTTAGGGTAAAACCTAAACCTACTTTATTTTGGTACCAATTTAAAAGAACTCACAGTAATGAAAATATCTCAAAATTTTTATCTTGTCTTAATGCGTTATCGTGGACTGACGTGTATGAAGAAACTAACATGACAATGGCATTTATAAATTTCTATGAAAATATCAAATTATTTTATTACCTTTGCTTCCCATTAACTAGAATTAAACATGTTGTTAGACCAAAAACCTCAAACTGGTTTACGAAGGGTATCAAGAAATCCGTGATAACAAAAAGACACTTGCGTTTTACTTATTACTCAAACTCAAAACATAAAATTTGCAATAAAATTAAATATCAAAAGTATTCTAGACTACTTAAAAAATGTATAAATCAAGCCCAAAAATTAGCCAATTGTAAGTACCTAGCCAGTGCTAAAAATAAATGTAAAGCCACTTGGGATGTGATTAAAAATACGCATAAAATTACTCCCAGTGATACAAATATAAGTAAAATAATAAGTAATAATATAATTTTATGCAACCCTACTGACATTGCTAATGAATTCAATAATTACTATTTAAATAACAATAATACAAATTCCCAAAATAATTTAACTCCTGATATTTCCTTAATTAAATCAAATGCGGCTACTTTATTTTTAGTGCCTACAGATAGGGATGAGATAATTAAAATTATAAATTCACTGAAACCCACCAAGTCCACTGGGTATGATGAGATACAAACTCATATCCTAAAGACGTGTAAGTCACAAATCTCGAATGTATTAAGTTATCTCATAAACCTTTCATTCACGACCGGTATTTTCCCAGAAGAATTAAAAGTATCGCTAGTTAAACCAATGTACAAAAAAGGTGATAAAAATCATGTTGAGAACTATAGGCCAATTTCACTGATTTCAATAATTTCGAAAATTTTTGAGAGAGCAATGCATGACCGAATTACAAATTTTCTTCACAAATTTAGCCAAATTAAACAAGAACAGTATGGTTTTCAAAAAGGCAAATCTACATCTCTAGCAGCCTTTTCTTTGGTAAATAAAATAGCCAAACATTTAGACAAAATAACTCCGGTTTCCGCTGTATTTTTTGACATGTCTAAGGCTTTTGATAAAGTGATGCATAATATACTACTGACCAAGTGTGAACTGTATGGCATGAGAGGTTTGGTTAACGATTGGCTTCGTAATTATTTACATAATCGTACCCAGTTTATAGAAATTACTAAAATTAATCCGACAAATATAATAACTAAGCATAGGTCAACTACTAAAGTAAATGGTCTAGGGGTGCCACAGGGTAGCATTCTGGGTCCATTATTGTTTTTGATATATATCAATGATCTCCCAGACGCAACTACCCTTGACTGTACGTTGTTTGCGGATGACTTATCAGTTATTATACCTGGTCAAGATTTAAACACATACAATGCGGATATAAACGATAATATAAATAAAATAGTTACATGGTTAGTTAAAAATAATTTAAGTGTCAATATAGATAAAACTACGTTTGTACAGTTCATTAATAAAAATGCAAAAAAACAGACATTAACAGTAAAGTTATTAGACGACAATGTCAGGGAATCGACCGAAACCACATTTCTTGGTATTACCCTTGATGATAGATGCTCCTGGGAGGGTCACATAAACAAAGTGTGCAGTAAGATAAATTCTTTTGCTTACGCATTATGGCGGCTTGCAAGAACTTGCACTAAAGATGCTGCTATTCAGGCGTATCACGGCTATGTGTCCTCTTTGCTCAGATATGGTATTCTTCTTTGGGGAAATTCGCACCATGTCAAACGAGTTCTAATATCGCAAAAGCAGTGTATCAGAGCAATATGTAACGTAAATGCAATGTGTTCATGTCGTCCGTTATTCATAGAATTGTGCTTGCTAACTGCTCCAGCCATGTATTTGTATGAATTATTACTCTTCGTTAAATGTCATCCAGACTACTTCAAAACTTGTAAAGATACTTGTAGCTATCGCACTAGGTATCCGGACCGTCTAGTAATACCCGCCAAACATACTAAGTTATATAGTAAGAGCACATACTGTATGGCCGTAACTGTATATAACAAGTTACCTGAAACACTAAAAAAACTGCCTCTAAATAAATTTAAACGGGATCTCAAAATTTGGCTTGTAAAGAAATGCTTGTATTCGGTGGATGAGTATTTAAACGACGGTCACAATGATTATTGAAATGTATTGGACATGAACATGACTTTGAAACTACCCTCTATACTCGTATTATGTAATTATATTTGAACTTAGGTTGACATGCTTTTAATTGTTATTAGTTTTAGGAAAATCTGTATTTCCATTATTTTTAATTGACATTTAATTAATAAAATCTGTTTATGACATAAATTCTCATAATATGACATAACATAAATATTGAACACTTTTATAAAATTTTACATGCTGCTTTGGCGGCAAAACATGTGATACGAAACTATTAATCTTAAGACCTGTATGTAACTATACACCATGTTTTATGTAAAATAAATGTTTTGATTTGATTTGATTTGATTTAACAGAACAAAGCCTCTGCACCCAATATCTCCGGCGCATTGCGTGGCTTCAGGCCTAAGACGTTGACAATTTGATATTTTCCTTACAAGATATTGTCAAAACCTTGACAGTTAATATTGTATTAGGAAAGTAAAATATATTTATACTGCCTTCTTTATTAACAATTTCATAAAATTTAAGAGCTCAATAAGTAAACAAAATGAAATGTATGAGTATAACTATTAAAGTGAGGAATTCAGCGAAATCATCCTTTATCTCACATAACGCTGAAATTGCCAAGAACTTAAAATGGGAAATGGGATCCATTTTACAAGGAGCTCGAGGTATTTGGTACTATTTTTATGTTAAGCGAAACTTTAATAACCACCCTTTATTTTATTAATTTAACTACCGTTGCATTAACATTTATATTCCATAAAGAAGCGATTTTAACATTTACGGTACATTTAATGGTGATATACAGGGTGATTTTTTATTCAACCTATGACTTTCGTGCGGTTACGGTTTAAGTCAGCTTATTTGCAATAAAAAAGTCATTTTGTAAAAAAACTACTTTTTTTGTTATGCCATACTTAAAAAATACTTATAATTAATTGCTTGGGGAATTTTGCTACCCAATTTTAATTACTGCTCAAACATTTATTTGTCCCTTGACCTTTTATTTTTATACCTCCACAGCTCTGCTAGTGCACCCAGAACGCCATTTGATAATTATGCGCAAGACTACTCAACTCAATCACCCTAGGTTTAAATATGCAGCAATTGGGATACACCATAATGTTACAATGATAATTTAAAACCATTTTGGTAAAAAGTGGCTCAGCAGGGCTCTACGGGCGGTTTGCCCTTCGGGCGTTTAAAGATACCTGACGAACCTAACCTACCTATATTTGCGGAATAAAAATGGTTTCTGGCAAATTTATGAAGAAAGCGAATAGAGCAGTGGGACCACGGGTCATGTCGTTTTCGTTTTTGTCTTCTGTTTGTCATTTAAATTAAATTAGACGCACAATACAGAAATGCAAACCAAACTGACTAATGGAAGGTTACTATATTCAAACCGCGGACAGATAGGCTAACTTCGGATTCAAATTTGACACATTTTGTATGGGCAAATATCTATCCGCGGTTTGAATATAGGAACCCGACATTAAATTCATGAATACAATCCAAGGTCAATCGTATCGCCGCAGCTGCCCTGATTCTAACAAGGTATAAATTTGTCAATGCGATTGTCTGTGTATAATTAAACAATCATATTGATTGTAAGCCTATCCTAATACCAATAAGATTAAGGTTTTGTGATAGGTAGGTACTAGTGTGTAGTACAGTCAGCATCAAAAGTATCTAAGCAGAATAGTTTAGTTTAGTTTATTTATTCATCAATGTAATATTACAATATTAATTGCATTGCATGTCAAAAAATATGAAATTACATTGAGATCGTCAAATATAAATACTAATAATCAAAGAATACAAAAATAAATGCTCAATAACATGCTCAATATGATCTAGACACGACGTATTCTCTTGACAATACTCGTAGAGTCGAGTGCAGATCATTTTGGCCTATTGGGTTGCGTAGCTACTTCTGCTCAGCTGCTGACTGTATCTTAGGAGAGCCAGTTATCCAAAGACGGTTGAGAATCGTACTGCCGTATAATGCTTCGATGTGATCTTACTTTAATATTAACAGACGTATCTAGCACTACAGTATCAAAGCAAAAGCGAGCCAACAATTGAATTTATATGAAACCTTTCCAACCAAATCCCAGAAGTCCACCAACAAAACGCTAAAACCGACAAATCAACGCCACAAATTGAAATCTCACTCGATCTCACAAAAAAATAGCATAAAATCCTCGTAGAAAATAAAGGCCTGCCCACACTCCCGATAAAGGTGGACGCACACGGCGCGAAAAGACAAGTGGCTTAATTGAGAACTGAGCCGTGGGGGGTCTGGAGGCGTCGGGTTATGCTAATCAGCTATATAGTTTGTTTTTTAACAGCAATCGCCACTGGAATCGGCGGCGTTCGTTTTGTTGGGGGCACGCGGTTTTTCCGAGGAAGCGTTTGAAATGTTTGAATTTAGAACTTATATTAGTGGCTAGTGTTAAATCCTTAATCCCTCTTAGAAAGTGCTTTCAAATTAGATGTGGTAATTTTATTTGCGGGTTAATCATGTTTAACTCGTTACAATGTTATGGCTTTTGTGAGAAGATAAAGGTTCAAAAAAAAAAATCAAAATTCAATTTATTTGCTTGAGAAGCGGTTGTTTTTTATATTTCGTAAGTACTGCTTTAAAATTTCCAATCGTTTTCGTTTTTATTTCCACGGAGTGAAGCTTAAAAACACTGTTACTAATTTGTGAACACCCTGTAAGTAGAAGCCATTATTTTTTTATTTTGCTAACAAAACGTTACAATTTTAAATAAAAACTACTTTGTAAGTCAAAAAAACTTTAAATCTCCTACACAGAACCCTACATCTCCGTCGATTGGTCAGATTTATTTGTGTAAAAGAGCGTATAATTTAACTCTGTCGCCGGTTAAGATATCTCGCGTGGGGCCGGTGACGGGCAACCCTAACAGTGCCCGGGAGATACGCGACACCAACCTTTACCGCGATTAATTAGATCATCGTTAATGATTTATACTTTTGAAATTACTGTTAATGCGTGCGGTTTTTAAAGTTTTAAAGGGAAATAAACATTTGGAGAAAGTTTAAACTGTAATTACGGGTTGACTTGGTTCAAACCTTTTTACCACTTAAGAACATTGTTAAGAATTCAGCATAAAAAACTAACACATTGTGTATCATACACTAGGATCATACAGAAATTTAGGTTACCGAATTTTCTGTGGACATACCCGAAGTTAACGTTTTTAGGCATAGGTAATTTTCTGGCT
Organism: Acleris laterana; assembly: GCA_963966035.1. NCBI lineage: Eukaryota > Metazoa > Arthropoda > Insecta > Lepidoptera > Tortricidae > Acleris > Acleris laterana. The sequence continues at coordinate 6,866,731 of OZ014461.1, forward strand.
GAACCTACATCCGCATTAACGGCGTCAGGTCTACTTTAGACCAATAAAAAAAAACACTTATATGCACACAAGCCTTATTGACCACAGGAGAGACCACTTTTGTTTTTTTTAAGTGTGCATGACACACTAACATGGAAATCGGTCCTAAAGATATATAACGGTATTTGTTGGCTTTATCATTGTTTATAAATATTCTTTTTTTATATTACCTAGAAACTTTTTTTTTCTATTTCATCAAAAAAGCACCCTGTATTTGGCAAAAATTGTAACAGGAGGTACGTGTCGTGCGCGTGGAATGACTTACCATTTTGTCGTCTCGCATTATGTAAAACAGTTTCCATAATATTTTCGATACGCTCGCCCCCACTTAGGCTTTATTTTAATGCTTTAATTATTCGCCATTTAGTGGCACGGCAAGGTATTGAATGACCCTACAAGTTTCCCTTTAGCGCAGGAGTAAAGGGACGTTCGTAGTCCTTAGGGCTTTCGAGAAACAAATAATATAACTGACGTTATTTTGTTTCTTTTAGGTACATCATAATAATCAAACATTAACGAGTCTGAGAAATCTTGATTGTGTCCAAATTATAGAAAAGTATACTTAAAATTTTCTATTTGCGATAGCGCGTCCGGCCTTTCAAATTGACGTTGCGTTGCGTCAATATACAATCGATAAAATCCCTGAACCAACATAGAACTCATAGAACTGTGTCAAAGTGAGGCTATCAATAAAATTTGAAGAATTAGCAAACAAGATGTCACTGTGACACAGTTCTATTGAAGGCCAGGGTTCCATTATGACCATCGTACATAAATTTAAGTAGTGGGGCGCACCGTCGTGGATTAAAAACACTATGCTGACTGTCAGCATCAAAAGTAGCTAAGCCGTGCTCAAAATGATCTAGACACGACGTATTCTCGCGAGAATAGAGTCAAGTACAGATCTTTTTGACCTCTTCGATTGCGTAGCTACTTTTGCTGCTGACTGTACTAAAAATTTACGACGACGATGACGCTTTAGCCTAGTTGGTAGTGACCCCTTAGCGCATAGTCAAAATACATAAGTTAGCGATGTTCGAAAATCGACAAAATGTATGGGATTGACGTAAGCATCGCATTTCATGCTCCATACATGTCGGGTCGGGCTTACTTGCCTACGAAGTTAGCTGTCTGGGGTTTGGTTCCCGGTATGGCAAATGTTTGTGTGATGAGCAAGAGTGTTATTCTTACTCTTGGGTGTTAACTATGTACAGTCACGAACCGGGATTGTTGAGCCACTTGCCACTGTTCGTAATTTAGCCGTGTATTCAATAACTGATGTCACCAACTGGCTGACAAGTGACAGCAATTCGATTTGCATTACACGGCCAAATTAAAAACATGGGTAACGGGCTCAACAATCCCTGTTCGCGACTGTACAATGCAACTTTCTTCTTAATACCGATCGGCAATCTTCGTTTTTCTATGACACACGAGTGACAAATATACTGTCAGTTGTGAGTGTAAGCGTGATAGCGATAGCCAGCCGAAAGCTATTCAGAAACTGGGAATACTGTATTTATCTATATAAATATCGTTGTCTAGTACATGCCTAGAGAGTGTATAACTAGGTCAATTTGTGTGAGATAGTCCCCTGACAGGTATTTATTTATCAGCTATTTTAGTTTATTAATACCCATAAAGACCCATTTGTTAAGAGATAAAAAAATTAAAAACCTGTCTCTCTTTTTCTCAAGTCAGGTAAACTATTGATACCTATCCTCTTCTACCTTTTAATACCTTAACCACAAAATAAAAATTAAAAAAACATCGATATTTTTTCCCGCGTCTAAAGGATGGCGTTATGCTAAACAGCCGCTATCTGATGGTAAAGCGCGGTCACACTCGTTTCGGGGACATTATGATCTTTTATTATTGTTTTTACTTTTTACGCGGTTATTAATAACAAACCAGGTTTTTTACAACACTTTAAATGTATTTAAAGGTACTTACTTACAGATTTCTTACGGTTACTTTAGGAACATTAGTTTAGAATGTTAAATCTAGATTCAATACAGATAGTTGTTAACATTTTCACAACTAAACGGAAACTAAAGAATAAAACTGATTTATTTTTTTGCTAAATGTAGTCTTTACTCACTTTAAAAGATTATGTTTGATATTTTACAAACAGGAGCACCACCCAAAAACCTATATTCGAACTAAAAAATATTTTTAGAAACCAAACCGGGAAATCAGTGTAAGTAATGAAAATAAAATTCGCCTGATTTTTTAATTTAATGATGTTTTAGAATATAATTGACTAAACTGACACTCAATATACTTATACATAAAATACACCTATTTATGGCTCCTAAGGCCATGCCACGAAGATAGTTATTATATGCCATGAAAAAAGGAAAATCTTACAGTTTCATTTTCATAGATTCTTTTTTTATCAGCAAGAAAGGTAAAATACTCCGGAAAGCGCTGTTTCGCGTAAAGAACTACGAGTGGTCAGGCACACCAACATAAAACGATTTCCTTGTTAATCCGCCGCGTTCGAGGAGCACGCATTTTAAACTGATATTCGCGTGTAAGCGCACTTTTTGTATTCATATTTTTTGGATTTTCACGGTGATCGGACGGGCGATACCATCGATTTTCCACCCAAGCACGCACCGACTCACTTATTTCTTGATTTAGTACCGCATCATATTTTGATAAGTATTTTTAATTTGAATAAATTATGATTTAAGCGTGTTATCGCCGCGTAATAGGGAGGTTTAATCACAGGCCGCTTTCATGGCAGAATGTCACAGTGCCGTTGCCTTTTGTTGTAGCGTGAAGGAAAGTTAAAATGCTCGATAAAGATGTCACGTTGTTTCTGCGTTCGGAATTTAGGCGGGAGATTACGATGTGATAAGTTAGAATTGTTTTGTTGGCTAAACTTACTAAAAATATGTTTTCTTTTCAGGCTTGGATACTCATCACAATGCCGCATACAGGTAACGTAGCATTTAAATTGGTTTTTATTCAATGTGTTCAGCCCTGAACGCAAAAGAAACTGTAATCTGTTTGTTTGTACGCAAATATTCTATCTGTAATAGTTAGACAGACAAGTAGGTTTTGATTCATATTCTTAAAAACAAATGTAGTTTAAAGAACCTTATTATGATTACTATACACGATTTTTTTAATACAAGTGAATAAAGTTTTGAGACATTTTACTTACAACTTTTTTAGATTTCATCGTGCAAAATAATCTGTGACATCTGAAGTTCTTTTTTAATGGAACTAGAAAAAAAACTCTCTTCCGGCGTTGTAATATTGAACCAACATAAGACCTTATTAATTATAACATATTTATTAATAATAAAGAGCTGTCCACACGGGCCGGCACACGGCGAGTATGTATAATGTATTAGACGTGCGGGTGGCCGTTCGATGCGTATCTTATCTCGATCCGGATTTCTTTCTCGATCCTTAATTACAGCAATAGCCGACGGTGAGAGGTTCTTTGAAACGCTTATGATTTCCATGCGTGAGGCACCGATACCAACTTACAAGTGCCGCCGACGATCTTAGACTTGGCTTATAGTATGAACAACACAGCGGCCATGTTTGTGCGGTCTACATTTGCGTTTCTAAAGCCGCGTTTTCACTTGGTGTTCTGAACAGTTCTGAGCGAGCAATCGTTCGTTCGTGCGTAAATGAAAACACTTGAGCGAGCGAACGTGCTTGTTCAGCGATGATCGGCTGGACGCGACGGACGATTGCTCGCTCACTCATTCATTCAGTGAAAACGACGTCTGTGGCGAGCGAGCTGCTGCTCTGAGCATTCGCTCGGCGTTGTACGTGCTCGGTGGGTGTCTGATCTTTGTTTTAAATTCACGATGATCGTGTACGGAGGACTAGTGAAAACGGAACTTCGCCAACGAACTTCGTTCGTTCGTTCGGTACAATATTGTTCTAAACAATTGTTCATTTCCTCATTGAATGAAAACAGATATTTTCTACTTTGAGCGAACATCGGCAGAACCGCAATCATTTGCTCTAAACAAATGTTTATTCAGAACACTAAGTGAAAACGCGGCTTGAAGCCTTATATTAATTAATCTGGATTGTTTAAACATACAGGGCCGAGTTATAGTTATAGTTTGTAGGTATAGTTGTATCGTATCGTTGTTGACCTGTTATGGTATTGTTTTGACGTCAGCTGCCATACTGTCAAGTAAATAAGAGCTATCAAAACGGTGACAATACGATAACAGGTCAAACACGATATGGTTTTTACCGCCTAGAATAGAGTGCCAGTACTTTTAAAACCACCTTCGGATTTGTGATTCTCTTTCAGTCCCTCTTGAAAGCTCTCATGCTCTTAGCCACTTATACTAGTGTAAAAGAGGCCCTACTTTGAAAATCGAAGTTCGAAGTTAGGCTTCATCTTTTTCTCTCTCGATTAAGTCTCAAATTAAGAGTGACAGGGATGGAGCTAACGTAACTTCGAACTTCGATTTTCATAGCAGGGTTTCCGACTTAAGACTACGCCGAGCGTACGCCGGATGTACAGTGGCGCCCTCATTACTTTTATTGTGTTTTCTAATAAACTAAAGTATTTTCTTGAAATTGGACGAAATTTGTTTGTACTACCAATGAAAATACAACTTATAGGGTATATCATATAGTTTAATAACAATTCACCTTCGAGTTATTAACTTAACGAAAAAAAGTGGCCACCTTTTCCCGTTAAGCTGACTACTCAAAGGGTAATTGTTATTAAAGTTGGTTACGTATCCCATAAATTGTGTTTATACTTGCGCTACAAACACATTTTGTTTGGTTCCAAGGAAATTCTTAAGTTAATTAGAAAACCCAATAATAGTCATGAGGGCGCCACTGGACGCTCGGCGTTTGCTCGGCGCAGTCTTAATCCGCACTCGAAGGACTTTTTAAGAGCTACTGTACTGTATACGTAAAGGCTGAAATCGGAACTGAAACTCTTTAGGTTCTTTTTTATTTTAGATACCTTCTATTTAATGACAAATTTAGAGTGAAAGTGAATCTAAAACAATTTTTATTGAAATGGCAACCCAAAGCTTATTTTGCTCTGTGGAGGCAAAATCGCGCTACCGCTTCTTTATAATGTGAAACCGCCTTAACTATGTGTCAAAGTTGGTTCCAGTTTTGACCAGCGAGTCGGATAACTGTGTGGTTTCCTGATAAGTTCGGCTGCCTGGCTTGTTTAATGTCTATCGTTTAGTTAATTAAGATCTGAGTCGCGGAGGTAATCGGATACCGCGAGATTGTCGATACGGTTTTAGATCTACGGCGGGAATCTGGTTTTGACCGACTCTTTGTCCATTTATAGCAAAAGTTTGTGGCATTAATAATATATTTGAGCGGGTTAGTATTTTATTTTGAAACGACCGAGATTTTTACTTTGTACAGAATTCACAAACTTCATTAACGGTGCTAATCTGAAAAAGGCTTTAGGGTTTGGGTAAAGGCGGGTAGATTTGCATAGGAGTGAGTGGAAAATAAAAACCCAAAGGCCGTCAATGTGCCGATTAAAAAAAAAAACACCTATTCTAAGGCCCTAGGAAGGTGGGACAATTGCATACGTAGTTGTTGGTATATGGTACCTTTATAGTAGATTTAGGGGTAGTTGGGCGATGTGCTTTGACAATGAACTGGGACAAAATTAAAAATGCAGCACTAAAATATTCATAATGATTTGACACTACAACCACTGACCTAAAAAAATACGGACGTAACGTTACACTGAAAAGGTGTGAAGCATGCAAGGTTGGCACTTTCCGTTTGTTTTACACGACTTACCGCACGCACACAGATACACAGACAGCCTTTTTGCACGCTTCATTCATGATTGGATGAAGTTATGTCCGTATTTTTGTTAGGTCCGTGGCTACAACTTAAACCGGGAAATAATTCCTCGACAGATTAAAAGGAGAATCACCCAGCTGGGTGTGACTCAACCAAAAGTCATTAAAACGACAAAATATTTTATTAAGAATTAATTAGATGGCATCTTAACATTATAAACGTTATAATCTCGTCAACGCGATGGTATCGAGCCCGGAGCTCTTCCACTATTCGATGTATCTAGCGATTGTCTGGACACACACATCGTTTCCGGAGACTAACCGTATGTATAATTAATCCCAAATCTGTTGACTTCTATTAATTAAGAATGTTAGTCGTTTGCACAGCCGTTTAAGGTATCCGGGGTCTAATTTGACCAATCTTAAAAGTGCGTTTGGTAAACGTAATATTTTACATAGTTTATTTATTTATTTACTAAACAATAACTTTCTCTAGTACCTTATCAGTCAGTGTCACTTCTTGTATGAACTCTGTTTACGCATTAAAAGTTTCTACGGTTATTTCCTATCATTATACTTTTAAATGTCCAGTAGCTATCTCCGATTTATAACAACATAAAACCACAGTAAAAAAGCGGATATAAATCAAGATTCAGCTAAGAAGTGTCAAAGATCTAATCAAATTCAATTTTGTCACCTCGCTATGAATTCGAATAGCCAAACTTCCTGCCAAACTTGTTTTAAAAGTTGTCACAGAGTCGCCTACAAAATTTAAGCTGCGTTTCACCAGAGCTTTGACAGGCAGCTCCAAAATCCACTAATAGCATTAGGTACTTCATTTTTCTATTAAGACTCCCATCATAAAACAACAAAAATTGTTACCATTTTAAAAATGCCTCTTTTGTTATAATGGCACCAGCTATAACCTAACTTATACCTACCTTAAAAAAAGGTATAGTCTGTCGGAGTTTTTAATCATAGTATAAATAAAAAAGTAGGTCGTCTCTTACCCTTTTTGGAATTTCCGTTTCCTACCATCCTTTCGGGCACTACGGTTGTCTATATATGACATTTTATATAGCTTGGAAGAAGAACTACTGTTCTATTTAATATACTATACTTAAGTTGTGCTTGATGGACGTGTTCATCACACGTCGCGAAGCGCTTTGACGCGCATTATCCAACGCATTGAGTTCGGTTTCGGACGAAACCAGTTTCAATTTGACAGATGACAACCAAAAGTGAACTATCTGTCGAACAAGTAAGCGAACTGAAAAAGTTAAAGAATAGGGTATTTGACAAGAGTGAAATTAAATTGGTTTTTCATTAACACAGTCTGTGTGTTATACAGATAAACATTATAAAAATACGGGGAAAACATCAATCTTTTATTTGTGTTTGCTATTTTAAGATGTTTAAATTCATAAAATCCAACAATAAGGACGCTGTTTGATTGTGACGTCACAACATAGTAATCCCCATAAATTCCATAGTAACGGAGCGTTTTTGAAGTTTCATAAACAGAAGCTGATTTGACTTTTGTCAAATACCGTATTGCGTGGTAGAAGTGACAAATAGTTCCGCTTACGTCTGTGAGCGCTGGTATCGCTATTGCAGTGTTCAGTTTAAAATAGGCAATAATTAGTTGGATAGCAAATTATGATTAGGTACCGCAATAGGTAAAAAACTCAAATTCCTTAGTAAATATAAAACGTAAGCGCTATTTTAGGATAATGTGTGACGAGCCTTAGGTGTCAAACGTCATTTTACTGATAAGTAGAGTAGTGTGATGTGACGTAAGCAAAGATGAGTTGGTAGGTGGTGTGGCGTCGTCGTCTGCGTTCACTTATTATTATTATTTATTAAAATTTATTAATGAAAACAATTACAGTATATCAATACAACGTTGTCCCACAAAACTGTTTACAGTTTGACTGCGGGATCTTTGAGTCTCTTAACTATGACATAACTTTACTTAAAACTAATTCTAAAATTTATATAATACTAACTAAATAATTAAACATTCTTCTTTTAAACTTTGCCTTATTGGCCTCCAACCTAATATCTGTGGGTAAGCTATTAAGAATGTAGGGTAGACGTTTCTGCAGGCATCTGTCACCGTAATAATTACTGACCCTCGGCACAGCGTACTTCCCTGCAGCCGCCGACCTAGTGCCGCATGCGTTATTTACAAGGGATAGATTATGCTCTTGAGCGCCGTGATGATGAAGTGCTAACAGGAACTTATGCTTGAGGCTAACTGGGAGAACTTTACAGATTTTGAACAGTTGATGATAATCTTTTTTACACTTAGCTTTAGTTTTTCTGTTTACAAGAAGTTTTAGGAATCTAATTTGCATATTTTCAATTTTAGTTAAATTTGTTTTAAAGGTTAATCCATAACAGTCAAGAGCATAATCTATAATAGATTCCACTAAAGCTTTGTACAAACACTTTAATGTATCTAAAGGAACTTTGAAACTTAAGTGGTAAAACTTGCCTAATAATACTCTGAGTTTACTACATATAAAATCGATATGATGGGACCATGAAAAGCCTTCATCCACCTTAAGACCAAGGTAAGTTACACAGTTAACGCGTGAAATTGGTTTACATTGACAAAAGGACTGGTTACTATGAAAACAAGAAAAATCATGGGTTATTATGGGCGATGGCGTACTACCGATATCTAAATAAGGCGAACGTATAATTAAAAGCTTGGTTTTATCGGTATTCAAAACAATGCCATTGTCATGGGACCACCGGACTACAGCATCTACATCCTGCTGTACCAAGCGACAAGTGTCAGGTAGCTCGGCGCTGGTGCTCGCGCGCAACACGCACAGGTCGTCCGCAAACATGTGCGCCGAGCAGTGGCGCAGCGCGCCGCACAGGCTGTTCACATGCATGAGGTAGCACAGCGGGCCGCTGCAGGAGCCCTGCGGCACTCCGCACGCCACCCGCCGCTCGTCGCTCAGCGCCGAGCCCACCTTCACGCGGTACGACCGAACGCCGTTTTTGAGAGAATAACACCCCAGCTAGCTTAGTATGGATAGTCTGTCTAAATCTGGGGGTTATTATGACATAGTTATGCAATTCTGTTGCTCTGTTGCAACGCTGGGAGAAAAGGACAGAGCTATATAACTGCCATAGCTCTGTCCCTTACACTCAACGTAAAATGAACTGCATAGTTATGTCATAATAACCCCCCAGATCCAAATTTGCAGTTGTTTTATCTCACGAAAGCTAGACTTGTATTTGTAACAACTACGGCGGCGTCGTTTAGCGAAGACAACTTCCACACTAATCTAGCCTAAATTAATATGGCCGCCACATAATATCATTGACTTCACATTCGATTTTCTAGCCGACCGCTTACAACTACGTCACAATTTCGAATCGTAAACCTTTATTAGACTTTATTATATGATTAAAACAAAACGTTGAGTAAATTGGAATATATTTTGGAAATATTACTTACAGAAACATGTGTTATAACTAGACAGCTATTATAAAGTTATAATAAATTATAGTATACTTACTTAAAAAATTGAAACTTACGTCGAGTCTTCGAGTTCTTATAATCAGATTCGCATTTGACTTCCCGTCGTAGGTAGGTACAGTTAATCGACGGCTGAAATCAAATTATTTAATAAATTAATACTTAAATAATTTCTTAACCTAAATGTGCTAAATGTAACAAACCCAATGCATAAGACAAACAAAGTGTGATTTTGTTAAAAGGACTTGTTGTCGAGTTTTTTAACGGCCAACAATTTTCTCTCTTAACCTAGTTGGAGAGCCAGTGCAAAATTTCTGTATTTCTGATTAAGCTGTGTTTAACTCTGATAATAATCACTTTTGTTATATATTATTTATTTGTTTGTACCAGTTAATACCTAAACAGCAGCTAAATTGGAGCACCCTGTGTGATTTTGACGTCATCGGCACCAAAACTTCGACCCCCAGTTAAAGGTTAAAGTAAATAAAAAAAAACCTTGGATGAGCTTGTCGGACCAGTGCTGGGTTCCGAAGCCTACAGTACCAACACAAAAATCTGTCTTAAAAAATACGATGTGGAAAAGTGCACCAGCACTTTTGCTGGTGCACTTTTCCACATCGTATCTTCATGGCAATTACTTCCTTTTGTTAGAAGCGCAGTTTTTCTGCAGTAACTCAAAAACGGTATATATCCGATCATGTTGAAAATAATTTTCGTTGAAACTATTTATTAAGCCTTACTTTTGTGATATTTTTCATACTTATGGAAATACGGTTTAAGAGATAAAGGGGACACAATTTATTCAACTTACGGAGCTTAACCGAAAATATTCACCTAATCAAAAAAACTGCTTAGGAACCTTAAAGTGTTTTTAAAATGAACTATCGAAATATGCGCTACACGAAGGATACCATGAAAAAATCTCCTGTTACATGTACGGATTTTTATTTAACTACCAAACTAAGTAGCGACGTCTAAAAGACATCTACACTCCAAATTATCTCAAAGTACCTCTTGTAGTTTTCGAGCAAAATACCCGTGACATTAGACGGACGGACATTACAAAACTCCGGGTTCCGTTTTGCCATTTTGGCTACGCTACGGCACGCTAAAAACTTTGTCTCCTTACTCTTTTGTTTAACGGGTGACATGTACGGGCACCACATGGTCTCGACCTTCCTCTGCTCGTCGGGGGGCGTCGGGTACGTCTCGGTTATCTTCATAGCCCTGGGCACGGTGAAATTACAGTCGCTATAGTCCACGCCGTGCTTGCTCCACCACACGACATAACTAGATCCTGAGACAAATAGGAGTTTATATTAATAAATAAATGCAACTCCCTTATCTAGGGTGTTTTTCTCTCAAAAACCATGGACGGTCGGACGAACGAGCAAAATCGCAGTGGCGAGTTTAAGTAGTCCCGTCAGAGCGAACAAAACACATTTTAGCGCGTGCATTTTCAATTAAGCAGCCTTATACGTTCGATCCATCGGCAGAAACCATGCTGCTAAATTGATAATATGTTTTGTTTGCACTGACGGGACTAGTTAAACTCGCCACTTGGACATTCACTCGTTCGTCCGTCCGACCGTTGTTGTTGAGAGAATCACTACCCTGGTCGAATATCTTCAAAGCATTATTTGAGATGACATACAAAATGAATCAAATTTTAACCCAGTCCTGGGCGTGATGTTCTCTATGTATTTAAGTAGTCATTTGTATTTTATGTTTCTCTATTTTACTTATTAGTTTATCGTTGCCTATAGGACCCATAGTACAAGCCTTAATAAGCATCTTCTGCGGGCTTATTATGTTTATGTTAATCCATGTGGATAAAGCATTTGTCACTTTCTGTTCATTATGTAAGGGCGAGAGTGACGGATACTTTATCCTATAATACGGGCCCTGGGTGAGCCCGCTTTATCGTCGACAAAATCTTCGTCTTCCAAGGGCAAGAGTTAGTTAAGAGTAAACCCGTAAATCAATAAAAAAGACTAGGTATAATATATTTATTATTATCTAGGGTTATACTTATTAGTATCGAGACAAACAAAAGAGCGTCAGGCTACTTACGATCCAACTTCGCTAGGATATCCCACCTATACGTTCCAATTGTCCAAACATTTAGTTTTTTAACCGCCTCAGCGTATTCGTCGCACCGACAACGGTCCATATTATCAATACATCCAATGATCTTAAACAAAAGTATAATTCTTCCAGAAGGATGCCTCGAATAATGTCTATTTTACGATTTTGACAAATTCAACGCCAACCTTTGTCAAACAGATTGAAAAAGGTTAGACTAAATCAAATTAGAAGTGTAATAATGCCCACTTTACACGATGTGTTGCTTTGTGTTTCGATATTGATGCAAGATGGGCAGAGCCACTATGGAATAAAGGTCCAGACAACACCTGTCCTATTATTATTTTATAACAATATTGTATATTTAACACGGACTATTAGTAGGTACAGTAAAGGAAAATGATTCCTTGACCACTTTGGACGTAATCAATAAAATTTTATTTACAGTGCCACTTTGACGTAGTCCAAAGTAGGGTATAGTAGTCTAGGAACATCTAGGAATCCTTTTCCTTTACTGTACGTCACAATAAGTATAATGAGCTTTTGCCAGGCAGTTCAGTAATGCACTGATAGAATTAAGTAGGCACAGATGCTCAGCTGGCCAAGATGCATTACGCTAACTAGCGTTTCTATTCGTTTTGTTTTTAAACCAATCGTGTCACTGGTAGATCACGTGACTCTTCGTATCACGTCATCTGAGATACCAGTGACGCGATTGGTTTAAAAACTATCAGTTTCTCTTACATTTCATACATTTCTTCCGAGATTTTGGACTGTAGGTAAACTTCAAAATCAAAAAGGTTTTGAATTTCCGACCTTTTTTATTTTTACCGAATTAAGGGTTAAGGAATATCTGTTACCTATTGCCGCTCAGGTACTAGGGCTGTCCATATAATGGCATTTAAGTGCGTGACGATATTTTTGCACCGATGCGCTTCGCTCGATACTTGATAGGTACGCATGTAACTTGATGTAACCAAGCGCGGCGACGACTGCGCGACTAGTACTGGGTATTTAAGCAGCCTTATACGTTCGACCCATCGTGCTGCTAAATTGAAAATGCACGCGCTACAATGTGTTTTGTTCGCACTGACGGGACTACTTAATCTCGCCGCTTGGTATCACTCGACAGTCCGCACGACCGGCGTTGTTTACAGAATCACTACCCTGGTACCGGTTCGGTCCGTCCTGTTGAGTTAGCTTGTGGTCGTTTGCGGCGCGTACGGTCGAAGAACGCACACATGCAAGGCGCGTGACATACCTTGGAAGATGAACTACTGTTCTATTTATACTATGGTTAAGTTGTGCTTGATTTGATGAACATGTATATCAAACGCCGCCACGCGCTTTGACGCGCATTATCCAACTCATTGAGTTCGGTTTCAGACGAAAAGAACAGCTAGGTTAGTATGGATAAGACTCGAAAATTAGAATTCATTCTCAGACGAATATGCAATATTTATTCAAATCTGTCAAAATGGTCGATTATTAATCAAATACATACAAACTATAAAACTCATTACCCTTCTTTAGATATCACCAAAGCGGATAAAAAACTCTAAAAAAGTCATAAATAGAACTTTGGCCTAAAAACATCAGACATGGCCCTATTACTACAGGCGAAAGAACGTGTCAGATAATTTTGGTTTGAACACTACTTTGTACAATCCCGGTGCTAGACATCGAAAGTAAAAATATAAATACCAACTACTAAACCACAATAAAGGCTTCATGTTGTTGTTTTGTCTCTGCGTCTTATTATTAACGTAGGTAATAAATATTTCTTTTGTAATGTTTTTTTCTGGAAAACTTGAATGTTGTTGTGCGCTTAGGCATAGAGCCATAGATAAAATATATCTTTAACCGGTATAGCCACAGATTAGTGAGTATTTTTTCATTTTATTTTTTATTTTTTTTTTATTTTTTTTTTAAATGTTTATGGCCTGGACTCTGGTCCTTTAAGCCACATATTATGTAATGTTTTTTATTTAAGTTGTAAATTGTTTGTGTCACCTTATTTGTAAATTGTTTGTGTCACCTTCCGTGCTGCCACCGAGCGGTCTCAACGGAAGACCAGCGCTGGCTTAACAGCTGGCACATGCTGAGTTGGGACCGTTTCACAACAACCTTTTTTTTTTTTTATATGTATTTTCTTTTTTTCTTTGTTGTGTGTTGTTGTGAATAAATATTTTTATTATTATTATTATTATTATTATTTAAATAGCTTTCTTATCTATCTACCGTTTTGCCAGATACGCAAAGGCCTTTTTAACTATTTATGTGCAATAACAACTCACTCTAAACTAGAAATCACTCCCTGCGACAAGTATTTATATAATTCCAAAAATATATTGTAATAAACTAACTAAATAACTACTTACTTATACAAGTATATTACTTACATAACACAACATATCAATTTGGAACTATCGTAAAACAGTTCCTATCCACACTAATCTAGTCCAAATTAATATGGCCGCCACATATCAAAGACTTCACATTCAATTTTCTAGCCGACCGTTTACAACTACGTTACAATTTCGAGTCGTAAACCTTTATTAGACTTTATTATATGATTAAAACAAAACGTTGAGTAAATTAATAATGTATTTTGGTAATATTATTAACAAAAACATGTGTCTAGCTAAAATTTCATTCTAAAATTGTAAATTATTGTATAGTTAAACTATCGAAACTTAAATAATAATAATTTGTTATAGTCGGATTCGGCCTTGACTTCCCGTAGTAGGTAGGTACAGTTACTCGGAGACTGAAATAAAATAAATTAATACATTAATAATTAATTTCTTAACCTACTGTATGCTAAATCTACAGTCAATGTATACTTGGGAGCAAAGAAATCGAGCCACTTATTACAAAAATTCAGTACTAAAAGGGTTGATTTCTTTGCTTGAAAGTGTACCTATAAGACCGACGACCCGTTACACGACTGCCCAAAAAAGGAGTGTAATGTTTTCAGGGTTCATGTATGTATGTATCTACGATTCTTTATTCCACCATAACTTCTAAACGCCTGAGCCGATTTAAATGTTTGTGGTATCGTTAGAATCCTTTCACCATTCTTAGTGGCAAAGGATACCTAAACTATTAAAATTGAAGTATCAACAATGGCAAAATGACAATTATTTATGTCAACAAAAAAATCTTATTAGTAAAATATAAGGTGGGTGATTATTTGGCGTGTCAACCGCCGTCATTATTGTTTTCGCATATTATTCAATATAAATTTAATAACTTTCTTGTTCTTTTAAATGGATACTACCCCCGGGTCCGCTGATCTCGACATCAAAAGTTGCTGCTATTCATCATTATTTTCGTCAATACATTATATTGAAGATAATAATGACGGCAGCACATTTTAGCGCGTGCATTCACAATTGGGCAGCCTTATACGTACGATCTTATCGACAGAAGCTAAGCTGCTAAATTGATAATGCATGCGCAATGGGCTATGTGTTTTGTTCGCTCTGACGGGACTGCTTAAACTCGCCGCTGCGAGTTCGCTCGTTCGTCCGACCGTCCGTTGTTTTTGAGAGAATAACACCACAGTGTGTTATCTCATTCATCGTAGCAAGGCGGCTTTCAGCGGCCCGCTTTTTGCCAACCCCCCTACGAACACAGCGTGACGCGTGGCAAACGGCATCGCCACCGTTCCGATCCTCGGAGGGATCTGAACATGCTCGCACTATTTTGCCCCCCCCCAGAGTACGAAGGGCTGCCCAGGCTAGGCCTGGGGAGGGATTCTCTGGCATTGCCAGTACCCTCCTGGGGTATAAACCTTTTAAATGGTGCATTATACAGGGTCGGGTTTGAATTCGGAGTTTTCCTTCTCCTAGATAGGTAGCAGCCCAATGCTAACGACGCCTATCCCCCCGAAAGAAATTTGTCAAGATCGTAGCAAGTGGAAAGAAGTGGTCTCTGCCTACCCCTCTGGGAAACAGGCGTCATTTAATGTATGTATGTATGTATGTGTTATCTCATCGGCACCAAAACTTTGAACCCCAGTTACAAGTAAATAAAAACTTCAAGCTAGTCTCCTTACGCTCTATTTTGACAGGCGTCATGTACGGGCACCACATGGTCTCGGTCTTCCTCTCCTCCTCGGAGAGCGTCGGATACTCCTCGGTCATTTTCAGAGCCCTGGGCTTCGAAAATTTAATGTCGGTATAGTCCACGCCGTTCTTCCTCCACCACACCGCGTAACTAGATCCTGAGACAATATGGTCTTTTAAATTCAAATTATCGATTACTGATTGCATTTTATGTTGTAGGTACATAAGGTCTTAAAGTAGGTAAGTCTATTGTCAACGTGAATCCTGTAGGGGCACAGTGATGGTGATGTGTGGTTGACGGGTTAGAATGGTGCCACTCCATGTCTTCCCGGGGATGTCGTAAGAGACGACTAAGGGAATAAAGGCTGTGTAGTACTCTTAGGCGATGGGCTTGCAACCTGTCACTAATATACTGGTGAACACCTCAGCCTGATTGTGCAAAATGTGGTTTATCTGTTTAAACACCTATGTTTATCGTTACCTACAGGACCCATGGAACCAGCGTAGAGCTTAGTATAGGACCTTTTCGTGTTAAATTTCCTCCTGTTATATTTGTCAATAGACAAACAAAGGAATGACAGCTACTTACGGTCAAAGTTCTCTATGATATCCGGCCTCAACGTTCCAACTGTGTAAAATTTTATATTCTTAACGGCCTTTGCGTATTCATCGCACCGACAGCGGTCCATTTTATCAAAAAAATCCAATTACAAACAAAAGTAAAATGCTCATAAAGATGATAATGCCTCAAATAATGACATTAATGACACTTGTTTACGATTTTGACAAATTGAAAGCGAAACATATTTAAAAAATGACCAGTTTGTCAAACAGAGTAAAAAGGTTAGACTATATAGAGAAGGAGTATTTTACTTTTAATTTATGCTGTTTACTGATTTCATAGAGGTAGGAAAGCATAATAAATAGTATAAAAACTTTCCTCTTACTTTGAAAGATCTAAGCGCACATACAGACGGACAGACGGCGGGAAACCACTTGGTATTATACTATGTAAAGATACTACACACTATTACACACACTATTACTATGTGTGACACTATTTACTTTTACACACAAAACCGACCATTCCCAACTTGTGTATTTGTTCTGCGCCGTATGTACATTATGTGCACTGTCTGACATTCCCACTGGTAATTTTAAGCAATTAGGCTGTATTTTATCGAATTTTAAAGCTATTAATGACTAAGCCATCGATATACTCGACGTAATATATAAAATGAGCACGAGTCACATGTAAGGCCAGTTGTCCACTACAACACAAGGCTATAGTTTACTGCGAAAAAAAAAAGCGTTTTTTTACTTTCACATTGTCTACTTTAGTTCAAATAAAACTCAATAGTTTTGAGATATCTATTAATTATTACGATATAACTAAACCTCATCATTTTGGAAAAAAATAAGAAGAAAGAATTAAATTTTTTTTTACACTTGAAGTCACTCATGACGACGCGGTCAGCCTAGCCTTGCTATAATCCTAGCGGTCCTGGATTCGATTCCAATGGCAAATGTTTGTATGAGTCATGAATATTTGTTCCCGAGTCATGTAAGTATTTTCCTTACGCATAATACAAGTCTAGAGCTGTCTTTGGGTCTAGTTATTTGAGTGAAGTTGAACCTGACAAGGTTTTAATTACTTATCTACTAGAGAACGACTGCGACTTCGTACGTGTAGAGCAGGTGCTCCACTAAGCCACCCTATCTCTTCTCGTTGGGAGTCAATTTTAGCATAGTCATCACCACCGAACTTAAGACTTCTTGTCGATAGAGCAATTGGCACTTTTCCTTTTCTAGGGTACTCAAGGAATATTCCCTCCAGATTTGAAGTTGTTTTGCGTCATTTGTCAGTCAGAGACGGAAAAGACGCGTATAGATTTATTTTCTACATACATACATACATACCTTTATCTCAGAGTGGGGTAGGCAGAGTAACAGAATTACCAACAACTCTAACAACTTGCTGTTAATCCTATAACCACATTTTGCACAACAGGCTAAGATGTTTACCATGTGTATATTAGTGACAGGTTGCAAGCCCATCGCCTAACAATACTACAAGCCTTTAATCTCTAAGTCGTCTCTTACGACTTCCACAGGAAGACATGGAGTGGCACTATTTTAATCCGGCAACCACACGACACGGCACGGGGATTTATTTGCTCTTTTCAAATATAAGTTTATCTTACCCTTAGCTCTAAGCTTCTAGACCTTACGTTGGGGATATGTAAGTCGGTCCCCTGAAATTTATTATTTACCTCACTTCTTGCCATCGTAATCCAACAAAGAGATATAAACTAATAAATCTTGTTCCGTTGAGTGTCCCCCGTCCTTACAGCGCGCTCCCGTCGAGCCCATCGGCAGCGGCACTGTAAAATCAGTCACAAGCGGTAAAATGCGCAGTAACTCCTGCAATATACGACCGATATGCAGCACAAAAAAACATTTTACAACCCACCGATTGTAAACCAGGGAGCGTATTAGCCGTATAGCGATCTTTGGATGCGTGCGATTCCTTTTTTAAAAGCTTCTCGAAACTTATAAAATCCTGGTAATTCTCTTGAACAACTCGCTTGTCGATTCGACGACGAATTATTAGCCGGCGAGTTTAAGTTGTCTCGTCAGAGCATTGTTGGCGTTTTAGAGCGTCTATATTTTTTTTGGTCATACAGACACATTGAATTCGGCAAACGTCTCATAGACGGATGGATGAAGGGTGATCTGAATGTACCAAATAAACGTTAGCATTATACAGGGTGAGCCAGAAATATTTGCATTTTACTAGCTTTTACTGTAGCTAATTTGCAAAAATTTTGGCCTACATAATACATCTTTGCCCTTGACCGGCCGAAGCCGTACCATACTAAGTACCATCAGGGAATTCGAATGCTTAGCAGTGTGACATAATACGTAAATTAGCCATGCTATACATGTTACAACCCGGCCAACTTACGAATGGTATCAACCCATTACATTTTCCAATTCGTTAAAAAGTACTAACGTGCGTGCTTCCGAGCGCGCGGGGACATTTTAATCTGCCACTTAATTCGTTTACGAATCTAAAGGTGACTAGTTTAAAAGAATAACATCCTTGTTCACTGGCTCCGTGCAAATTGAACCTGTACTTAATCGACAGACTTGTGCAACAATGTTGCTTAAGTTTTAGTTTTCATAAATTTGAAAATTCATTTGCGAAAGATTGTTTCTGAGAGCGAGCCGGTAGGTTTATGGTTGCACTTTGAATTTACTGATGCTTAGATGTTAATTATTGTATCGATTCCCTATGTGAGATCATATGAGCTGTTAAATCCTGCCAAGTTCCAGTGAGTGAGAGGGATACAGCTATATCGTCCTCAGGGTTGGCAGCGCATTTGAAGTTTGAGATTGTAGCGAGAATTAAAAGGTCTATTGGTCTCTGATCCCACTTACGATCAGGTAGCCTGAGTGCCTGCCTTCTCTTTGCCATTGAAAAATAACTGTAATAGTGCCTGGAGCTTGTCAAGTTTGGCCAGAACAAAAGAAAAAAAGTAAAATGAATGAAAATAAACCATCAAATACTGAATAAATTCTTTAGTCCCATTTCGTAGCCAGGTTTGGTAGCCAGCTTCGAAATGGGAAAATAATCTCATTGGAAGCTGACTACGAAACAGGAATCCTTTAGTCCCATCTCGTAGCCAGGTTTGGTAGCCAGCTTCGAAAAGGGACAAATAATCTCAGTTAGAAGCTGGCTACGAAACAGGAATTCTTTAGTCCCATCTGAACACTAGTGGCTACCAAACCTGGCTCCGAGAAGGGAAAATCATTCCCATTTAATATCTGGCTACGAGACGGGAAAATGCATTTCCCAATTTGAACCTGGCTACCAAATCTGGCTACGAGATGGGACTAAAGGGAATAAATATCATAGCAATGGTGGTGGCAACTTCATTCTTAACTGTTTTTTTTTATTTTTCTTCTAGACTTCCGATGTTTAGAGAGATACTTAGGGGTTCCTCGAAAAAAATTCACTCCAAATTACTCAATACTTTTCATCTACCTTGCAACTTATGTCGTCTCCCATTTGTTTCCTTATTTCTATCACTCATAGCGTCATAAAAATCAGATCGATGATTATTCTAGGATCTACGTTATTGCTATTCTGTCAGTAAATAAATATATTTCTCCTCGGAAACTTGCAAAATGCATCAATACGAGTGTTCGCGGTCGATCGGTCGTTTTATTGCAAAAAAAAATTTCATCAAAGGCCTTTTCTACACCGGCAGCATAAACCTGGTAATGTAGCCAGCTTATCTTGACACCTTCATGTGTTGGGTTTAATAAAAGACAGGTGTCCACGTGTGGTGGTCGCTGAGAGCTTTATCGAGAGCGTCGCGCATTGTTCGATACGCGAGAAATGAGCTACCGGTAATATTGTTAAGGGCAACCTTTACTGTGAGTCGTGCTCAATATGGTACGAGTATAAAGCTGCCCAATTGAGAATGCACGCATTAAAATGTGTTTTATGCGTTCTGACGGGACCACTTAAACTCGCCGGTTAATATATAGTGATAGATTTGAGAGAATCACATCCCTGGTTTCTACGATTTATGGAAACTGAGTTAAGGTAAGATTAGCCTAAATAAGGAAGATTGAAAGTCTTGCAAGCTTAACTCTCTTAACTTAATTTAGTAAAAGCATTAAATACTCCTAAAACATAGTTGTGGGATGGATTGGGAGCTCTCTCCTCTCTCTTCAATCCGGTGGCCCTGAAAACCAGCGTCAAGGCTAGTAAGCCTGACACCATACTGAGTGGCAACCTTTTCGGTGTTAATTTTAGATTAAGTACCTATTCTAAGTTTGTATTATTCTTCTTTTTTAAAATGTTTTTGGCGTTTTTTGATCATTTTATTTTAACACCGAATTAACGATTTCTATTCTATTCTATTCTATTCTTATCAGGGACCCTATAATGGCTGCGTTTATCGCGTGACAAAGTTTAGATAAGGCATCCGTCACCTTCTGACACATAAATAAGACATTAAGTACGAGAGTGACAGATGATTTATCCATATTTGACACCCGATATAGATGCAGACATACTATGCCCGCTGGGCTGCATTTACGGTATTTCCTTAATTTAATTATAGCTTTGTGTCTATAGGTACAGCTATCAAGCCAAAATTGGAATGCAGCTGATTAGATAATCTTCGATCGTAATTATTTTTTCATAGTGAGGCAATTACTAGGTTTTGCACGAAAATAAATAATACTGATTTTGAACACAAAAAAATGTTCCCTTAATCCACACAATAATTTTCATTGTCTGTTTTGTTACTAACTTAACTAAGTAATGAAAGGGGCAAAAAAAATCTCCATTAAATGATTAAGTAGGTAGGTACTCTTAAGTCTTCGTAGAAAACCCCTAACTAGACATAAGGTTTAACAGCCGCCAGGCGGCGCCTGCGTCGACCCGCCGCACGGGAGCCTTTCCACATGCCCCTTAACTTTTACGATTACGCTCTTACTAAATGAGATTTTATCGCACGCTTTCATGTTTTTTCATGCTATAACCTTTTAAATTAGATACGAAAGTCCAACGTTTAGCGCTGCTCTTATACTTTTTATACAATAACTATTGTTTCGGAAAGTGTAATGCTAATGTGTAAACATAGTCGTTTTGGCTTTATGTGTTGGTAATTTTGGTAACCGAAACGCACTTTCGCCAGTTACGATGTTTTGTAATGGAGTTTAGTAACAAAAAGTTTTTAATTGTACTTAACGACAAAAACAAAGTAACGTTGAACAGTTGAACAGGACATAAAATAATGATACAGGTTGTATTGTAATACTGGCTGTTGCCCGCGACTCCGTCCGCGCAGAAAAATAAAACAAAGCCTTTGTTACTCAGGGATAATGTAGGATTCTGACAGTGAAAGAATTTGTAGAAAAATCCAAATCTTTCCTCATCATTATACCTAATGTTAGTGTAGATTAGTGATGCTAGAATTATCATGACAAGTCAAAACGACACCAGTGCTCAAAACAAATCAAATACTAGTATCAAGGATACTTGTACTTTCCTATACAATTATCGATTGAAACAACCTCTTCTCTCTTTCAGCTTAAAATAAAACGGCAGATAATGTCATAACATACATACATACATACATTAAATCACGCCTGTTTTCCAGAAGGGTAGGCAGAGACCACTTCTTTCTATTTGCTACGATCTTGACACATTTCTTTCGCTTCTTCCACATTCATACATCGAATCATGCACGCACGTCGGTTTCGGGTACTTAAGATTCGGCCCTTTTCCAGTATTTCTCCGATTTGACTCGAAAAAGTACGCCTAGGGCGGCCCCTTCCGACCCGTCCACACACTTTCGATCTGTATATCTCTTTTGTCAATCTTCTGTCATCCATCCTTTCCAAATGACCGAACCATCGAAGCATGCCCTTTTCAATCTTAGTCACTACGTCTTCTTTTTTTATTTCTTTCTTTTCAAATTTTAATATAATCAAACCACCACTAAGAAATTACGATACACAAATTAAAATAATACCTATTAGTGGCATATAGTATGTTTTTCGGTCAATTTTTAGTTCGTCAATGAAACATATCACAATTGAAAATGTCGTTGCTTAAATGCAAAAGGGCCACAAATCAAAATGTGTTTGTGTTGCATTTAAATTCGGAATGATAATACTTTAAGTTTTAAATCAAAGTAGGTACTTATATCTTTTTTTGTTTAGTGACACTTTTGCATTTAAGCAGCGATGTATAAAAAATCTGTTATTTCAGACATTTTCAGTAAAACAAAACACGGAATAAACACTATCGCCCCTCAGCTACCCATCCACCATCAAGTGATCAAGACTGTCTTTTAATAACATTCTGGCGTCCCAATCAACAACATCCTTTAATGCGTTGGACCAAGGTGCAGTTCAGTACTGTGCAGCTCTGATCATTACTGCAAGCGGTCCGGGAGAGCAATCGTAAAGGTAGAAAAGTAATTTGCATCCTCAGAAGTCGTCGGCGACTGGCGCGACAAGACCCGTGAAATGGTGCGGTGGCCTTAAAGAAAACGTCGTAAAAACGAATTGCGACGGACAAATTAGAACGCTAATTTTATGACATTAAGGCTATAAATCGCGGGCATTTGGCGATTGCTTTATTACTTTATAATGGGCGGCGTTAACAGTAGCTGTTAAGGCGTAAGCGATAAATAGTTCCTAGAAAGATAATATTGAAGTTAGGGGTTTAGGTGCCTCGTGGGAAGATTTCTGCAAAATATTTCCAATGTAGAATTTTCTAGTTGTAATTTTTTCTAAACGGAAAAAAAAGTGCAACTGCTCTTTACAGATATAAAAAAAATATTCAGTGCTTTATCCCTATTTTTTTAATAAATTATATCTAGTGTTTAATCTTTTGATGACTCCACTATGGGTCCCACTATAGTAACTAGGCATTTTTTTCTTAAGACCCAATAATAGTAATGAGGGCGCCACTGTACGCTCGGCGTTTGCTCGGGCAGTCTTAATCGTATAAAATGTTTTTTACTAAACGAAAACAAAATATAGGTATTTAAAAATAGTTATAAGTAGAATTAATCACGTAAAAATTACAAATAGACATGGGAGTTTTTTTTAATATTTCACGATGTTTTTTTGTAACAAACACTGTATTTTTCATAAACGCACAATAAAGACAGAGCATATTTTCAAGCACACTATACTTAGTCTGTGTCTATAGTCAAAAGTTATTTAAACAAACTTAATGTGAAAGTAAAGAACAATTGTATAAATAATTGCTAAGACCTCACTTGATCTTTATAAGCACGTGATTATCGAGTAATACGTAATTTGGTAAATTGGTTCGTTTGGTTGTGTTTACATCTTTGCCAACTTCAATTGGCACAGACTATAGTGTGCTTGAAATATGCTCTGTCTTTATTTTATTTGAATATGACAGAAAGGAACAAACAATACTTTAACTTAAATAGATTTATTGTGCGTTTATGAATAATATAGCGTTTGTTACAAAAAACCTCGTGAAATATTAAAAAAAAAACCCATGACTATTTGTATTTTTTACGTGATTAATTCTACTTATAATTATTTATAAATACCTATATTATGCTATTTGCGCGTTTATGAAAAAGGAGGGTAAATTTTCAAAATTGAAAAGTACACTTTAAAAAACAAGTGTAATATTTGATCAAACACAGTCATCACATCATTCTTGCTCATTAGTCCTTTCCCCGCTACTAAAGGAGCATATCTAAAGATCTGTACAAAAAATACGTTTGTCCATAATTTTGGGGTCGCTGGGGCAGAGTTTGGCAATCAAATAAATATTAGTCCCAAATGGGACAGGTGTATGGGACCGTTAGTGCAAAACTGGGCCCAAATTGGATGCCTAATAGTTTACTTGTTAATGATTGTAATTTATTGGTGAGCCTATAATTTAAAATTTTATCAGCAAATAGATGTGAAGAATAGAAGTAATATGCTTCTTGTATTATTGCTAGGCAATAAAACGTGACTGTATATTAAAATTTAAGTTAATAAGAACATGGAAATTAATTATTAATTTAGTTATATACTTGAGGTCAGTTATTTATTTGCCTTACCTATGACATGTGAGATCCGACCAAAATAGCATACCTATATTGCCTCGGGTTTCGTCTGATTTTTCAGAAAAAACTTTGGTACTGTCGAAGTCAAAAATATGTTTACACTTTAGATACCTTGTCTATTTAAGGTCATGTTTAAACTGTCCTACGAAATTATCTCAGCGATTAAAATGAGAAGGTACTAAAGTGTAAACATATTTATGACTTCGACTACCCAGCTATTTTATATTCTAGTCATTGTGTTACCAAAGAGTTAAATAATATGTTTAACTAGCTATATAACCCGGCATGAGGCATGTAAAGTCAAAAAGTAGACAGATTTCGAGAAAAGGACAGAGCTGTGTAACTGTCTTAGCTTTGTCACTTTCTATCAACGTAAGCTGAACTGCTTTAGTATGTCACACCCCTGGTCTGAAAGAAGCGGTCGACATTGCCGGTTAAAAAAAATGAGAGTTGTAAATAACCTAGAAAAGAATCTAATTTATTCCTTTCCATAGCAAAATTGTCGACGAAAAAGCTGTAAGCACTGACCCTATGACTAACAGAGCTTTTGCTCCGCAGGGCAAGCGGGCGTGAACCAGCTCGGTGGCGTGTTCGTCAACGGGCGTCCGCTGCCCGACGTGGTGCGTAAGCGCATCGTGGAGCTGGCCATCATGGGCGTGAGGCCCTGCGACATCAGCCGGCAACTGCTGGTCTCCCACGGCTGCGTCTCCAAGATACTGACGAGGTTCTACGAGACTGGCAGCATCAGGCCCGGGTCTATCGGCGGGAGTAAGACCAAGGTAAGATTGTAAAACATCATTACTGCATCATCAGCAATTGCTACAGGACTCCCCCGGCTGCATCTCCAAGATAGTCAGACAGTAGGGTCTATCGACGATAGCCGGAATAAGGTAAGACTTGAAAACATGATCACTACATCATTAGCACTAGCAAATGGTTAATGCCTGCGTCTCTAAGATACTTTCGAGGTTCTACGAGACTGGCAGCATCAGGCTAGGTTCTACCAGCGTGAGCAAGGCTAAAGAAGGATTAAATAACATCATTATATCGTGGCATCGATGACGTGGTTGAATGTCATCTCTAGGGTTAGGATTCTCGTGGCATTTTTGGACAAGAAATGCAGTGGAGTCGTCATTATTTACTTTTTATAATTGAGTGAATGACTGAATGGTACAAATCTTAACTTATATAAAATTATACGTAAACGATCCGATTCTTCGTGTGGTAGCCGGATTAGAATAGTGCCACTCCGTATCTTTCCGTGGATGTCGTAAAAGCCGACTAAGGTAATAAAGGCGTGTAGTACTGTTAGGCGATGGGCTTGCAACCTGTCACTAATACACTGGTAAACATCTTCGCCTAAGTGTGCAAAATGTGGTTACAGAATTATCAAAAACTTTTTATAGTTGTTGGTATTTCTGTAGCTCTGCCTACCCCACTCTGGGAATAAAGGCGTGAGTTTATGTATACTCGTACGTAAACGATTTCCATTAAATTATTTTACGACTTGAATTAAATTTTCCACTTACTCAAGCTACCAATCGCCTGATCATTTCATCAAATATTATACCTTTTTGGTTGACTAAAAATTATCTTCAAATAAAGTCAATCACTATGACATTTTTATATTGTCAATCTTGACAATTCACACAAATCGTAGTCTCATTAATTTTCGGAAGCAACACATAATTTACGAAACGTTGTCGACGTGACCTTAAATAATAAATAAAATGAATTTTCGTCAAGTTAGAAGAATTTTGGGATGGATAGAACCATATGAAGAACTTGTATATAGCGAAGAAAGCAAAACTATATATTGTTCAGCTTGTGCAGTAAGTCTGACGCAGATGAAAAAATATAACGTGCTGAAACACATCAATAGTGCTCAACACCGAATGAAATGTGGCGACCAACATGACTTTGTTTATGACTTGTGCATATTTCTCATTGCGTGCATATTTCCTTGGAACAGGGTAAATCATCCGGAATTTCGAAAGTTTTTTGAAAAATACCTTTGTTGTAAATGTTCAAATTATAAAAAGCTGCCGGAGCAAAGTGTTTTGAAAAAAAACTATCTGTCAAAAATTTACGTGGCAATAATTGATAAAATAAGACTTGCAGTTTCCGACAGTAATCTATGGCTCACTGTAGACGAAACAGTTGACACTGTTGGCAATTGTGTCGTAAACGTTATCGTTAAGTCTTTGGAAGATAATTTGCAAAGACCGTATTTGTTAGCCTGTAAAGTTGTGACTCTAGTAAATGCTAATACAATTGCTTCTGTGGTTGATGACAGCTTAAGGTTTTTATGGGAAGAGAACTACACAGAAAATATAAATAAATTTTTGATATTCTGCACAGACAGTGCTGCGTACATGCTTGCCGCTGGTAAGATCTTAAAGAAGACATACACCAATGTTAACGTTACTTGTTTAGCTCATGGTCTACATAGAGTCGCGGAGCAAATTCAATCTGAACATGGTTTGGTAAATACTTTAATATCAAATGTAAAAAAAATATTTTTGAAATCGCCCCACCGCGTTCGACTTTTTAAAGAATATGCTCCAAATATACCATTGCCACCAGAACCGGTAATCACTAGATGGGGCACCTGGTTACAGGCTATATTCTATTACGCTACCTACTTTGAAGATATAAAAAACGTTGTGATGCAGTTAAATAGTAGAAATGCAATTGCTATCAGAAAAGTTCAAGCTTTATTTGGAAATGAACATTTGAAAAATAAGTTAAAATTTATACAAGATTGCTACGAAATTATACCAGATTCAATAAAACAATTAGAATGTACAAATATTTCAATAGATGAAAGTCTCCTAATAATTGACATTGTAACAAGTACACTGAACTCGCACGGAACTGAGACTGTGCGAAATAAGCTGGAATATGTACTGAATAGAAGTCCAGACTTTTACGAAGTGAGAGATATGGTAGATTTTGGAAATCATAGTCAGATTCTAAAGCATGCTACATTAACATCGGTGGATGTTGAGCGATCATTCTCGACACATAAATGGATTTTTAACAAGTTAAGAAATCGCTTTACTCCAGAAAATATGGAACAGATTGCCACAGTATATGCATTTCATAATCTTAACAATAATTTAACATCAGATGAGGATAACATGCAAGATTTTGAAACTTTAATTCCAATTGCTAATTATTCAACATCATAGATAGACAGTTGTGTTCAAAAACCTATTGGTTTACTCTAATACCTCACTTCCAGTATAGGATAATCAATTTGTTTGTTTATAAAAAGTAATGTTACTTACTATTTTTGTGTCATTCATTATCATTCATTCATTCATTAAATCATAAAAGTATCTATAATAACGACTCCACTGCACTCTGTTCAAAATTGCCACCAAAAACCCCAACTCTAGTCATCTCACAGGCCATTTTACATTTTACTCTACAGTGACGCCCCGTGTGGTTACCGGGGTAGAATAGTGCATAGGCACAGATCTCGAATTTATGCTTCTCCAAGATACTCACGAGGTCCTACGAGGCTCGGAGAGTCATGATGAGATTTATCAGCGTGAGCAAAGCTAAGGTAAGATCCTAAGTCCTGACACATCATTACTGTGGTGATTTAATAACATCATTACTGCGACAACAGTGCTAGCTATAGGCACAGATCTCGAATTTATGCTTCTCCAAGATACTCACGAGGTCCTACGAGGCTCGGAGAGTCATGACGAGGTTTATCAGCGTCAGTAAAGTTAAGGTAAGATCCCAAGTCCTAACACATCATTACTGCGACATCAGCACACAGGTGTTGACATTTTACTCTCGTTGAAAGTGTTTTAATACGCGTAACAACCAAATACTCTTCTAAATCTATCATTACATATTAAAACTAGGACAATGGGAATTGGTATTTGCTCGTGGTTATACTTACATATCTTGGCATTGCAAATTACCTCATTCAGTTATTTGTTCTAATTAACGATCACGATTGGCTGACGATTTCGTCATTCGCGGATCGTATTTGAAACATTTGCGATGCGAATCGTGTTAGTGTCCTCGCCACTTCCCGACACGATTGACTATTACGACTTTACTAAATTGACTGTTGTAAAACTATTATGTCATGAAACTAAATATAATAACCAGTAAACACAAACAAAGAAAATCGAGAGGCGGTGTAGTTGGATGCAGCCCTAAATTGGATGCTGGCGAGTTTGAATTCTTACTGTTAATATTTTTTTTTTTACTTAGGTGTACTTTTTAGTAAACAACAAAAGCCACAACAATAAAATATCGTTCACTTTTTAATTAATATTTTTAGATCCTATTCCTTATTTATTATTTCCTAGCCCCAGATATTCCTGGAAATCATTAGAATAAACGTGAGATTGAATAATAATATCAAATTTAAAATATAGATTCTAATTTCAAATTATCAAATCAAAAACCCACATCCGCGCTCGTTCCGCAAAAATCATTTAAACCGAGAAATCCCAACAATTATCCTTTAGCACCGTTTGGACCGAAGAGATCCGAAGTCACGCGATCCTGCCAATCCACAATAACAAAAAGCATCAAAATCAACAATGCAACCGTGGGTCGGTCGGTCCGAATCGGCGTAATTATAAACTATAAAATGACCCGGCTTTAGGCTTCTTGAGACGGCCTTTCGACACGCCTGTGAGGTGAGAGACGCGCGTTCATTTGGAACCAATGGTTCCGTACCGTAAATACAGTTTAAAGAAGTATTTCATATAGAAGTTTTGTACTAGGTAAATGTACGTTCTTATTAGTTTTTAAATTTGTAAGTAAATTGTTTTCACAAACAAAACTTTTCGTCACGTCACTTTACAAAGTACCTACAAAAAGTATTTTCAGAGTTAGTTTGTAGATTTTCATTTATGTTTTAATTGTACACTAACCGTGATATATGCACCGTCGTCGTTCGCAACCGTCAATATTTATCTACGTATACCAAAATACATAATTTCATTGATTATGTTTTCTTATTTTTACATAACACTTTCAAGCAAGTTAATTCCAATGTTCTTTTTGTCATCTTCTTTGATAAAGCTTGGTGGAAAGTCACATTAAAGCAAATAGAAAAGTTAACCTTCTATGAAAATGATTGAAATGGCATCACCGCCGCGATTTGGTAGATGGGTGCCCCGAACGCATCCGCGCTGTAACTTGAACTAACGAAGAAAGATGTTAAAATTTAAGAATAAATCCAGGTCACCTTACAAACTTCTGAAACATGGTTCTACTGCCTGCAGACCCCTCGCTCGCTCCGGTAAGCGTATTCGACGCCGACCTCACTAAATTCGGTACGCATATAAAACTACCATTTGTTGTTCCACAAACGGACGCCGACGTCAAAAATTGATTACAACAAAATACTACCAAATCACCGAATACTTTTATTGGTGCTGTTATTTTTATGGTAATAGCTAATTGACCGCTAATCAAAGTGTCGATAGCTGGATCGAATGCCGGCTCGGCCAGAATGTTCGAGTCGAATGCGCGACGTGATATCATCGTCGTGAAATACTTCATGATTTTAAACCGCATGTTCATGAAGCTTGTAGATCAAATCAATACTTAAAATTATAATTACTAGGAAGTGCAACAATCGATGTGGTTACAGAATTATTAACAAATTTTTAGAGTTGTTAGTAATTCTGTAGCTCTGCCTACCCCACTCTGGGAATAAAGGCGTGAGCTTATGTATGTACTATGTATGTATGCAACGATCGATTTAGGAATAATATATATTTTACGTGACCCACCCCAATGTCGGCAAGATGTACAGTCAGCTGCAGAGAAATGTAACCACCTTTGCTAGGAAACTTGTATGCAGGGGGGGTCACTTTTCTCTGCAGCTGACTGCAATTTGTCGGAATCTTAATTTCCTTTGCATTTTCGTATTTCTTTCTTTATTTCCATTCTCTTTTTTTGAGCATTTCCTTGAAAATACCTAATGGTATAAGTAGTATGTTGTGGGTTGCGAATTAAATGTGAAGGTTTTTTTCATAACATTCCATACAATCTGTTGAAACTTCGTACCTGTAACAGGTATATTTTCAACAATTATATTCTTGATATTAAAACTGAGTATTATATATTTGCCTGTGCCTTCTTCCATTAAGTACTGTAGCCTCGCTATTACTGTTTTTTTTTTGCACATATTGATATTCCATGTGCCACCTTCTCCGGGCTTCTTTTCCAAACAATTTATACAATGTATAAGACACTTACTTTTAACTATTGCTAACAGCGTGTAAATTTATCAACCACAAGTATTCCATGGTCGTCCTCCCAAATCTGGGTTAATTACTCCATAGAGCTTTATGGTAGTTTTTTGATCGAGCAATTCGTGAATGCAAAACAAAAATATCGGAAAATTTAATTGTATAATTTGTTCGACCTTCAGTATAGGTCGCGCCGAAAGTCACCTTCGTCGAAATGACATTGCAATCGGTATTGATGAGTTGGTATCTGATTCGATTTGGTTAGGTTAGATTGGATCGATTACAACAAAAATGCGGCTGTAATTTTTTTTTAAGTTTTTTTTTAATGGCGTTTACGTAAAAGAAGATTTAAAGGGCTTCTACTCTAAAAAAACTTGCATAAGTAGATTAAGAAACTAATTTTATAGTAATGTCGTAAAAGTATTTTGAAATATTCAGTGTCGGTTTTAGTACCTTCGACGTATACGAGTATTAAGTAATTAACATCTCAAATTAACCTTACCACCTCAAATTTATAAATATACAGCATGATAATACGAGAATAACTTGCTAAAAATCCTTAACACATTTTTTTCATTATTAAATTTATTTTAAAATGTCTATATTCGAAAAGAGATTTGTCAGGGTCGTAGCAAGTGGAAAGAAGTGCTCTCTGCCTACCCCTCTGGGAAACAGGCGTGATTTAATGTATGTAAACACTTTATTGTACAAAAGAAAAACAAAATCAATACAATGCACATAACACAAAAAAAAGTACAAAGGCGAACTTATCCCTTTAAGGGATCTCTTCCAGCTAACCCTTGAGAGATTGTATGTAATGTATATTCGAAAACGTTCTTGGTGGACATCATTGTAAAAATATGATGTCCGTTCTGAACGGGGTACGTCTTTTACATTTTTAAACTTCCCCCTAAAGATAGACTTACGGCCTGTTTCACAATCGACGAGTAAATTTATCTGCCATTTAAACTTG
This sequence comes from Acleris laterana, assembly GCA_963966035.1. Taxonomy (NCBI): domain Eukaryota; kingdom Metazoa; phylum Arthropoda; class Insecta; order Lepidoptera; family Tortricidae; genus Acleris; species Acleris laterana. The sequence goes on from OZ014461.1 coordinate 6,898,067, forward strand.
GCTCTCCTTGTCTATTTTTAAATGTAAGAAAGAGAAAGGGCTAAATTTATCCGTCAATTATATGCTTTACTGGTCGATTGTGAAACAGGCGGTTAATGCCCGGTTCCTATATTCAAGAAACGAATCGTTTTCCTTACGTCTCGTTAAAATTTGACACATTTTGTACGTAGCAAATGTCAAATTTTAACGAGACGTAAGGAAAACGATTCGTTTCTTGCATATAGGAACCGGGCATTAATGACAGTCCGAGTATCAGCGGTACAGTCAGCATTAAAAGTAACTAAGCAGAATTACATGCTCAAAATGATCTAGACGTGACTTTTTCCTTGACAATAGAGTCGAGTGTAAGTAGATCATTTTGACTTCGGTTGCGTAGCTTCTGCTGCTGACTATACGATAACTGTTTATCCGAGAGATCATTCTTTTCCATCATCATATCAACTCTTGCCATAGTATATAGTTTTTTGCGGCGTTTCTTCTCAGCAGTGGTCTCCTCTTGCTAAGCGCTGGTAGATTCTTGACGTATAAAAGTGCCCGTGCGGGCTACTTACTGCATAAATATCTTTTATATTTTTTTATCTTTAACTCAAACACAACATTTCAATCGGCTACTTATTGAACTATTCGATGCGCACGCTCCGTGCAAAAAAATGCGTATTCAGGATAATATAAGCCCATGGATTACGGACAATGTAAAACTGATGATGTCGCTCAGGGACTCTGCGTTAGTAAACGCTCGTAGTACAGGAGCTGAGGCTCAACGGGAGTACTATAAAAGTCTGCGCAATTTTGTAAACGCATCAGTTAAAAGAGAAAAAAATGCATATTTTGAATTTTATGTTAATAAAAATATTCATAAACCAAGTTCCATGTGGCACCATCTCAAACGTCATACAGTTGTGGGAGGCGGACCTTTGCTTAGTATACATCCGCAGCATCTTAACTGCCCTGATGCAATAAATAAGTTTTTCCTCGATGTACCGGGACGGGCGGACGTAGATCCCGATATTATAGATTTTTTTAGTTCTAATAAATTCACAGACAGTAAGTTTAGTATTCAATTATGCACGGAAAATGATGTCTCAAAAATAATTAACAACATAAGTACGGGGGCATCGGGTTTTGATGGCATTACAATCCACATGGTACGGATGACTTTGCCATCCACATTACCAATTATTACATACATGGTAAATAAGTCAATCGAGGCTGGCGTCTGTCCGGACGTTTGGAAGTGCGCTCGCGTGACACCTATCCCCAAGAGCTCTGTTATAGAAGACTTGAAAGATCTCCGGCCGATTAGCATATTACCTGTGTTGTCTAAAATAGTAGAAAGAGTTATATGTACACAACTCACGAAGTATTTAGAAAATAACCGCATCCTACCCGTCACGCAGTCCGGTTTCCGCAGCGGGCACGGCACCGCGACCGCGCTGGCGCACGTCGCCGATGACGTGCTGGCCGCTTCCGACGAGGGCTGCGGCACCATTTTGGTTTTGCTGGATTTCTCGCGAGCCTTCGATTGTCTTAATTCTAATTTGCTGATGGCTAAAATGGGCTATTACGGTATTTCCACCTCGGCATGTGAATGGTTTATGTCATATCTTAAGAATAGGACTCAATATGTCGAAATCGAAAATGAGGAGGGGGATATAAAAAAATCGCATATTGAGACAGTAGAAAGAGGTACGCCCCAGGGGTCAATACTAAGTCCTATATTGTTCATTTTGTTTACGGCAGATCTTCTAAATAGCGTTAAACACTGTAAAATACATCTTTACGCGGACGACACCCAAATCTACTACTCCTTCAAAAGCGATGAGACAAAATTGGCGGAATGTTTAATAAACGAAGATTTGTGTGCAATATATCACTGGGCGAGTAGGAATGCACTTGTTCTGAACCCTTTAAAAACAAAGTACATGATTCTTGGGACTACCGCACAGTCTAAAAATATTAAAGGGAAAAACCCAATTATTAAGCTGCATCAGCAAATAATAGACCAAGTAGACATAGCAAAAAACTTGGGAATGTTAATGGATAGCGAGCTACGTTTTACGGAACACGTCAGTGTTAAGGTGAGAAATGCGTATTTTAGATTAAAAGCACTTTATAGCATTAGGGAGCACTTGTCAGAGAAAGTACGTAAGCTGCTCGTGGAAGCGTTGGTGTTGTCTCACTTTAACTACTGCGATACAGTCTACGGACCCAGGTTATACGCAAAGACCGCTCGAACTATACAACGGGTGCAGAATGCGTGTGCTAGATTCTGCTATAATGTCCCAAAGCGCGCGCACATAACACCTTTTCTTAACGAAAAACAGACACTGAAGATGACGGCGCGGAGGGAGCTCCACCTAGCTGCACAAGTCCACAAAATAGTGCAAACACAAAGACCTCAGTATTTGTTCGATAAACTTAAATGGCCTAAAAATAAAAATAAAACTGAACAAGACCGAGGCGTTAGAAGTATGCATGCCAATAAACTTATTATGCCGAAACACAGATCCATGGGTTTCCGAGGAAGTTTTCGTTATCGAGCATCGAAAATCTGGAACGATTTGCCACCCCCCCTACGTACTAATATGTCGCTACCAACCTTCAAAATTAGCTTTCGAAAAGTTTTATTACATAAGCAACAAAGTGAACGATAAGCAAAACCCCCATGCACCCGCAGAGTGCTCTGCTGCACGATTTGACCAACCATATTGTTAATAGTTTTTTTTTTTTTATATATTATAGCTACGTCTAATAATATTATATTTGTACGTTCTTTATTAGCTATAGGTAGGTACAGCGTAGCGTAATGTTCCCTTGCAACTCGCTGGAATGTAGCCGAGAGCTAGGTGCAGGCTGAAAACCAGCGCTGTGCGGCTGACCAGCTCGCAGCATATGCTGAGACCTGAGCCTGTTGTCACAGAACAACTATATCTGTAACTGTAGAAACTGTTGTAATGATTTTTTTTTTATGTGACAATAAATCAGTTTTTATTTTTATTTATAGTTTTTAAAAGCGCTCCAACCAAAATAACCACAACGAACCATTCTCGCGCTATACCCGTAACTTTGCATTGTCATAATTGATGCTTTCACGGCTCGCAATCCACTAGCTTTTTACTATCTGCCTCTAATAGACGAATAAATACGCAGAATCGTTACGTTTCCTCTAGAATTAATACAAACAACCATAACAAAAACCGCAGTGTATGGCAATTAAAAATCATATTAACCCGACCGGGACCAATCGAAGACGTGAGAAACGCTTGGAACATGTACCGTTACTCCCTGTTCTGACTTCTAATAGCGAAAAGTCTGAAGCAATTATTGAACCAATAACGAATCGAGATATATACAATGTTGAGATAGATATAGGAAATGAGCGGAAGACCCCTGGGATTTCCAAAAGTTAGTCGTATTTTGAACGTAATAGAGATGGTGGTAATTTCTCTACGATAAGTAGAGCGCCACTGGTTTAAAATGTTCAGCAAGTTTTTGACTTTTGTTAGTTTCTGTATGATTATTTGGTTGACTGGTAGAGAATGCCATTAGGCATTAAGTCTGCCATTTGTGCTCTTTTTTTTATGTGCTATCAAAGTTAAATAAATGTTTTCGACGTAAGAAAAGGACAGCGTGAAGTTCATCAGTACACCATTGGTGTTGTTTTCATGCATAAATGGCGAGCGCGTCAACTCATTCCAAGTGCATGGGAAAGCTATAATCCAAAGGTAGCTGACCCAATTTGCTGCACGTTCCTTACGCAAGCAGAGGTCAAGTTAAGCCAGTTGAACTGGCAATGAAAGAATAACAGACATGCAATGACACGCTTCTCGATAATCGGGGATCGCTTCTGAAGCTCTGATGCGGTGCCACTATATTAATTGAACGCGGATCCCAGGAACTATTAAAAGTAAACTGTTGCTCGGCACGAAAACTGTAATTGTTTCGAATAAAAATTACGATAGTTACCGCTGTTTGATAACTTGCGGTGTGTTTTTGATGTTGATCGAAGTTGAAGATACATTTATATATACACTGTTAGCTGCTAACAAAACAGGAGTAAGTTTTTATATTACCTAGCAATGTTTTCCTTCCTCTAATAAACGAAGAAGGTACATTAAGTAGGTACGGTCACTTGAAGTCGTCAATGTCATTAGAGATGTCAAGTCATTTGTAACTTTTAGGAAAGTCAACCTTATTGTTCTAGAATGTCAGATTGACTTTGACTTAAGGTGGGTACCAAATTAAATCTCGTGACTGTACTATCAGGCCGTTGGGCTGATAGTACATGGCGGCCACAGGTAAGTCACTGGCAACGCTGTAAATCGTACTGTGTGTCCATGAGTTGACACCTCAAGTCACAAACCCATTGACGCCCTTTTACAAGTTTGCCGGGTAATTGTTGAGATTGAGACCCTAATTAAATAAGAAAATAACCTAATCGAGAGAGACCATCATCGTACGAAATTCTACATACATACATACATCGAATCAAGCCTGTTTCCCAGAGGGGTAGGCAGAGACCACATCTTTCGCTGCTTCCACATTCATACATCGAGTCATGCACGCACGTCGGTTCCGAGTACTTAAGATAAGGTCCTTTTCTAGTATTTCTCCGATGTGATTCGAAAAAGTACGCCTAGGGCGGCCCCTCACGACGCTTCCACTAATTTGCGATCTGTACATCTCTTTCGTCAATGTTCTTTCATCCATCCACTCTATTTATTCGAATCTCAATCGCCGCGGTGCAAAAAGCCCAAACTTTATGGTCACTTATCAAAATACCGTATTTGCACGCCTTAAATCCCAATCTACATATGTATGCTATCCCGTTTTACGGCAGAGTTATGGTCTTTATGATCGATGGTTGGGTTTTATGGGCAAATGGCTGTAATTAGTGGGCCGACACAGAACTTTATGGGCCCTGGGCGGAGCGGTGTTGAACACAACTTTCACACTAAATTCTGTAATTTTGTTCTCATATTTGCTGGTCGTGTCGTGGTAGGTGCAACTCTTTGTCTTAATCAAGGCAGTAGGGTCTTTCTTTTAAATAATTTTCTTGAAATTCGACTAGGGTTGAGACATGTTTGGAGGGGTAATGTTTAAGCGTTGAAGGGTCAACCAGTGCATTTTCGTCGACGACCTAGTCTAGTAAAACACGGTGGATCGCAGAATAGGGATTTTTTGAAAGGAATTTAGAAAAAGGTTGAGAATCAAATGAAGATTTGTTTGGCGTCAGGAGTTTAGTGGCAGGTTTTCAGCGGGTATTCCTGCCACTTTCTGTTGGTGAGTCCCACATAATAACCACTTTCCTCACCCAAAGGTATTACTTGAAACTCCTCTTCAACAAATTGCCAGATTGATAAGTACCTACTTACTTGTATTTCTGCGGCTCCGAACTTGAGAAATTTTAACTACTGTCTGGTGCCGTATAGTTAGATTAACATACATACATACATACCTTCACGCCTGTCTCCCAATAGGGTAGGCAGAGATTATGGAACGCCAGGTGCACCGATCTAAACACACAATTTTCGCTTCCTCTACATTCATCAATCTCTTCATGCACGTACGGCGGTTTCGGGTTCTTTTGATTTGGCCCTTAATCAGTACATCGCGAATCTGATCACTGTAGGTCCGTCTAGGACGTCCCCTACGGACATCTCCGCTCATTCTCACTCGCCACATCTCTTTCGTAACTCTTTTTTCATCCATCCTTTCTAAATGACCAAACCACCTTAGCATACCCTTTTCGATAACTTCAAAATAATTAGCGTTATATATATTATTTAATCTTGTTAAATTGTCACTTTACCGTGTACACGGGTTAAGCTGCTACGCTGACAACTCTTTGAACACGCGCGTTCAAACCTTGAGAAGTACTTAAATAAAGCAATTCCAAGGGCAAAGTATAATGTCTTAATTAAAACTTTCACTCAAAGAAGGATCCGCCTATTTACTAGATTTCCATTTAAACCGTAGGCTAAAGTCATAGTCGCTAATTTCACGATTTCTCTCTTGCACTTAGAACCGTTAAAAGCGACTCCTTTGCGGCCGCGTATATATTGGCGGCTGGCGTTTAGGTCCTTATGATTTATGTTGCCATGTTATTTGTATTAAAGCAAAGACAAGAATAGCGCAACCGCCAGCACCGCCAGGTCTTTTATGACTAGATAAAGTCATTTACGCTCAATGTAAGTTTGTTCTGTTATGGTCAATTAGAAGGCTTTAGCGCGTCCGCTAATTGCAGCGACAGAGTTTACGGTATACCTAATGAACCTATAAAATATTTTATAGGGACAGTCGGCGGCATATCTCCTAGAACTTACGCTTGCAAAAGTTATCATCGCTAGCAAACTTATTCATAGTTATAGTTTCTTTTATCACTTTGAACTGATTTTTCAATTGCTACGAAGGAATAAATGGAAATAAGCTGTCTTTATCTGATCTTCACTTGCATAACAAAAGACAAGGGCTAATTTTTATTTGAATATTGCAAAATTGGTCATTTTAGTGTAAACAAAAGTTGTTTATCGCTCTGCCCTTGGAAACTGTCCGATTTCCTGGGACAAAGATGTCCATCTCTTAACAAAATTTTACATAATCGGTTTAAGATGAATTGGTGAGGCATCAACTTTCTATTTCCTAATCCAAAAGAGGTGGACATTTAAGGAGGCGGTGAGGCTACCCAGCGTCCAAAGTGGACAGAGGACCTCATGGTTGGTCACTATTGACCAGAATACACTGAGAGCGATTGTGTCCCATTCGAGGACTGGGTTGCCCGGAAACATGGGACAGTCAGCTTCCATCAGGTGCAGGTGGCTCACGCGGTCATGCGGGAGTACCGGGAGGCGGGCCGAGAGGCAACCAGTGGTTGCCACGAGTGTGGTGCACTGGAAATAATGCGTCATACCGTTGAAGTATGTGCGGTATGGGAGGCTCAAAGGCACGCCCTGGTCTTCATAGTGGGCGGAGAGAAAGGTGCTGGGATGCCATGGCCTCCTTTTGTACATCGTTAAGGAGGAGGTACGATGACCACTTGCTCCCGCACTCCGTACGCGAGAGAGACAAGCACGACGGTGCTACGCGCATTTGTTCACCATGCAATAGTGGACCCAGCGGCAAGGTCAGAGACCCAAGCCATCCTCGAAGGTCCACTACGCGGGACTGTGAGCGCCCTGGATTCTCCTGACGCGCTCTTTCAATGTCAGAGGCCACGTTAAGCGAGCCCCGTGAGGGTAAATAGTAGCCGAATGCGCAAGCAGAAATGTAGCCCTAGGCAACAACGGGGCGTGGAAGAGAAATAGGCTTTGATTTTAGTGGGTATTCCGGCCGCTCTCGGGTGGTCAGTCCCACGTAATTTTTGGATCCCACCGGATCCGCGGTATCAGTAAAAGCATTTTCCCAGCGTACTTTTTTTATCATCATTCTGCATTCAACATACCGTCTTCTTTATATGCGAAACATTTTGTTGGTGGCTGTACAATTATTCCCTATGAAGGTTAACTTCGGATGATATTCGGAATAGGTTTTAAAAGCTCTTAATAAGGCTTAATAAAGTGAAATTGCCTAACATTACATCAACATATTATATAGGTACCTACTCATTCCACGATCGCATGGCTTTCAGTTGTAACTAACTAAAAATATGGATACAATAAATAATAAATAATAATAATAATCATTTATTTCAAATTAGAAGAACAACAATATATAGTATAAAAAGCAAAACAGTCAATGATCTTAGGTCTAGGAAATAAAAATTACATGATGTCTAAGCTAGGTGACAAAAAAAAAAAAAAAAAATTGCAACCTGTGTTTTAGACATTAATTGAGCCTAAAATCTAAATCTAATTACAATATACCTTTAAACAGTAATAAACGCTTATAAACGCTTACCTATATTAGTAATTAATTAATTACATCAAAACATTAATAATTAGCAGAAAATAAAAAAAACAATTAATCTACAAAACATTATAATACAATCACTAGTCACCTTGCAATCGTCAGCAGATTTTCCGTGTCAACATACGATAGACCTAGAAGCCATGTCAGAACTTTGGCTTTGCACATTTTTAAATTTAGGTTATAGATGTTTAGAATTCTATTAATTTTGTTATATAAATAAGGGCCAAGAAACGGGAAGAATTTGTGTGCGAAGGCGTGGGAGGTGCTGTATGGGACAAAAACTATGTCTTTGCGTCTTTTGTTATTAATTTCAGGATTGTACGGTGCAGCTGTATGTTGTTTTAGAGTAAGTGACAAGATGAAAAGTTGCCGGACAGTTAGGACTTTGCATGATTGGTACAGCTCCATTGTTGGAAAAAGAAAGGGCCTGAAGGTTGAAACCTTTAAAACAGCTCTCTGAGCTCTTTCTAAGGTAAGTAGTGTAGTCTTTGCTGCGCCACCCCATGCAGAAATGCAGTAAGTAAGTACAGATTGACATAGAGCTACGTAAACCTGATTGATGATTTTTTTGTTCGCGACATAACGGAGCTTTTTAAAAATAAACATGAGTTTGCGTACCCTGTCAGCGATTGTATTTATGTGATGACTAAAATTAAGATTAGAGTCGATCACAACACCAAGATATTTAATAGAGCTTATTTTAGTTATGACTGGACAAGAATCGCAATCGTTATAATTAATGTCTGCAATAAATTATTTTTATTTAATTTCTATATTTATCCTGGATCTTCCGCCTTGAAATAGAGCTAATCTCGCTCCAGGGAGCTTGCTACGGGATGTTTCTATCGAAATCTAAGGAGATATAATATAAACAAATAGGCGCTGTAGGAATGATCCTCGTTAAATTGAGATATTTTAAAATTGAGAGGTTCTATTATTAAAACTATCAAGAGCAATATTTTAACCTTACCCCGATATCCCGATAAGTACGAACACCCGTAATTAGTCCGTGTCGATTATAAAACGACAACTCGAAACATTGTTCACAATTCGATTGTAGCCCGCACGGAACTGCCCCAATTAAATACCATCCGTGCACGTTCCGAATCACCCCCATTTCCGGACGAAACGCCGCGACAGTTTATCCTAATAACATGTTAATACAATAAACGAAGCGACAGGGGTGAATTTCTACCTGAACGCGGTTTCAGAACGCTCTTTCACCTTATCTTTATTAGATATCGCATTCGAAATCCAAAAACAAGGTCGGAAATTTTTACCATTGTTTTTTTTAGAGATTGACATTTGATAGGCTGAATAAATGTTCATTTTATTTATAGCTTATTTGTCATTAAATAGATAATTATGACGTTAAATGTTAGAGGTTAAACGATTATGTCTAATACGAAAGACCTTAGGTTGCCAATTATTTTCGAATTAAATTAAACGAGTATTTTAAAGATTTATATTCCACGTGGCTGCTCGGTATGATTGATGATTTCCCGCGCTTTAATAAAGAGTAAATGTGTATTAATATGAAATCTATGAATAAAAATGGCTTAATAAGTATTCGTAAATTATTGAAAACTTATTTGATCGGCTGTCATGACCGGCGGCATGCCAAAGAGACATTAACAACTCTGTCAACTAAAATAACGTGAATATGAAAAATTCAGTGCTTGTAACACTGTGTTTATGCATAAGCGACACTGAAGCGCACGAATTCTATTTAATTGTTATTTTCATGAACTAATGGACCTTGGTCAACAACAGCGGTCACGCTACTGTCAAGTACTGTACTGCCTATTCGTGTTCCCGCTTTTAACAATTTGCACACCAATATCTAACCTCATCAACATCACTGGTAAATTATATAATAAGTTGCGAGAACATCTACATTTAAACTTAAACCTAATTTTAAAAAGTTGAAGATACCAAGGTCTTAAGATTACAAAATATACAATCGCAGGAACAGGCCTTTCTCCTTGAACTTCTTGAGCACATTCCAAAAAATCTCAATTGTTTACGTTAAGAATGTACCTTAATATTCAAATGCTTGTTATTACGGAATGGAAATAGCGCAAACAAAAGGGAGACAAAATAACCCTGAGAGGACGATTTTTTTATTTTCCCCAGAAATTACTCGTTTTCTGCGCAAACACAAAAAAGCGCGGGCGGCACTTTGAACAGAAGGCCATTGAACAACTTACAGAAAAAACCATTTAAAAACCCCTTCGCTGTCAAATCGAATGTGACATTCTTTATTCAAATAATTAGGTATTTTCCCGTCCACAATCGCGGGTCGCATCGGGTAATTTGTAACAGTAATGGTGCGATTGGTCAACTCGGGTCATGGGAGCGGCGAGCACCTGTCAACCGCTGTCAACTATCGCCGCTGTTATCTGTTAAGGCCTTAATAACCACACGTGTGGAAGGGCCAGGGATTTTCGGAATTCGAATGATAAAAAATATTTTTCATTTTTCGAGGTTTGTCGGTGGATGGAAGTGGAGCTCTGGTTTACGTAGGTAAGTGATCTATTTGAAGGTAAACTTTTTGTGTAATTTATTTTTTGGTTAATATGCAGGTAAACTGTAAATGTACGGTGAACTTTTTTTTATTACTAGTCCACTATAGAATTATGTTAAAGTTACGTATTAAGTAAATTGTAAAAAATACATACGATTGGACTTAAAACGTCACTTTGGCAGAGTTCCATAATGGCCAACAAATCGAAATGTACTATCAGCCCAATGGAACCCTGACCCACCATAGAACGGTGTGACAGTGACATTATAAAACAATTTGTTTGACACTTCTTATGACTTGAATCATAACGTCTCTGTGACACAGTTCTATGGTGGGTCAAGGTTCCAATGGTCTGATAGTACGACTGTATAGTCGTCTACAAGTAGAATATCCACTTTCTCACTAAGGATTAAAATTAAAAGTGGATACGTCTTTGTCTATAAGTACAAATTTGTCCAAGTATTTTGGACCATGATTTCGGACGTCCAAACGAAGCTTCTAAATAAATCGAATTTCTGATATCTGGTCAAGTCTCACCAACTTTTGGTCTCTAACAGGCACTATTACAAAAGCTTTGCTTGGATAATTATTAATTAAAATTAGTGTCCGACCGAAATTTCGGTTTCGGTTTCGGTTTCGGCCAGTTTCGGCCAAAAAATCAAGTTTCGGCCCGAGTTTCGGTTTCGGCCAAAAACGGCCGAACCCTTCGGCCGCGCCGAAACTTACAACATCGTACCTTCGGGTCGCGCTCGGCTAACGTCGGGCGCGCTCGGCACGGCTGGACTTTATAGGGTAGTTAAATTTTCAAACAGAACCTCTGTAACTGTGCTGAAATTTCATTGTGATAAATCTTTGAAAGTAGAAACCTGTAATTATAGGTCGGCGAGATATTAATTTTAGAAAAAAACGGGCTTACTAAAATTTTTTCGACTATTAAGGACTTTTTTTTTTTATATTAAAGGTTCGGTTTCGGTTTCGGTTTCGGCCGAAACTACAATGAAACCGAACCTTCGGTTTCGGTTTCGGTTTCGGCAAAATAACATGTTTCGGTTGGTCACTAATTAAAATCCATGAAAAATAAATAACAACTTGCTATAAAGCAGTTATTTCCTCTGCTAACCCTAAACTACGAATGCATCGTAGCATCAAAACTGTCCGAAACGTTTGTTTTGCTGCGGCTGTGAACAATGGAAATATTTGACGAGTTTTGTGTGCCCTATAATAACCGTATTGCCAATTGGAAAGAGCTTATGCGACATTAGAACAAATGCATATAAGCCCTTTCAGCTAATCAAGGTAGTATGTGATTTTTACTCGATTCTTCAACGTTTGAATTATTTATGTCTTTATTGATTGGAAAAGAAAGCTTTGGAAACGATGGATTCGTTAAATAGCTTCGTTTAGTTGGTCGTGGCCAATATTTAGTATTGGCAATTTTTTTATAAACCCCTAAAATTTCAATAAGGTAAAAGGAATGAAACGCAACGTAAGTAGTATTTGTCATTTTAGCAACCATGCTCTGCACGATGTGGTCATCCTGATTTAGAATTAATTAGGAAAACTAACCGTGCAGTTACTGTCAATTGGCAACGAATTCAGTTTTTTTAGACATGGTTAAAAATGCAAAAATAGTTTTATCTAGTTCTTTGGACTGCTTAGAATACTTGTTAGCCAATAGACGTAGGCTTTCCCAAAGGATTTACAAGGTGGTTGGAAAAGCAATACTAGACCTCTTACCTCGAAATTTACTAGTCCCTAATATTTTTTATAAACGCAAGTCAAAATATAAACCACATTAAAACACCCTTAAAATGAACAAAAATACAAAATATTTTTACAATATGATGTACCTAGTCATTCAAAATCATTTGGAAGAATAGGATAAGGGGATAGAGGTGTATTTCAACAAGATATACATATATTTTCGATTTTGTCATTTACTAATTTGACCTTTAGGTTAATAGTATAAAAAATACCAACGCATTTTAAATGGATGAAATTAGTTCCTTTAAAAGTGTATTTTTTTATTTCTTCTTACTATATCTACGGCATTTTTTGGTGCATCCCAATAAGGTAAATAACTTTAACTCGAACCTATAATTTTATTTATTCTTAAACTCTCTTACAGCGCCCATTTCTATAACATTAAGCAACACAACAGTAATTATGTCGTCAATATACAGCTATAAACTGATTCCGTAAAGCCTCCCTATTGGGTCGGCGCGGATCGGTTAGGATTTTCGGATTTGCACCGATAATATGCCGTTTATAGTACGCTCGCGTCGGATTAGACTGTCAATATTATTACTCGCTTTAACACCGTAAAGCTGCTTCATAAAACATATTGGAAATTATGGCAATATGTTTAGTTTATCTGGACTGCGGTTGGCTGTATAGAGGCGTTTGTTATGTCACGTGGAAAGAGTAAGCCGTGGTTTAACTTCTTATTTAATGCTCTATTATTTATTTGTTTATTATTTACATAACAGAGAAGTCAATTGAAAAGATAAATAAAATAAATAAAGCTTCGAAATATTTAATAAAGTGAACTATGTCCAATTTTTTCTATGTTTTATGTCTAATATACAGGGTAATGATTCTCTCCACAACGACGGTCGGACGGACGGACGAGTGAATGTCCAAGTGGCGAGTTTAAGTTATCCCGTCAGTGCCAACAAAACATACTTATTTTAGCGCGTGCATTTTCAATTTAGCAACATGGTTTCTGCCGATGGATCGAACGTATGGCTGCTTAATTGAAAATGCACTCGCTAAAATGTGTTTTGTTCGCTCTGACGGGACTACCTAAACTCGCCGCTCCGGTTTTGCTCGATCGTCCGCCCGTCCGTTATTTTTCAGAGAATAACACTTATTTGTAGCTAGCAGTGTTGGGTAGAATTACTGGTAACTTTTGCTTGTGACTTTTGTTCTATATGTGTAGTTTTTTTCATATTCACCATTGTTATAGTATAATTACTTTATAAAAAAAAAACATTTATGAATCTTTGCAATCTTTAAATCGCGAACAGTAAATCGTCGCATCCAACGAATAAAGGCGTAACTTCAAAAAGTCAACTTTACAGGAGAAGGTTTTTTATCTGTCAAAAAATCAGTTTCAAAGCGATTGCTATGAAACTTATAGATTACGTGTTAAAAGTACTAAGACAACTATTGATTGTGATATTTTATTTATTTTGCATTAAAATACGATAAAAACAGTCTTAAATCTTTCTTCCACGTCAAATTTAATATTAGTTAATTAATTATCGATGGAATAAAGGCCTTAGTCACTGACAAGACCTTATTCGTCGGAATAAGCAGGGTCACAACGGCACTTAGGGCTTTTTCAAATAATTTTGATTATAGATTAAATGCTTAAATTAACGAAAATAAAAACTGGACGTAGTTTAATATATTTTAATAGTCTTAAAAAATGCTGTCATTGTTTAACAATGCGTTTTTTAAAAACAAAAAATCAATACTTTATAAAATTAGACATGTAGTTTCTTATCATTAAAAGCGCAAACAAAAATCAGCTATTTTTATATTTTATCAAATGTAATATAAAACAATTTTAACAATAAGTATTTTATCAAATAAGCTTCTCAATGAGCATTAAATACTCTTAAATAGTAATTTCAAAGTAAGATTAAAATGTAACAAATATCAATAATGAGATCACGTGACTATAAAGTTTTTTATGAGATCTGAGTTTAAACCTTTCAAATGGTATAATATCTTAAAAACTATTATTTTTTCAAATTACCTAAAACAAATTATGTTTGGACGACCATAATACTTCTAGTCAGTTCATAAGTTTTGTCACTAAGGTTTAGTTAAAAAATAATAGTTTATGGATATCAAATATTCGAGGCATTTGATGTAGCACGGCTCTCTGCTAAAACGATACGTGTGTCATTGCCGTCTTGTTTCGATACCGTATCGCCTTCCTGTATGTAAAAAACATGTATATGTTTTTTTAAGCAACCAAGACACTTTACAAGGCAATATTATTATTTGTAACGAATAAAATGCAAGTCACCATGAAGTTAGTAAGTACAACAAACATTTTTTTAGTAAACACAAGCAAACAAACGAACAAACAAACAACCATATGAAAAATAAAGCGAGTTAATATTGCATTAATTACCATCAAGCGCTGAGCTACGTTTAGGGTTTCAGGTTTCTAGTTTATCGGGAATAATCGGGATGTTAGTTTTAAATCTATTGCAAGATTAGTATGGAACAGACAAGCGATAAAAAACATACAGACAGGCAAGTTTTGAGCTATGTTAAAAAGTTTAAGTACCTATTTCAACGAGAAGTTAGTTTTAGGGCTGATTTTTCAATCTCCAGATAACATTACCTGTCAGGTAAATTGTAGCTCTATCCTTATCTTTCTTATGACAAGGAAAAGGATTGAGCTACACTTTACCTGACAGATCGTGTTATCTGGAGATTGAAAAAGCAGCCCTTATATGGATTGTAGATTCCTATCGGACGGATAAGAATCGGACAGACAAAAAATCTCGTTAATACTAACGTGGCCAGACAAGACATAATGTGATACCTAGATAAAACAGAAATAATTTAGTAATAATAGCGTGATAAGTAAAATAACACTCGTCACCATGTTAAAGCCTTCACCAAAACATTCCATTAAATAATTAATTTCGTTTTGGGATCCCGCAGGCACCGGTGACGCTAAAATAAACGATAATCATAATTATAAGGGTTTTTGAATCAACATTACATAAAATAATTTATTTTTTCCCATGAATTACTGCGAGTAAATCAAGTTTCGATATATGATAACTAAATGAAACCAAGTTTTAGAAACCCGACTGCATTTTTATATTGTCATCGGTATACACCTACCTATGTTAATAATTTTGTCATTTTGCCAATGTGGTTATTTACATTTTAACAGTTTAGGTATTCTATGTTACCCGGGATTGTGAGGATTCTATCGATACCACAAACATCTAAATCGGCTCAGGCGTTTAGAAGTAGTGATGGAATAACGAATAATCATACATGAACCTTGAAAACATTTCACACCTTTTTTTGAGCAGTCGTGTAAAAATCATTTCAAACCAGTTTAAAGTGTACAGTTCTTCCAATCAAATCATTTTTTATTTGAAAATAACTTTTAAAATAACAATATTAAATATTTCCCATGGAAAAGAGGCGCAAATGCCGCGGCGAGAGCGCGCGCGCGGATATTTAGTCCGCGGAAAAAGGGCCTGCTGTTACCTCGCGCCCTTGTTCCGCGTTGGGTGCTTTAATTTCTATAATGTATTGTTTTAAAACATAATATTACCTCTTTCCGTGTAACAATGCTATAATATTTACACATATTATTTATTACAATAGTTAAAACACTTGACGTGGTCAAAATGAAGTTATAACTAATTATAGGTAAAAACATATCGCTTAAAAAAAAATTATACTTACGTGTTGCGGTCCTTCTTCGTTTTACTTTAACGGCATCCGAATCCTTTACCATTTTCAGCAGCTTCTGACTTCTATTCATGTTTTTTCTAATGTTACATCAACAAAACAAACTGCGTACGCGCTCCGCGTGTAATAGAAGCGACGGCGCTTGCGACCCCGGCCCGCGCTCGGTTCCCCCGCGAAGCAAAGACCTTAATGACCTCGTAACCTTGTTCGTCGGAGAAAATGTGCCGAGACCGTTTACGTCCAAATTTAAAACCTTAATAACTTTTTCAAAATTAGGATTTAGACCATATTTTAAATGTGAAAAGGTGTAGTAAAATATGGAGAATACGATTCTGTAAGAATCGGAAAACGGTCATGAGGGCTGGTCGCGCCCTTCTTCGTAGGATGCGACGAAATGTCAGAGCTGTCGCAAAAACTAAAAGCGACGCAAATGATTCCAACAAAACGGAACGGTTAAGAAAATAGAACAAAACTTTTTTAATAACTGTACTTCCGTTGTCTACGAATAAATTGCGATACTTAAGAACTCGATTTAATTTACAGGATATATAAAGCTTCCTGGCGTCGTCAAAGATTTGCCCCGATTGAATTGGCATCTTCCGTCAACCTTCAACCAGTTAAAATTCCTTAGCCATTAAGCGGTTGGCATTTTAAAGAAACCGAAAAAGATTTGTGATTTATCTTTACTCATATTAGCGTGTTTCCTCGTTTGTTTGTATGGCACAAACAAGTTGAGCTTCAACCAGAGTCGCGGGCAATAGCTAGTCTTTATACATTAGCCATGTAAACAAGGAATTTGTACCATGCTCTGCCTGGTGACAAATGCGGCAGACATTTATGCATAAAGACTTAGTTTATTTCAGCTTTAGTTTTAGTTATGTATACATATTTTAGCTGCATATATTATCGCAACACGTTATGTAAAATCGCTGTAGTTAACTACGCGTAACTTTCAAAGGAATCAAAGTGTAATAGATGACTGCAAAAAGCGGTGTTCCTCTCATGGTCATTTACTTCGCGCTGATGTGTTTTGACCGCTCTCTAAGTGGCTTAGAAGATGGCGTAGCTGTCGGGAACATGCCCAAATATATTATACAATTTTACTCTAGAAATTTAGCTTGGGAAATCCCTTCAAATATCGAATGATTTTTCCTGGGAATGCATTTGTTTAAAATATAAGCAATATCAAATTATAAAGTCTCAAATAGAGACTATTAGAGACATTTGATTACGTTTGGAATTATGAAAATTCGAGATTTTTACCAACTCCCCGTGTAGGTACCCTATTAGCTGGCATACTGCAGCCTCATCATTATACATTTAATTAGTAAAGGATTTGCGGTTGTTAATGCATAAGTAGAAACACACACGTAAAAATATTGTAAGGCATTTTATACTTAATCAATTAAATGTACCTAAGGTATTTTAGGACAGTTTTTTGTCATGTTTCGATCAATAACAGCCAGCTGGGTCCCGTAACTTATTTCGTTGACATCGGCTGCGGGCGTACTATAATAACCTATCCATAATGACTGACCTTTTTGTTTCCGCACTCGACTAGACTACCAAATACACCTGCCGCATTAGCAAGAAGCATCTAGAATTAATATCGAATCAATGTTCCATTAAAGTCGAGTCGCACGCCCTGCGAATTATCTCTCACCCCATCAAGGTGGAAAGTCTAATAGAAATCTGTAATAAGAATCACTAATCGTCCACGCGTTTGTGGACAGTTACGCCATCTTGCGGTAGTGCAAAAACCGATATTGGATGTGTCAGGGTATGATTGATGCGCGGGGCAAAAACGGTGAACGGGTCCGTGACGCGGGAATGCTACTGTGTCGCTTGTTGGTGCGTTCTGACCTCCTTCGAGAACCTTGGTTATACGCTGAACGCTGCTTGGGTCCAGCTTTTTTTCAAATTTACTGTTGCGTAGACTGGAAAATTTAAGGAAATAGTTGCAATTAATTTGACAGGATTGTGTAATTAGTTAATTTGAAATGATTTACTATAGTAACTGAACCGGCACACATGATTAAGTTGATAGGGAAAAAATGTGGCACCTGTTCAAAATGGTAGCCGAAGAAAATCATTATAAAATCTAGCATGATTCTGACGGCTTGATGTTTCGTTTAAAAATCATAAAAAAAGGTTTCCGTTTTGGGTGATTTCTAACGTCACAAGCATGTGTTTGATTGAATTTACGAAATCGAGATTAAAAATCAATTACATGACCTATTTTTTGCTGCGAAAACGGCGTTTCTTTACACGCATGCGTGCTTTTAAAAAATAATTATGGTACTCTTAAGTAGTCTGTCAAAGTTAATGTGTAAATAGTAGCCTTCGGGATTAGGTGTGGTAAAGTATCCCTTTTCGAACGCAAGGCGTCAATTTTGGCGGGAAACTAGTAATTACGCCATTAGACGCTCAATCGATATCCTATTGAACGCACAATTTTAGCGCCATCTTTTATTTTATTTTACTTTTTATAATCGAAGGGTGCGTTCACGGGGTAAGCTATAATTATAATTGATGCGTTCAAAATGCATGTCATAATATTATTCGAAACTGTTGGAGCAATTACTTTCGTGTTGAACCTCAATCTTGCGCTAGGTATAACAAAGTTTATAAACATTTTAAGGACGTGTCACACGAAACAAAATGTAGTTTTTGTAATAAAGATTCGTATCAGAATTAGATTGACTAGCGTTGGAATTTTAATTATAGTCCAGTATCTTTACAACACTTCATGTCCAGAGGTAATATAGGTGTAGTGGTATTAAAATAGTAGTCCGTGCGAATTCACAGGTGGCTAGGGTAATGACTTGGCTTATACTATGGCTTTGCTCATTACTCGGTGCTGCGCGATATTACGTCTGATCAATATATCGGCGGGCTACTGGCTAATCTTTGTTTTTTCAGAGCGTACTGGTTAATCGCGTGAGATAAAAAGATTGTAACGGGTTCTGGGAAATGGTGCAGTTGGCTGTTGTTGTGATATGCCACTTGGACTGCCGGTTATTAGGTTTGGTTGGGCGCAAAAGTTTGTTCTACCTAGTGCTACAGTCGGCCTTATAAATAGCTGCACATTTTTGTAACCTGTCGCTACCACCTTTGACAGTTTAGCATTCAATCATGACATTAAAAT
Organism: Acleris laterana; assembly: GCA_963966035.1. Lineage (NCBI taxonomy): Eukaryota > Metazoa > Arthropoda > Insecta > Lepidoptera > Tortricidae > Acleris > Acleris laterana. The sequence goes on from OZ014461.1 coordinate 6,917,113, forward strand.
CACAAAGCAATTAGTGTATTCTGTAGTGTGTGACCTATTACTTATAAAATGAAAGTAAACCTCTTGGTCCAACTTTAACAATTCATTTAAGGGTATGAATTATGATAGGACTCTTGTGTTAACCCATAAAGTATACTTACATTGATGCATGTACCGGTTCTCTGCCTTTTGCATAGGTATATTTGGCCGAATGAATCGATTTCCAACCATTTTATTTGCCAACGCATTTTTTTCTTTAACTGAAAAAGAGTTTTTATAAAAACTAACCTAACGTTATAGGTTGCTACACGATGGTTCTAAAATAAATATTTACAGTTACGCAAAAGAAACGGGTTGGCAAATGAAACCAAATATATTTCGGCCGAAAGACAGGATATCGCCTGTACCTATAATATCTAAGCCTGTGACTAATATCTGCCTGAAACTTATTTTTGTGTCAGTATTATAATTGTGCATCATGAGAATTATCCCGCGGTCTCCAAAACAAAAGAGTATCTTAGCTTTATATTAAAAACACAAGTAGTATTTTCATACTTCGTCACACTTATAACATGATGTCATATTGACGCAAATACTCGTAAGATACACATGACATGATATTGATCATTCGCGAATGCAATTCAGGAAGTAATTTATAGTCTTCGAGCAAAAACAAAAATGCGAAACAAACGCATGCAATAACAAAACGTCATTATTAAATTGTCATTAAAGTGCATGAAGTGGGCGTAATGATTGCGGATAATTTGTACGATGATGATAATGATATCGATTATTGCGGGTGTTATATCTTGGTTAATTCTGATTGAAAAACACTTCTCAAGCTGCGCTGTGTCGGCCATCTTGTGGTAGTGAGCGCTGCCTGCTTATACCGTAACTTGTCTTTGAACCCCGCTATGGGAAAACTTTGTTTGATGAGCTTAGAATCAAGTTCAAGTAGGTATTAGTTGCTCATGTTTAAGCCTCTCACAAAAATTACTGGACGGATTTTACTAAGGTTTTCCTTGTCGTACTATTTCTCGAAATAGGTTTAGAACTTTTTATGAATAAATGTATTTATACTTTGATAATTTTACCAGTCCTCAAGAGTCCTGTCAAGATGCATTCGGCATTCGTTATCGTTATCAAAAATGTATAGGATTGACGTAAACTGTCAGACGGTCGCGTCGAGCGCCTACGTCAATTCCATACATTTTGTCCGTTTTCGAAAACCGTTTACGTTAGCGTTACCTTCTCTAGCCTCATAGGGCATGTTGCTAGTGTTTTATAATAGTTGATGAATGTATGTAACTATTCATCATCAGTGTCTTTTTGGATTTTTTATCAATCTTTTTAGATGGGGGACTAGATAGGTGTGTTTGTGTTCACACTACGATATAATGACTCAAAACCTAAATGACTTATTACGCAATAATAGAAAAAAACGTTTAATATCCATAACGTATAGGTACGGCATTTAATCCAAATCTTCAATAATAACTGTACCAGCCTTTTCTAAACCAACCTCCCTCACTTACCTCTTTTTCTTCTCCAGCAAGTGGCAACTCCAACCGTGGTGAAGAAGATCCTACGCCTCAAGCAGGAGAACCCTGGCATGTTCGCCTGGGAGATCAGGGACCGGCTGCTGAGCGCGAGGGTGTGCGAACCGCACTCCATTCCCTCAGTGTCCTCTGTGAACAGGATTCTGAGGAACAGCGGGCTGGCCTGGAGCGAGGATGAAGTGCGGAGTGGACATGGTATGTAGTCCATGTAGACCGTAGCATCTTAACAACCTTAACTAACAAAACGCTTTGATAACCCAAGGCATTTGTAGGATATTGATATCTGCAGCCAGATGGTCGGGCTTCGTCTGGGTAGAGATTCTGTAAACAACGCCGGTCGTGCGGACTGCCGAGTGATACGAAGCGGCGAGATTAAGTAGTCCCGTCAGTGCGAACAAAACACATTGTAGCGCGTGCATTTTCAATTTAGCAGCACGATGGGTCGAACGTATAAGGCTGCTTAATTGAAAATGCACGCGCTACAATGTGTTTTGTTCACAGAATCACTACCCTGGTTTTTCCCGACATTTCGTATCATGTCCAGACTCCCGGCAAAAAACATAATCTCATCATCTTAGATTGATCCAACAATAGTGCTTCGGCATAATATCTCGCTTGTGCACTCTATCGCAACAAACTAGTTAGAAAGGGATGTCGCGAGCAAATTGTGTTAGCCTTGCAAGGACGATATATTGTCAATGTTACGATATCTCTTGTTTATTTGACTCTCTTGACAGTAACGGCGGCCGAGTTAAACCAATACGATTACATGTGGAAAGCAATAAGGTTTTACCAAACAGAGTTCACATACGTCTCTTTTGTAATAAACCAAGTGAAAATAATTAAAAGTTACAAAAGGAATACAACGGTCCCTTTATAGAACTAACCCAAGCAATTCCCAATTTAAGTCCCTTAACAGTAATTAACAAGACATTAATATCCGACGATAAACATTTAACGTAATTCAACGTCAAAACAAAACTAAACGATGTCAAACATCGCCGACGGACGTAAATACCTCGGACATTGTACCGACAGGTGTACCAAGTGTACAAATATGCTTTATTTAATTATAGGAAAACATATCGTGTCCCGTAAAATGTCAAGTTAGTTTTAATTATTCTGTGGAATTTAATTGATGGTTTCTATCTCACACCGGTTGGTAAAGATTTCGACATCGACCATATTAAGTTGAAATAGTTTTTTATTAACGTTACTTTATATTTGTGCATGTTTTACTGTATTATAATAAGTTTTGTTCATTAATTCAACTTAATCGTTATTTTGATTAACTCTAGACTGACTTTGAACAAACATTTGAACACTAAAATGACTCCGCTTATTATGTCGGGCTTGATCAATAGTTACATATTTATTTTAAAGAGCCTAGGTACGAATAAGTGGGTCACTGACTTTATTAGAATATAAGTACTTCAGAACACTTTTATATATTTCAAATAATATATGGTCGACCTTATAAGTAGCTGCACGCTTTAGTGCTTTGTCACTTTAAAGACATTTTTGAACTACGGCACTAATCTTTTAAAAGCGTTAACGCGACAAGGTACAAAAGTGTGCAGCTACTTATAAGGCCGACTGTATCTAGGTATAATTCTACATCTGCAGCCACTTTACGTGTAATTTTCTTTCCAGAATCTTACCAACAATCGGAGCCGCCACAAAACGTAATGGACTACATGTCTCTGAAAAACCTACCACCATCAATGCCATCCCAGCAGAACCCACCATACTTCGCCCACACAGCCGTCAGAATCCCACCACCACAAACATCAGAACCTCTGTACGACAGGCGACTCGCCACCTCATGGCTTTTGGCCAACCAGGTCCAAGCCCAAGGCCTCCTAAAACCCTACCCCATTTCCCCGTGGCAGAGAATCATGATCCCATACCACCAAGACTCGAAGTTCTCCCCCTACGCCGTCAACCTCCACAATGACCTCCTAACGAGAATAAACCCAGATGAAGTAAAATCAGAGAATTCAGAACACATTTCGGTGGAAACCAGTGATGACAGCTCAGATAGACCAGAGACGGAGGAACGGAAGACGCCAAATGAGAAAGAGAAGAAGAAAAACCCGTATTCTATTGAAGAGTTGTTAAAGAAGCCGGATAAGATGGTGAATTCTAATCCGGTGTTGTTCCAGAACTTCCTGCGCCAGCCTAGCGGGAGTATGATCGAATATGGGAGGGAAAAGGACTCTAGTGATCGAAGCTCGCCTGCTAGCTACTGCTCTGGGCAGAGTTCTAATGATTGCTTCACGGAATCCGCTAGTTCAGAAATTAAAGCGGGGAACTAATTAGGATTGATATGTTATCCTTATTTAATTTAATGGGAATCAATGAGGCAGAAACCACTCACAGTTGCACGGTTTAGAAATGAGTTCAGGTCTCCTAGAATACCTATAGTCGAATTAATTTAGGGTTCGTCTGGTAGTGTTGCCTCATTTCCACCTCCTACATCAGTAAAGGCAAGAATAATGACATTGGTAGATGAAAATGTAGATAATGAATGGACTATAGCCGCAAGTAAAGTTAGAGCATATTGTTGTAAAGTTGTAGACGTAGATTTATGAATGTAAATAAGAAGTTGCCATATCCCAGAGATTACTAAGATTTTTCGTTCCAGTGTTTCATTAATATTTTAACATTTTCTTTTTTATTTCCCTTATAATATTATATGTGCCACCGCTTATTGCCATACTTTAAGTCGATTGTTGATTAAAATGTTGCTAGTAACATAGCTAGTTACACAGAAAACAGTTGGATTTTTCAACTTATTTTGTAAATACCGTAATTAATTTAATTTACGTCCAGCGCCCACTATACTGGGTACATATTGTACATTACTTATTTTGTAATTAAATTATGTTGTCAATAATCATTGTAAGTAATTATTAGTTACGAGTAGAGTAGCAAAAATAAATTAAATTACTTTAATAAAATGTAATATATGATTCTGTGATATTGTAAAATACTAGTTATAGTGAATAGATAAAAATATCTCAAAAACCTGTTTAGATTTGACCAATGTAAAGTAGGTAAAAGTAGCTATCATTCCGTAAGTATCACACAAGTTAGCATTCAATTCATTATCCCTCTCATACCTATACCCATAGCATTGTGTTATGTACACTCAAGAGCAATGACATAGGGTCGTGTTATCCGTAAATTTGTACGTATTATGACCCGATTTTCATTGTCTTCAGTTTTTTTTTTAGTTTTACTAACTTCTTTCACTATTATCTAAAAATATTAACACATTCATTACCTGAAATAGGTTCAAGCTTCCTACAGAGTGGAGATGATGTAGAGCACGAGCTCTGTAAATGTTAACTGATACGAAAGTTCTAATTTGCGTAGGTACACATAACCGTTGTTTAAATAAAACAGCACAATAAACCAAATATTTAAAGCGACTGATTTTTATTTCTACAACCCGTTTGTCACAATCCTAAAAATTCTGCGTGGTTAACTCAAATCACTAATTTTGATACTTCGGGTGCCAAGTCCCTGTCACTCGTCGAGATTCGTCTCTCTCGATTAGTTTCGAAGAGAAGTTACAGATGCAGTGAATAATCCTTTCCCATCGTTTTTTGTCGGATTAGTTCGTATTTATCTAGCTTTCTCAATTAGCTTCAGTATCCATTAATAAGCCAACTGAGAATGTAAGATAAATACGAAGTTATCCAACCAAAAATTATGGGAAAGGATTATTCACTACATCTGTACGTTAGTAAAGTTCCATTCCATCCCTGTGGAAAGAACTAACGTAACTTCGAACTTCGATTTTCAAAGATGGTATCTTTATCTCGCGTCGTCAGCCAAAACTGCCAGGGGTCCGTTTCTCAAAAAGATTTTGTCTAAGTAAGTGTTTTGTCTCATTTTGTAGTTTTATTACTTGGGCGCCAGGAGCCCATTTCTCAAAGCATATTAGGCTAATAACAAAATAGTTTACTCCATAGTTCAATTGTTATTGAGGTATGTCATTATTATTGTCATTGTTATTATTTTCTTTTCTTTCTTTCTTTCTTTCTTTCTTTCATATGTCACCTATGACATAATTATGGCATAACTCAATAAGTAGGTAAGTGGACTTGACAGAAGCGCGTGGAGCTAACCTCATGTGCTTCTGTTTAGTCCATTGGAGAAAATTCTCTTTTACTGAAGAATTGTCTTCGCGTGTGATATCCACAGACTTATTGCTCTAATAAGTCCATGGGAGTGTCTATAAATACCTTGACATTGGCGAAATACACCTTAACAGTAGTAGTGAACGTCATTACTTTAAATAAAAAAAAAAGTAGGTATTAATAAACTCATCTTGACTGAGATGCGCGTCACAAGATATGTCAAATTAAACGTCAAGCCATAGAAAGCTGTCATTTTTGACGCATCTCGAGACGAGCATTAGAGTTTAAATTAGTTTATTAATACGGTCCTTACACTACCGTAAAACGGGATGAGTAGGGATTAAGGGGTGAGTAGGGACCCAACCTAAAATGAAGCATGTTACTAATTATAAGACTGAAATTATTTCCACTGGACGCTCGGCGTAGTCTTAAGATAACCAATATAACGTGGTATGTACTCGGTAGGTACCGGGTATGTCAATAATTCCACGGTTGGCTCAGCATAATCGCCACTGACACCGGAACTTCGGTCTAAGATAACTAATAATCTAGAATGCCCATAGGCTTAACTATAGTTAATGCTTGGGTAGTCTGTATGCTGGTATTACTAGATATCTACGGTTATTGCGATATTTTTAGCATAGCCAATTAGGCACGCGGGAGCCAGTAGGTAACTGCTAATTTTACAAACACTGTGACACGATTTTAAGTCAAGTTTCGAAACGTATGCGGATTAAAATAAAAACACCACTTTAAAGGACTGCGTGTTATAATGTTCGGATAACGTATGATTTTGAAGTAAGACAGTGCATCAGTTGAGTTTAGATTGTGCAACAGAAACCAATGGCGCCATCTAGTTGCAAATTGCAAAAACAAACAAAAGAGCGTTCGTTGTCAAATTTGAAATAAGTCTGAAACGTTCGACAAGCGCGTTAGTATGATCAAGATAACTTACCCAGAAAACTATCTTACCGTTTTTAATTGAATTTAATTCAAATGCACGTTCAATAATTAAGTACACGCGGCCTTAGCATTACGTTCGATTACCGCGCGTGGGTAATCGCTAGTGTCGTATGCAAATGGGCGACCTAATAGATGTATTATGGAAATCTGCACCGGAAACTTAGTAATTTCATACATTTTCCCTTGATTTGACGTTACCTTGACGTTGTGCATTTGGTGACAGAAATACTTTTCGATTTGTTTATTGTTTCGTCTGTGTTTTACGCTAGATTTCCTTAAGGTGAAGTCGTTTAGAATTAAATTGAGCTCGGGGAATTCATTATCAATTTCTTAGATTTACTAATTTATTCAATCTTTATTGCACAAATGGTGGTTTTGATGACATTAAACGCATTTTCAATTCAAACAACCAATGGGCTAAACAGTTAAAGTTTTAAGTAGGTACAGTTACAATTTAAAAAAAAAAAAAAAAATTACCACTTAATAAAATTCATGACTTAACAATATTTATAATAACAGCACGGCAGACATAAAATTGCAATCATCCGGTCTGCTTCCAAATAGAAAAAGGCATTAAACAGGAAGGCCCGCTTGCTCCCAAATTATTTATTAGCACCCTGGAAGAAGTCTTCAAAACCCTATCGGCTTCTTTGAGCGACAGAGGCCTTGAAGTTGGCGGCCAACGGTTACCTAACCAACCTTCGCTTCGCTGGCGACATTGTTTTGTTCGCTCCAACTACTCACGACCTACAGCTCCTGTTACAAGAACTTAACGCCGCCGCAATAATTGAAGTTAGACTTAAGATAAGTAGGACCAAAACACAAGACCAACTGCTCGTCCCGACAGAGGATCGAGGTTGACAGGCAGGTAATATTAAGTACCTAAGGGTCATTACTTCGACGAGTCCATCTATCTGAGCCAGCCAGCGGGTGGTAGGACCTTGTGCAGGGTCCGTCCGGATCGCTACCACCGTCTTATCCATTAACCTACCGCCAAACAGCAGTGTTCGCATTGTTGTGTTCCGGTTTGGGGATAAGAGAGCCGGTGAAATGACTAGCATAGAGGCATTCCATCTTAGTCCTCAGGGTTGGCAACGCATTTGCAGTCTTAAGATTGCAGTGCTCTGCAGTCTTGTGAATGCGAATGTCTATGGGTCACAGTTTCCACTTACCATCAGGTGGCCTGTGTGCTCGTTTGTCATCTCTATGCCATAAAAAAAAAAAAAAAAACCTACGGTGCTCAGTCGTGGTCTTTAACCGAAAATCAAAAGTCCAAACTCAAGGTTTGTCAAAGAGCGATGGAGCGCAGCCTATTATGTGTAAAAATAACGGACCGAGTGCGAAATACCACTCTGCGTTCCAAGACATGCAGAGCCGATGTGCGGAAAAAGATTGCTCAGCTAAAGTGGGCCTGGGCCGGGCATGTTTGTTGGATGCACCCACAGAGTAGGTGGGCCAATACGGCAACCTGGTGGGTCCCCAAGGACAGTTGCAGACGGCGAGGCAGACCCAAGCGGAGATGGCGGGATGACTTGGACGCTTTTGCCCAGCTGTGGGACATTAGGCTTGTTAATAATTATATAAATAATAATATATTAAATAATAATTCAAAAGGCAGGATAGGTCAGAATGATATGTTATCTTCGTCAATCTTATTGCGAAAATATTAAGAAAAATCTTTTGACATTGACGTCATTGACAAACGTGACAGATAACAGTTGTCTAAGTGACAGCCTGTCTTTGGTAGGTACGCGTTTCACAGCAGTTTTCCAAAACATGCGAGAAAAATAAATAAACATTACAAAAATCAACACAATTTCACACAAAGAAATCAGAAAATACCATGATGCTCGCAGAAAATTTGACAAAGCAGGTTAGTTTTAGCTTCTATTTTTCCTTTGAAAAAATTGCTATTCTGTGTTTAGGTAAATTGCAATTATTTTTTTAGAATGAAGAAGTTGAGGCATTGAGCTCAATATACGGAGACGACTGGGTAACAGAGAGTGACCTGTCGAGGTCCTACACGGTGCGGGTGGAAGAAAACAAGCGTGAAGCTATTTTGTATGTTACCCTGCCGCCAGACTATCCAGCCAAGGGACCTCCCAAATTCGAACTTTCTGCGCCTTGGATGGACAGAAAAGATAAGGCGGACCTGCACCAAGCGTTGAACGATGTTTATTTGTATGTTGTTTTCTGATTCAAGTTTTATCTTTTGTTTATGTTTATTTCCTAAGGTTCGACGTTGAGATTTATGAATAGAGATTGGGCTATTTAAGTGAGCAAACACAAATGTACCATTTCACACATTCTGTGTCAGCAACCCGCTTGTCATGTTCTCTGTTCATAGTTTTCAGTACAAAGCAGAAAAACAATGGGCTCGCTCAGTATAGTGCTTCGTGGTAGCGAATGTGTTTATCAATTTGCTTTGAATGTCAAATCAATTAGACCTATTTGTAGTATTATCCACTGTGACAGCTGTACTTCACAATTTCATGATTTGAAACACTTAAAAAAAGGTGATCAATCATTTAAATTACTGAAGTTCCAGTGTTGTATTTATAAAATGTCAAAGAAAGAAAGTGTATCCATTTTTATAGAGTCACTGCTGTTTGGGTGGAATATTTTTTGTTGAATGTATTGTGTATGTTTTGTTGTGTGTGTGTGTGTGTAATTTTCGCTATACACACAGATCATACTAGATTGACCTGAGTATAAATAGTTTATATTATTATGTTTTAAATTATTTGTGTAATAATTATTTTCAGGGATAATGCAGGTGAAACTGTTTTATACCAGTGGGTGGAAAAAATAAGAGAAACATTACTTGCAATAAAGCCACCAGAATCTGAAAAGAAAATTGTGCAAAAGCCCGCAGAAGATACTCTGGAGTTTTCACAGGTGATATATTATTATTTTGCTAAATGCTCTTACCATCTGGTTGCCCATAAACATTGCTATGCTACACGGATTCATGTTTTATTCCTTGGTAATAAAATCATAGCTGAAAATTTACAACATGAATAATCAAAAGTGAAGGTGAAACGGGTGAAAGATTGCAACTACATATTTGCTTGTGGTTTTAGACTTTGATCTCAGGTGATATATAAATAATACAGAAGTATAAAGGCATGATTGCCTGATTTTTATGTGTTTGATCTGTACATGAAATACTTCTTTATTTTTTTCTATAGCCGTATGAAAAGCGGAGTTATTTATTTGTGTTGTTTGCTGGCAACCCTTTTAATAATCTGACATTGACAGCTCTTCAATGTTGTTTTATTTATATTATCTTATCTGTGGTGATGGTTAACCTCTCGTAATTGGTTTATTTTGTTGATTATCTCATAAAATCTGAACATAACTTTATTAGTTATTAGTTTATTACTATGAAGTCACTGAGTTCTTATATTGGGTTATTCCCACTTAGTGCAAAAAGTCGCTTGCATTTTCTTGACTTCACTGATTATACGCGAATTTCTTATAAAACATTGTCAACAATTAGAAACCGGAACCGGTACAAGAAAAAAAGGAGTACGACAGACATTGCAGTCTGTATAATATTATTTATTATCTCTAACTATATAGGTACCATAACTGCATATGAATGACTCATTTACAAGTTGATGTATGTTAATACTTTATTCAATACACAATTGAATACACAGCACAAAAACATAAAACAATCTTGAATAAAAACCTAAATGTTAAGTCAGCCTAATAATGTCTACCACCCCCGCCCTAAGGTTGATTGCGTCTGAGGATTGAAAGGGTTCGCTTTTGCGGGACTTTTAGGACTTAAAGTATTATTTGTGCTAATCTAGGTCATGGACTATTGGGGGCTCTATGCTACTTGGTAAAACCATATTGCTTTTAGCATGTTATCAAATAGTATTAACTCAACCACTATTATCGTCACGTAAAAAAGAGCTATCATAATGTTAATAACATGTCAGGAGCAATATGGTTTTACCAAGTTGATAAGGGCCCTCTGTGTTCATTTTCTTGTAACACATTCATTGCCAGCCTATGAAACAAATTCCCAACCACAAACCAGAATACTGCCGTCCTAAACAGAAACGCAGTAACTACGATAAAACTGCTGTAGTAATATCAACTTTATTACTTACGGTGTAGAGTTTAATCTGCTTTGGTGATTAAATTTAAGATACTGCGTATTGGTTTAGAAGGGCAGAATAGCGGCAAATAGTACTGTAAGTAACTGATAATCAGGTAATGCGGTGGAACAACATCACAGAACAACCGATAGTCGGGTACTTGGCAGTGAATGTGTTGAGATGTTTGTGCGTCATTGAAAGCTAGATGTTCAGACATATAACAATCACATTTATAATATTACTAGTGAGATGGTAAGGCAAATTGGCAGTTCTCAGTGTAGCCACAAAATAAGACGTTCATTTTTGTATTTTTTCGTTCCAGTTGGATTTGAACTGCCCGAAGATCACACATGGAGAGGTAATTGTGGACAGGAAGAGCTCATTCCAGGGCCATGCTGCCGAGGTGCACAGCTTGGAGGAAGTCAAGTTAGTTGTTACTAACGCATTGTATACTTTACATTACTCATCACCTAAGTTATTGGACAGCTAAGTACTGACTAAGGTGCTAGGTCAGGAACCACGAACCACTAAATTCGAAATTTCGGATGCAGAGTCGCTGAAACATCACTCGAGATTAAATAATACTTAATCGAGAGAATGGGATGGAGGAACATCGCATTACAAAGTAAGGCCGCGCGAAAAAAAAAAAAAAAAAAAGTTATCATTTGATGCTCAAACGTGTGGCAGTTTTCCTTCGCGCTCTTTTAGTATGAACACGTCCATGGATAAGGAGCTGCGCCTAAATATTCTAACGTATATTTTTTGGGGCTGAGCTGTAGGCTACCAACTGGGTCCACAGGTGGCGGATAGTGGAACGGCCATCAGATATGGTGGTCAGCTGCGAATACACAAATAAGCAGTCCCAGACCAAAGAGCGGTAGGGTAGGAGGTTGTGGTGGTTAGTCTAGTAGGATAGGCTGACCTATAAAATGCCAAAAAGAACCAATGATTACCCTATGACATGGCGAGTATACGCCGCCATTAAATAAGCGTAATTCCTCTGACACTGGACAGCAGCGGTGTTAGTATGGGCAGAAGGCCGAAGAGAAGGGCTCTAGATGGGTTTCTGTCCCAACAGCAGTGGAAGGAAGTCCGGAAGCTGTACTGCGGTGTGGAAGGCAAGTGGGGCTACCACCACACTAAATGCCCTATTTATGGAGTAATGGAAATGAGTATTACTCCACCGACAAGAGCGAGGCTCTTAAATTAAGAAGAGAAGAGATATTTTTTGAGGCATACTTGCGAGCCTAATGTTCCGCGACAAACGCCGGAGAAGGCCCTGCGCCTGCCTGGCAAATGCCTGGTCAGTAGCGGCATACAAACCGCTCATTCCTGAAATACCACAATTTTCAAATACCAGATTCTCAATATACTTGAATCTCAAAAAATAACATTAAAAATTCGGTATCGTTGATTATGCTTACCTAATATTTCGAAGCTGGTGACTAAGGAATCTGGTAAAGAGAATAGTCTGGTATTTTGAAATTGTGGTATTTTGAGAGTGAGCGATACAAACTGGGCAAGCAGCCTCGGTCTGATTTTTACTTCCACGCTCTCTCTGTGTATGTATAGCTAGTCTGTACACGCCGAAACAAAGCGCAAGTTGCGAGGTGCATTCTAACTAGTTCTAACTGATCAAGCATTACATGGATAATAACGATCAACTCCACAATGGATAGAGTTCAAAATTCCAACAACGCCTTCAAGCCTCCCTTCGTTTCTTCCTTCCTTTTCTCCCTTTGTCTCTCTCGTAATATTTTTGACATGTTTTCCTGCTGAACTACGCATGCTATTTCATATTATATTTAATTTAATATTTATAGCTTTATATAATGCTAGACTAAGTAGTATCATTGTAGTATTAAATATGGTTAAAAAACGACTGACTGTTGAGTTTCTTGCGGCGTTTCATCTCGGCAGTGGTCTCCTCTTGGGAAGCGCTGGTGCATTCTTGACGTGTAAAAGTGCCCGTGCGGCCTACTTACTGAATAAATATCTTTTATCTTTTCTTTTAAACATCGGCTAATTTATTCCTTCGATTTAAAACATCTTTTCCTTATTTACAGTGCTGCCCTAAACGTGCTGAAACAGAACAAAAAGATAGCCCACGCGACGCACAACATGTTCGCGTACCGTATCGAGCGCCAGACCGGCAAGACCGCCACCATGCTGCAGGACTGCGATGATGATGGAGAGACCCACGCCGGCGCCAGGATGATGAAGCTGCTGCAGATACTGGACCAGAAGAACACCTTCGTGATGGTGTCGAGATGGTACAGTAAATAAATATAGTACTTACAGTGAGGCTAGACAAGATTAATGGTCGGTCGGTCGTTCGCTCGTGTTATCTAGGGCCTCAGGCCACGTATTATAGTCGCCTATATCGCGGAGGATAAAGCATCCATCACTCTCGTACTTATACACTAGTTAGAAAGTGACAGACGTTTCATCCAAATTGATAAAAATAACCATGATAGCCCTGCAGTACAGTGCAAAAGGAATACCTCGCTCGATACATAATACGCACGCAACCAAACGCAGTGATGGCACAGCCCCGACCACAGATTATAGGATATGTCCCCGACTGAGGCATTTGTCCCGCCCCACCGCCGACGATAAACGAGAAGCGAGTAGCCTATGATCAACTATTTTTATATACCTAGTCGGTCCTTAAGTTCTGTCACAAAGGTTTATTACACTTTAAAAAATAAATAAAAGAGTACATCACATAAACCTATAGTACATCAATCAAAAGCTTATTTTATATAGAATAAAAAGAAGCGTAATTTGTGTTCTTTACTATTACAATAATTTGGTGTACGAGCTTTAAGCATTCCCATTCGGGGCAGGAAAGCATGGGTCAAAACACGCACGACCACGATACTGATAACGGCTACAACTTTTGTAAGAGTTCTCGTATTGAGTCGAAATTTGCGTGACATATTGATCAGACTTTTACCTTTAAATTCTGATACGAATGTTTCCCAAACAATTAAAGATCCGCTTATACTCTGGTCAATCTTCATGTCTCATTAAATTGACCTTACGATTTCACATCAATTTGCAGAAATACGAAAACACACCTTTCGTGCTTCATAAGCTGGTTTTTAAGTGTCGTTAAGATAATAATGCTGGTCTCTGAACATACCCAGAGATGAGAGGCTTCACAATATTAAATAAAAAAGTTTCCTGGTTAACAAAGACTAACTTTTAAAGCCTTTTCAAAAAGTGAAATTTTCAGAAATCTCGTGCGTGTTTTAATGGGTGCCGGCCGTGAATGTTAAAAGATCGTATCGGAAATTGCGGCGACTATGTGGAATGATGATTAATTAGTTCCTAAAAATGTACTTTAATTAGTCTTTTAAATTTTATTTATTGTAAAATTAAAAAATAAACAGAAGTTACTTTTATTTGTCTAAACCTTTGTGACAGAACTTAAGGACCGACTATGTACGTCTCTTTTATTTACATGACCAATATATTTTGTTGGAGGAAGAGTTCTCGCTGGCGCTGTACTATAAACATAATGTCTCTTTTATTGACACATTTTGTTCCTTTAGTTGATACCTAATCGCTCCGTGCCGGCGGTGGGACCAGTGCCTAAACCGGCTTGGTGCGTCCTGTCATGCAAAGTGCAAGACAAGTCACGACAAATGCAAACCGCGTGGCATACCTTAATTTGAAAACGAACTACCGTTTATACTGTTTTATTGGCCAAGTTGATGATGAAATTTCCCTTGTCTAAATGTGTTTTGTGTCAGGTATGGAGGGATACAGCTGGGCCCCGATCGGTTCCGTCACATCAACAACGCCAGCCGACAAGTACTGGAGCTAGCAGGACTGCTCAAGAAATGACACTCGCTTCATAGATATGTAAACATCAATTATTGACTAGATTGCTCAATGGGAGGCAACGGCGACAGTTACATCAGATGGTTAACCTATTGAACGCCACAGACGGCTCTGGCCGACAGCTGAATGTCGTGCCACTGTCACAAGTTCAATATTGTTCAATCAATGTTAGCTAACAGAAAATACTATATTTATGATGTATTCGGCTATCTAGGTGTACAGAAAAACCTTGCATGGTTTATGTTAGATCTGGTTTAATGTCAATGTCAAAAATCAACTCGAGTTGTTGCCAGCCGTCGTATCACTAAATAGATTAAAAACCCCGACGTTAAACATAGTTACGCAAACATCGGAAACGATATCGTTTAGCGTTTCCATCGAACCTAGAAACTTTTATGATAAAAGTAACAATTGAAAATCGCGTTGCATTTAGAAGTATCCGTTAGGAAACTACGAATTTAAGGACTGAGATACAGACATCCGCGTGTTTTAATCGGGAATGAATAAAGTAGGTATTAGAAGGCGTCAAAGGACCGCAAAGAAGGATCGTCTATAAGCCATTGAGGTGGTCCTATGGCCTTCCCCATTTTTATCATTACCAATGACGGGTATACAGCGTCAGATTAAAAATAACTCTCTAGTTTTGTTCACGTTTAAGTTAGTTTCTAAGTGAAATTAGAAACACGTTCGTTTACACATTTCTATTCTCAGAGCTGTGTGTACATATTTTTGACCACCTAGACCGAGGTCTTCAACGGAGGCGCGACATGATACGTGGATTGAAATGTATACATAGCAAAATTTTACTTTATTTCTTCGGTGGAACTGTGTCAAAGTGACGTTATGATTCTAGTCGTTAGAAGTGTCAAACAAATTGTTTTATAATGTCACGGTCACACAGTTCTATGGTAGGTCAGGGTTCCATTGAGCTGATAGTACCTACTAGGTAAGTAATCGACACTCTTTGACTAACGGCTCGTAGATACATTGATATGGGGGTAGATAGTAATGTGATACAAAGGGGACGTTATAAAAATTTCGGTACCCCTAAGCTAGAGACATCGTTACTTATGCTGTTTACTGTTGAACTGCGTACTGCGAGTTCCAAACTCGCTAGAGACCCCTTGTATTTATACAAAGTAAATGTTTGTATTACGTGTCCAAATCACACTTCTAAGAAATAGCGAATAAAGGATTGACCAAGCCGAAGCTTTAAAATAAGTTGATACTGCGTCACGTTTTACCGCGTCTTTTACACCAACCGGTGTGGTCACGTCTAAAAGAACTATAATGTACTAAAGCGATTTTGACTCAACTAAAATGCGTCAAAATCGAGACTCGTGACTGCGTGGTGTGAACGTTGCGTTAGCCTATTTTAAGATTCGGTGTCTACCCTTTAAAGATTATGAAACTTACTTTTTAATTGAATTTTAAGCAGAAGACTATGAATTGCAGACTGGGTTATGGATATTGTCCTATCCAGCCTAGGGCTCGTATCTACTCTGCAAAACCATATTGTTTTTGACATGTTATCGTCTTTTATATCATAGAAAAGCGATCATAATGTTGACAATACGATAATATATTAAACGCAATATATTTTTAAAGCGAGACCCTTGTTTTTACATTAGTATGCGGTAACGCGAACAGAGGTCAATTAGCTATATTGCTTGACGTCTATAGACGTCCTAATCGAAAGTGATCGCATAATACTTATACATGTATGCATGTTTAACCCTTTGAACGCCCCGGTCGGCAACGCAAAATAGAGGATTTTAGAGCCGCGGATGCCTAAAATACATTTCGTGTCGGCATTTGACGGCCAAATTGCTGTCAAACGTGGCGTTCAGGGTGATTTAGGAAATTAAATGTAATAAATCTTGTTGAAACTGTTAGATTACGTACCGCATTCGCTGCCGTCACTTTTTAGCCAAGGGTCGAATCACCGTTTTTGTATCTCATTCTCAACCGGTGATGATAGACTCGCTATAATTTTTCTCACAATTTTAAGATTGCAAAAATTAAAATCTGGTGATTAAGAGGTTTATATGCGTTTCCGGCAGTGAATGCGATATATTTGTGTTCATGTCATTTGTGATTATGACTAACTGGTCGCTAGAGAACTTATTTATTATATTTTATTGAATATAAGTTGTTATATTTCTAATAAATGAATGCATTATATTTGTTTTTGTCCTTTCTTTTGAAAGCACTTCAACAAAATAAGTAAAAAAACGATCGATAGAAAAAGAGAGAAAGCGAACTGAAAACATTTGTTCTAGAATATTAAACGGTAATTTGGGGGGGAATTTTAGGCATGGTGTCAGGAGATAACTTTTTGTTAAATGAAAGAAAATAACATGGTAACATTTTTATTGCCATAACCCTATGCTTTGTACACACCAAGACTCATTGTATTACGAGCCTCAAGCCACTGTTTGAGCCACAACGTCAATATAAATTGTCAAATGACGCGATATATATCGCAACTAGGAGCTTAAAACTTAACATCTTGTCGAAATAAAAGTTCTCGGTGCGTAAAATGTTAAAGAAAATGCACATTTTTATCGGTAGCTTACCTATATAGAACCTAATTTATCATAATGTTACAAGTGGGTCAATCAACTATTCTTTGTACATATCTATGTCCCTATGACACAAACGTAGTAAAGTTAGGTGAAACAAGAAATTTATTATAAATTATTTCTAAAACGGGTAATCAGAACTCGCATTATTTGTATAAACTACGATTTAACTCTAAATTGTTTAATTTTATTAACTTAACTTATAGTAACATAGTGGACGAAATACTCGTCCGATACAAAAATGTTGCTGTCCCCAAACCAATTTTGTCAAGATTTAACGCTTTCTTTCAAAAATACTCTTAACATCAATTTAAGTTATTATTTTTTACATAATCTACAATATTTTTGCAAACATAAAACATACAGATCATATTTTTTAAACAAAATAAACGTCATTAAAAAAAAAAACAAGATTTGTCCTCATATTCAGAAACAAATTGCTGTCCCCTAAGTTACCATTCAAGTGCTTTTAGTAATAAAACATAGATGGTTCTAGCAGTGCTCTAATAGTGTATTTAGTAGTCTGTGACTCACGTCATGCCATTCCGCCATCTTGATTTTTCACCGCGTCCCCCTCAGTTGTGAACAAATCAGTACATGGTGAAGGTGTGTTTATTCGGTGTCCCCCGAGTTCCGGCTCACAAATTGGTAAGTACACATTATTTTACTTGAAAACTTCTTGTCAATTGTTGTAATTGAGTGTGCTTACAACAGTTGATAAACCTTCACGTGTCTGCTAATACAGGAAAAAAGTACGAGTGAATAACCTACAAAATGTCCCCTAAGTTACCTGTCCCTAAAGTTACTATAAGCGGTAACTTAGAAGACACGGTGGTAACTTAAGAGACATTTTGTATGTTTCTAAGATGTATGACCTGTTTTGTAGCATATTTGAACTCTTTTAATTGAAAGGGATCTTATCTTATTATACATTTATTATTAGCGGTAGATTTTGTGAAGGTTTGTAAAAAAATACTTAATTAATTGGTTGCAGGTAAATAAAAAAACATGGCTCTTAAAGCCGCCGAAAAACAAAGGCGATACCGAGATAAACTTAAGAAAAATCCAGAGAAGTACGAAGAAAGTAAAAAGAAACTAAGAGAGTATTTTAGTAACATTAGAGAGAGTATTGATTTTAGTAACAAAGTTCTATATTTCATAAGTCTTGTATTGTAGTTTGTCAATAAATTATAACTTTCTTTGTTTTTCTTTTATTTAAACATTAGTAACATAAGAGACGTTTTGGTAACGTAAGAGACACTGCAAAATAACTATTCTCCTAAGTTACCAAAATGTCTCTTATGTTACTCATTTGTCCCTAAATAAGTAAAACGTTAAATTAAAATACCGTACATGATTTTTAATCTCTTTCATACAAATTTACGGTGATTACTACATATCAAATAAAATATTACAGGAAAAAAATACCCTGTTGTTCTATTTTGCCAATTCCTTAATTTATTTTGAAAATAAACTTGCTAAATGTTGTTTGATAACATAAGAGACACAATATCACGGTTTAATTTGCAAATAATCTTTATGTGCCTTTCATTGTAATTAAAGAAGATATGTTTTGATACAATACTTTCTGATACAGCTATTTTCAAACAATAAGATCGCGTTTTATTAGTAAAAAATATATTTATTAGATGGTCACGTAGGAGACAAAGTACAGGGCATCAAAGGAAAAAACCTTGTAAAAAATTGTAAATTAAAGCAAAAACTGCACTGCCAATGACTAAATTATATTATCCTGGTATTTACTTTTATTTTAACATCAACTAATACTGGTTATTTAAACATTTTATTTTTATGTTTTTTGTTAGAATTTGACCTACAAATTGTACAAAGAATAGTTGATTGACCCAAGTACACCAGCAAATTATACATTGTTAGAACTAAACCTCGTAAATAGATTATATACACACACGGGAAAAGAACCTCAGAGCCGAGAGGTGATAATTATTACACCAAGACATTATTTTATAATAAATTAAAGAATTATACCTAAAACTATTTAATGTATGCTTTTTATTATTTAGGCTCTCGGCTCTTTTAGCTTGGGTGCCACAGTCGGCAAATCACGTCATCGGATTTTTGTGCCACAGTCGTCGGCAAATCACGTCATCGGATTTTTGTGCCACAGTCGTCGGCAAATCACGTCATCGGATTTTTGAACCTAGAATGCCTAAATTTTGCGTCGGCATATGACGTCATTGTCTGAGTAGTATCGTAAAATTACAGTTGCTGTGGCATTAAAAAGGTTAAATAATGTTGCCAGACTACGACCCATGATTTAACAACTTTACTCTCAAAGTTTAATAATATTAAATAACACCTAATTCTAGTACCGATTTTTGTTCTTAGCATTGTCAGCTGTTTTCACTGTAATGCACTTCTTGTCCATAAACTTTAGAAGATCCTGAAAAGAAAAAATGGTGATAAGTGAAGTTGCTTCTGGGAACTAGCTATTTATTTAGCTTGGCGAAACAGGCCCTACGTTGACAATCTAATTTCGAAGCTACGTTCGCTCCATCTCTTTCTCTCGATTTAGTCTCGAATGACGAGTGACAGGGATGGAGCTAAAGTAAACTTCGAACTTCGAATTTCATAGAAAGTACAATTTTCTTAAGTGGCAATAACTAGTGGTTGCCACTAGCGTGGCACGAAAGGGCATAAGGTAAAATCTAAACAAGGCCCCAGTTTTTTGGCACCTGAAGCCCTAGCCACCTCCAATCCTTTCACTGGTAGATCACGTCACGTGACTATTCGTATCACGTGATCTACCAGTGACACGATTGGCTTAAAAACGAAACGAATAGAAACGCTAATTAGCGTAATGCCTCCATGCCTCTGACTTTACGTCTTTTACCTTAGGATCGTAACGGTGCCCAGTCGCCGCCAGCCCCTTGTGGATGACGTCGATACTGACGGGCTCGTATCGCAGGATCGCCTCGTGTAAACGGCTACGACACGACACGTAGTTGTGGAACGCTATGTGTAATGGCACCCGGCAGGAGTGGAGCTAAAATGCGAAGATAGAGGGAATATTTAGGCTAAAATACACGATAACGAAAACTAGGTAACGTAATTTTTTACAGTTAAATATTAGTGACATTGCACAACCATGAAATTTCTGGAAATTAGTAACTGACAGAAGTAAAACAAGCTGTTATTACTATTACTTCACACGCAACCATTAAGTTTAGCATTGTTTTTCTGCTTTTAACATTATCAAAATTGAGAAACTTCATGGTTAAGCAATGTGTTAGGCAGGATTGGCACTTATCTGCCTAGTACTATAATAAAAGCTACATCAATCTAATTTTGTAATGAGTTTGACGATATTCTTACTTTCAGGACGCTTTCAAGCTTTGTTGCGAGTTCTCTTAAATTTTGCAATTACTGTTATTATAAACATTGCGATAGAAACTCACCTTAGCCTTCTCCCGTTTCTGAAACACCCAATCTTCAACATCACACACCATATTCCTGATGGCAGGCACTTCATTAGTGACCATGAAGATATCATTCTCTTTCTCTGATATATTCAGACCTCCAAAGTATTCTGGCTCTGTTCTAGGTGATTTAGACTCTTTTCTTGGCGATTTCGATTTTTTTCTTGGAGATTTGTCATTTTTTTCAGGTGATCTTGAAGTAGAAGGTTGACTTAGGTTATCTTGTTTTCGTCTTTTAGATGGTGAAGGTAGTTCTTCAGTGGATTCTACATATGGATGGGTTTGGTTGTACAGGTGAGTTAGGAGTTGTATTGCTGAAAAATATAAAATTCTAGATTACAAATTCATTTCCCTAAAGCAAAGACAAATAAATATATTTATTTTACTTCTGATGGTTTCAATATTAACTACATATTATTTATTCAATTTCGCTTATTACCTACAAAAGCACTAAATAAATATTTACCTCTTTTTCTTTTAAATGGTTTTAGTCCGTATTTGTCTAATTCTCTGTTCCTTTCTGGAGACGACATCGAGGCGTAATCCATCATAGGAGTCACATTGTCAGTCTTCACTATGTATTCAGTTTGCTTTGGTGTTTCTACATTAACATAATTATTATCTCCTCTCAATGGTGTTTGTGATGCACTAATTAGTTTATCATTTATTTGATCTGAAAGAGTATCTATGAATTCTTTAATTGGAGTTTTTGGTTTTACTGGTGATTGTTTGCCTTTAACATCAACCATAGGCAAACTTTCACTCATTAAGGTGCCATTATTTACACTACCCATTGTATTGCTTGACATCCTGCTAAAGCTAGGCAGATTACTTAAAACTGAAAAGCCACCAAGATCAAAATGGTTTTCTACTTCTTTGTCTTTATTTGGTGAGTTTACTTCAGTATCAGAAAGCTCTAAGACTTCAGAATGTTTATTATCAGTGAGAATACCTTCTTCAATTGGGGAGTCAGCTTCTGTATCAGAAATTTGTAAGACTTCTGAGGTCTCATGTTGACTGTTAGTATGAATGACTTCTGCATTTGGTTCCCTAAAGTTATCTTGTGTTATTTCCAAATTATTATCATCATGCATACTTGCATCATTAGCACAATATGAAATGGAATTCATATTTTCTAAAGCTTCATCATAATCTACTGACACATCATCTTGTTTACCAAGGCTGCTATAGTTTATTTGAGGAATTGAATGATTATTAGGAGCGAAATTTGTATCTGCCTCATTTGAGTTTGAGGTTTGAGTTAAATCTACATTTTCCTCTACTGTACCAACTTCACAACTTTCATCAAGACTAATTACTGACATTTCTTTGGTTTCTACAATACTTTTTACTTGGGTGTCTAAATGTGTCTTATTTTTCAGGTATGTATCACTATTTTCTGGATCTAAATAACCATGCACAGTATTTGCTTCATTTACCTCACTATAATTAGGTGACTGGACTTCTAGGTAATCATCGTCATTAAGTATTATTGTATCATTTAACGAATTATCTGGCACAGGTTCTTTGCCACTAATGAACACAAAAGGCAATGTGTCAGTACTAGTGTTTGAAGACTGGGTTAGATCCATATGTTCAACATTTTCAGTGCTTGTATTGGTTACTATGCCAATATCAACATCACAGTGTGCTGTTAAATCAATATGTTCATCAATTCTTTCTAACACGGGTTGAGATGAGGCAATAACACATTCTGTCATCTCCATAAAATCATTTGATTTCCTTCTAGTTACATTTATTTCTTGAGATAACTGAGGAAGAGGTTTGGTATGCCTATTGATTTTCATGTTTCTTTGTGAAATTATATTTACACACTCCGTAAGATCCATAACATCACTGGTTTCTTTAGTACCATAAGATGAATGTTTCAGAGTACTTTCTAATGCAATTTCATTGTGAATTTCCACCACTTCTTCATCTTCATCATCATCAAACAAGTCAGGTGATAAGCTCCTTGCCTGGTTGGTTGATTGTGTTGCTATCAATACCTGGACTGGATACTTGTTTGCTGCTGTATTTTCCTTATCATCACTAACAACAGTAACATCTGGAGACAGACTTTTAACATTACAATCTTTATTATCAACAGGATCAGTTTCTTGTGTTTTTGCAGTCACTTCATCAATAATACAACAATCAATGCTCTTTCTATGGTTTAAACCCTTCTTCCTGATAATATCTTTGCTAAATTTTAATGATCCACTAAGCACAATGTCTACCTCATCCTGGGAACATTCTATTTCAGAAAAAATGATTTCAGATTTTTCTTGAGTAGGACTTGAAGGTCTGCCTGGTATATCAGACCAGTTTTTTAACAGACATCCCATACTGTTAGATGATTTTTCTATTAGATTATCTACATAAAATACATCATCATCCTTTATGTCCTTGTATTCTATATTAGTAGCCATATTGTATGTAAATAAATTAGATACATCTAAACCTGTGTCACTAGTAGGTTTAAAATCATTTACTTCAAAAAGAAGTTGTGAGTATCTATCTGATATAAGTTGTTGTTTCTGTTCAATAGTTGTTAGAAGTAATTTATAAGGCTTTTTCCGCTTGCCTTTTCTTCTACTTGTACTTGGCTTATTTACTGGAACCTTAAAACCATATTCTTGTAAAGTTTTGCGTATGACACCTGCCCTCTGCTGTGAACTCAAAGGCTTCGAAGTTGTTGCACCAGCTGCAGTCTCAGTAGTTTCCAAAGACTTAGATAAAGCTATTGCTAACTGTAGTTGCTCAGAATCAACATCTATACCAGATTTCTTGCATACCGCATCAAAATCTTTTGAATAAGCTAAAAGTTCATTTTTCTTTGGTTTCAATGCAGTCCGTATATCTTTTTGGCCTTTTATTTGTTTGGCAGCTCTCTTTGCTTTAGGCTTAACAGCAGCTTTCACGTTTTTGGGTCCCTTAAAGCTTTTCTTTTCTTGGAAGTCAGAAAGGCTCTCATCCATAACAGTGTTACCAGTAAAGTATTTGCTTACTACTTTACATTTGCTGGCAACAAATGAAACAATTATATAATACATTCAACTAAGGTTTATTTACAAAGAAAAAAGCGTAACATACCGATCCAAACTATCTACGTTCATAATATTACTTATGTGGTAAATCGACTCTTTTCTCTTCTTCCATCAGTCGTCGTATGGTGTCCCCAGATCTAATGTGCATGCCACTGCCTATCATTATTTTTCTTTCTACTTCCTCGATAGGATCCTCGTAAACCACTTCAAAAGTCTTCTTCATGGGCTGCGTATGATTAGAAAACCTGTAAACAACACCAGATTTATCAATATAACATAACCTTACGATAAAACAATGTCGGTCAATTCGCTAAATAAGACTTACTGAAAAAAACCTCCCCATAATAAACCGATGCCTAGAATGCCAGCAGCAAGACGGTTTCTAAATTTCGCTGCTGGTGTGCCTACTATTTTTCTAGGCTTCCATTTTGACGTATCAACACCAATCGCCATTGTTGGATATACTTGACAATGTCAAGGTGACATGACATAGATTGTAAGGATGTGGTGTCACGTGGTGTTTTGATTTGACGTTACAACAAGCGACGTTTTTAATAGGACCTGAAATAACCTGCCCTGCCTATAACAGATTATAGGAGATGTCTAAAGACACCCTACCCTACCCTTACAATCTGTCTGTGGTACTACTTGTTGTTTTTTGGTTTGATTGTTTTGTATATAATTTCATTCATTTGTTTTAATTAAGTTAAATTAATGTCACCATGTCGTTACTGCAGCAGTTATCCTTTACTGAATTCAAAAAAGTAACAGAAACTCTTACGAAGGAGCAATGTGAAGTTTTTGCAAAACTGGCAAACTTGGAGTTAGTACTTTTTTACACTTATTATTTCTGTTGTAATCGACGAGCGAAGAGTGTTGAATGTTGTATAAAACGAGGACTACCTAATCTATAGAAATAACATAAATCTTTATATATTTCAGGATTAAATTTGACGAGAATAAAGTACCCGGTGAGGTGTTACTAAAATCTCTAGACAGAAGTGGGTGTACCCTACAAAA
Organism: Acleris laterana; assembly: GCA_963966035.1. Classification (NCBI taxonomy): domain Eukaryota; kingdom Metazoa; phylum Arthropoda; class Insecta; order Lepidoptera; family Tortricidae; genus Acleris; species Acleris laterana. The sequence continues at coordinate 6,941,845 of OZ014461.1, forward strand.
GTACAAGGATTTTCTTAATACAGCGTTACAATCCAAACTTATTAAAGCTTATTTTAGACCAGAGGCTAAAGTAGCAGTTCTCATAGCAAATGAAAAGTACCAGCATTTATCTAAACTAGTCACTCCATCCATAGACTGTGACTCACTGGCCAGCCATTTTAAATGTTTAGGTTTTATTGTAATTACCATTAAAAATACAACCAGTGGGGTGTTAAAGGAAATACTCGCTAAAATATTTGATATCCTGCCTGAGAATACATACTGTAAGTATTTTGACATTGTAGTATTTGAATTTATGGTTGGAGTGTAGCGAACAAACACTTGGAAAGTTTTGAACGCACATTTGTATGGAGCTGGGACTTTAAATTCAACTGACTTGATTTTGAAATTGATCGGATTACACTCACAACACCCGACTTACTTCTAAAAAACTAGGACAATCCCAGATTCTCTATTAGGTACCAGTGAAGTGTTAGGTATCTTGTGATCACAATTCAATCAGTTGCCAAAATTTTCTAAGTGTTGACAACCACAGCCCGCGGGGTTTTTAGTTGTACCCCCTATGGAACATGTAATTTCAATATTTTTAAATGTAATGAACTAATGACTGATAGCCAATTTCCATTAGAACTGAAACATACATGACTCACAAAATTTCCTGTTGTGAAATTTTCTTCCAATGGTACATATAAATCAAAAAAAATTATGTCATTTTAGGTTTCATATTCTACGCTGGTCATGGCTGTGAGCTGTGCAACACTAAATGTATGCTCGGCATAGACTGTCCTTCTGAAGGTATCCAGCTGAGCCACTGCGTGACCGAAAACTATGTGCTTCGGGAAGCTAACAAGTGCAAGCCAGACCTGTGTGTGTTTATCATGGATACGTGCAGACTCTATTTAAATAGGTAACTTTAAAAAAATTACTACCTATACATCCCACCTAATATATGATAAAAGGTGCTAATAATAAGCATGCTGACTAAAACTATGTAAAATACATTTATCAACATATTATACACTTGTCATTTGTATTACAATCAGAAATCTCTTTTCAACAATATGTATAAAAGAGACTTCTACTTATAATTACACGTTGCAAGCTTTTGATAAACAAGCCCCAGGGGCCTGTTTTACAAAATCTTGTATTTTGTATTACGAGCAGAAATCCCTATTCAATAATATGCATTGAAAAGAGATTCCCATGTATAATATACAAGTTACAAGCTTTCGTGTAACGGGCCCCAGGTCTTTGCTGTTTGAAATTCCTTTTACCATCAGCCCTTCCCAATGTAACTTTGTAAACCTCTTATCTTTCAGGACCACAAACCCTCAAATCTTCACATCAATACCTTACATAGAAGAATATGAACTCCATAAAAACTGCCTCATCGCATATTCCACTCAATCAGCCCATGCAGCATATGAAGTGTTACAGATAGAATGTTCCACCACCATAGACAATAATGTTACGTATGAACTGAAGACAGGGGATACGGATAAGATAGTTCCAAAAGGAAGCCAGTATGTGAACGCTTTATGTTCTAGGTTGGAAGATGAGTTAGTTGTCAGTGCCTTATTGGATAAAGTTCATGAGGGTAAGAAATAAATGAAATATAAATATTAATAAAGTTGTGAGGTACAATTTTTTTTCTAATTTTAACTAGACGGAACCAGAATTGAAATCGGAATTCAGTGTTTATTACTAATTATGACTAGTGTATAATAATAATAATGTTATTGACAGATATAGATATATTCTATTTAGATTAACATTGATCCTTTTTTTTAACCTTTTTAACACCACAGACGGCTGTGGCCGACATCTGAAAGTCGTGCCACTGACGCCACGACGGCTACAGCCAACACAAGACCAAGATTAAAAGAGACTTTGTTTCATATGAATTAAGTTCTGATTTGCATAGCACAGCAAACATGTATGGCGTGTGAATTACGCATTTTGTAATCGACGTAAGGCGTTCAAAAGGTTAATTATATCCTTGCGTAAAATGGATTGATAAAAGTTATAATTTAGTGGACTAGCCATTTCTGTCGGTGTCGAGGTACTTAATGTATTTTTTTAACTTTAGTACATCAGTCTACAACTTTTTCAAATTTCAGATGTAGAGAATTCAATGAAAAAGCAGAGACCGATCAAACTTCAGTGTGGAGTTGCTAAAAGATCATTGCATGACCCTGCCAAAGGTGAGTCACCTTACCTTAAATTAAACTGAAACTCAATGTGTTTCTCAACCGACAGTCCAGTGGAGCCCTCATTTATATGTATACATACTAGCGCTTCGGTTTATGTGGGTTTTCTGTAACACCCGTCCATGAACCAGAATCTATTATACATATAAATCTTTCTCTTGAATCACTCTATCTATAAAAAAAAAACCGCATCAAAATCTGTTGTGTATTTTTAAAGATCTAAGCATACATAGGAACAGACAGACAGCGAAACGACTTTGTTTTATACTATGGAGTGATTTCTATCTGTTTGATAGCAATAAAATATTGAGTACTAAATTCCATTTCCGTGTGGTTACCGGCTTAGAATAGTACCACTCCATGTCTTCCCGTGGAACTCGTAAGAGGCGGCTAAGGGAATAGAGGCTTGTAGCATTGTTAGGCGATGGGCTTGCAACCTGTCACTAATATGCTGGTAAATATCGTAGCATGTTTGTGCAAAATGTGGTTATAGAATTATCAACAAGTTTTTAGAATTGTTGGTAATTCTGTAGCTCTGCCTACCCCACTCTGGAATTAACTTAAGGCGTGATGATGATAATGAAATTCCATTATACTTAGTCGGTCCTTAAGTTCTGTCACAAAGGTTTAGTGAAATAAAACTAATTTTTGTTTATTTTTTAATTTCAAAATAAATTAAATTTAAATGCTTAATTAAAGTACATTTTTAGGAACTAATCATCATTCCACATAGTCGCCGCAATTTCCGATACGATCTTTTAACATTCACGGCCGGCACCGATTAAAACACGCACGAGTTTTCTAAAAATTTCACTTTTTGAAAACGCTTTAAAGATTGGTCTTTGTTAACCAGGAAATTTTTCTATTTAATATTATGAAGCTTCTCATCTCTGGGTATGTTCAAAGACCAGCATTATTATCTTAACGACACTTAAAAACCAGCTTATGAAGCACGAAAGTTGGTCTGTTTTCGTATTTCTGCAAGTTGATGTGAAATCGTAAGGTCAATTGAATGAGACATGAAGATTGACTGGAGTATAAGCGGATCTTTAGTTGCTTGGAATTCATTCGTATCAGTATTTAAAGATAAAAGTCTAGTCAATATGTCACGCAAATTTCGACTCAATACGAGAACTCTTACGAAAGTTGTAGCCGTTATCATTATCGTGGTCGTGCGTGTTTTGACCCATGCTTTCCTGCCCCGAATGGGAATGCTTAAAGCTCGTACACCAAATTATTGCAATAGTAACGAACTCGGGTTTCGCTTTTTTTATTCTATATAAAATAAGGTTTTGATTGATGTACTACAAGTTTATGAAACTCTATTATTTATTTTTAAAATTATAATAAACCTTTGTGACAGAACTTAAGAACCGACTAGGTAGTATCTACTAATAAACAATATTATCTCTGCTTCATCTCATATCAAAGAAATGCAAAAGCACTCAAGCTTACCATTTACTATTATTATTATATTTTTTATTAATTATGTTTGACTTTAACACCAATGTGACATACACATGTGAAGAATAAAGATGTTTATTGATCTATCCATCTGCTTTATTAGTTTTATATCGATTCTAACTGACCTAAAAGATGATTAAACACATTTCATAGTAACTATTTCTGAACTAAGGATTAGAACGTGATAAAGCTGGGCTCATATATTTTATTACATACATACATACATAAACTCACGCCTTTATTCCCAAAGTGGGGTAGGCAGAGCTACAGAATTTCCAACAACTATAAAAACTTTTTGATAATTCTGTAACCACATTTTGCTCACTTAGGTGAAGATGTTTACCAGTGTATTAGTGACAGGTTGCAAGCCCATCGCCTAACAGTACTACACGCCTTTATTACCTTAGTCGGCTTTTACGACATCCACGGAAAGATACGGAGTGGCACTATTCTAATCCGGCTACCAGACGGGGAATATTTTATAAAATTTATAGATAGGGCCTAAGTTATATTTATTTTTTGTTTTTTGTTTCAGGTGACATAGAAGAAGTTTTTACTAAGCTTAAGGAAATAAGTATCATCTTTAAAGAATATTTTACCATCTTTGATGAAAAAACTAATGATGAAGAGTAAACAAATTCCATGTATCAATGAAGTGCCTTCAATAAGAGTAATATAAACAAATTATGACTGAGTTTAATTGCATATTTTACATTATTTCATACTGCACTGCACTAACACTTGTAACAACTATTTCTTCGTCCCTGATGGTATTGATGGAGGTTGGAAGTGGTTGACTATGTTGACCCACCAGCCGTCCTCTACCCCCTTCGTGAACTCTCGGATAAATCTGTAGTTGAGGATGAAAATTTTCTCTTGATATTCCGGTTGGACGCTGAAATAAAATATAATAAAATATAATAGGATCAAGTTAAATAATTTCATTTCATGTCTTGGTTATGGTTAGGTAATAATAAAAATAATAAAAATAATATTTTTTGCGCTAGATGGCTGGATCAAAAGCCAGATACAAAAGGCAGTACTCCTCGACACGTCACGCAATTGTGAGGAGGTTCCCCTCTAGTCTGTGCAGCTCTATCCACTCGTACTCGTATTTTAGGATTTTTTATAATGTAAATTTTTGGTATTAGTATTGTTATTTTACTTTTGTTTGAATATTTATTATAAAAATCCTAGCTTACAAAAAAATTAATCAATATCTGAATATTAAATTACCTATAGTCAAAAAGTTAATTAATAATAATAATTTAAATTACTAAACGTCGTTTCAAGGTTCGTACCAATGCACAGTGTTTCGAACAGAACAAGCTAGCAGGACAAAAGTCATTTGGGAATTTCCGAGAAATGATTATAGAGAGTGACAAACAACATTCCAGTAATTACGAATTTTTCGAAATTAGTTGCACCATCATTAACTAATGATGAGTACTGAACGTCTTATTTAAGGAGAAAAGGGTAAGTGCATTATTTCATTTCATATTTTGCTCTTCTTGTGATCGCACATAACATTATTTTTAACTACTGTGCCTACTAAAAATAAGTGATGGATTGTGAAGCTAAAGGTGAGTGTTATATATTTTCTATAGAACCTGGTACATAGCATTGTTTATTGTTGTATAAAAAATGCCAAAATCTTGAAGTACGCACTTTTTTAGTGTTTTTTTCAATTTATCAGTCTAAAAGTTATATGCCCCCATCTGCCCCCAGTCTAGAATTTATATATATCGTAGCTGTGACCATTGGGTCTCTAAAAATATCGATTTCTGTCTGCACACTTTTGTACAACTAATTTTTTTTAATTTTTTTTCAGACTGCTCCTACTCTATTGCAAAAATAGAGTTCTTTGAAGAATGGCTGAAACATGGAAAAAGTGACCAAAATTCTATGCTTTATCGATTTTTGTCCTTGAAATATGATATTTCGAGTATTTCCGAGGCATCGATGAGGGAAACAAAGAATACTATCAGCAGGTTTTCTTCCAAGTTAATGGAAAAGTGGACGAAATGTGGAAAAAGCAAGGAGCGTTTTCTTAAAAACAATAGTGAGTGGATGGAGGGAGACTTAGTGTTTAATGTCTCCCTTTATCAAGTTCAGCCTTCTACATCTGTGGACTCAACACCTGGAAGGCCTCGCAAGGAGTTTGATGAGGCGAGCGACAAGACCAAAAGAAGAAGAGTTGAAGACTTAATTACTTCACGGAATACTTCGGAATTATTAACTGCCGCTGAAGTTTCAGCACGATTATCTGGCCATAGGGACTTGGCTGGAGTTATAAAGGTTATTAGTGATAGTCCCGACAAGTGTAATAACATTAAAAAAAGTGTCAGTTTGACTGAAACGTCTGAGCAGAGATGTCTAACTAAAGAAGAGGCATTGGCATATTATGTGGACTCAAAATCGACAAGCCACTCTTACAAACAGACTCGGAAGTGGAGTATGAAAGCAGGACACCAGGTCTTTCCATCATTTTATAGTGTTAGAAAAGTTAAGTTAGAGTGTTTTCCTTGTGATGATCAAATTATTGTGAGCGAAACACGTGCAGAAGTGAAACTTTTTCCTTTATACAATTACAATTAGGTTATTGTATTATTTGAATTTTGCATATATAAATAATTACTTAATAGCTTTAAATAATTTAGGATTACTGTATAATATATGCGTATTATTTATTAATTATGTATTTAAAATACAAGGTTCGGTTTTTTTTATTTGTTTTATGTGCTATTTGTACAATTTTAACTATAATTTAACACAATAAATATTATTTTACCTACTAAAAGTATTTCATTACAAATGTACCACTGTAGTATAATATAGCATGCTTCAATTATACTTTTTTTATACAAAATATCTAAATCGTGAGTAAATACAAGCAGTAGAGTCAGAAACCTCAACTAAATAATTTTGTCCAGCTAGCTTGTTCTGTTCGAAACACTGTGCAATGTAGTGTTTAGCCGCAGGGACGCCTTGATTGACCCAACTAGGTATAGACACTGGAATAAAGCAGCTTGTGACTGTAACTGCTATGGTTACAGTCTGCTCGCTAGTGAGGACCTTTACCCGGTATGTTTGGCAGCTGCAACACGCAGGGAGGCAAATTGATCTCTGTAGCAGCCTGAGGCACGTCGCGACACGAGGCAAATTCGTCGCCGCGAGCCGGGAATTTTTTGTCGGTGTTTTTTCCGTGCTCAAAGGAGCCTCAGTCCGAGCCGTGCATTCGATGGAGACGATCGTCTGGTGCCATCGTGCCTGCGCACATTGCGGATCAAGCTGAGACAACTCGCATCGAGCAGATTCGCAACGTGCCTTGAGCCTTTGCCTCAGAGCGAGCAGCCTCAAACTGGGGCTGCTTGCCTCAAGTCGAGGCTGCTAAGCCTCAGTCTGCTCAAATGGATTTTGGCTTCGCGGCAAACGCCAGCCAGTGCTTGGCTCGCGACCGCCGGCAGTCGTCTACAGGTTGGCCCGCACAGTAATAGAATAATAATTATATAATATAGTATTTAATTCACAACTGATCTTTCCTTTACTTCCTTGCGGATCATAAAAGGGTGCGGCGAATTGGGATAGCCCTAGTTCTGCCTTATAATTTATCCGAACCTAGAAGTCATTTAATGTTATGTTACTCTTGCACTGTATTCAGTAGTATAATGCAAAGCTTACCCTAGAGAGACTGGAGGCAGGTCCCCTGTCTCCTGCATCTGCTTCAGCCCACGCAACACGTGGTAGCACATCGTGATCTCCACCCAGCGCTTGTCTGACTCGTCGAATATTACACCCACCTGGAATTTTAGCCTAGTTTTACTCTTCAGAAATTATGAGTGGTAGCGCTGCACTGCCTAGAACTAAAACTGCCTTTACCAGTGGTGGGTGGTTGTTTCCCATAAACCTTTTTGGCCGTCATCTGTTTGATCACTTAATTATTGATAGTTATAATTTTTATATCCCTGGAACCGTACTTGTCAGAATTTCTAAAATATCATGTAGATAGGTAAGGCTTAGGTTAGGTTACACAGTTTAAAAAATCCTGAAATAGCAATGATTAAAAAAAAAACTGTTAAGACTTGTGATAGTTATGACAACACACAAATAATTATGGCAGATAAAATAAACCGCTAGTGGTCGCTCTAAAACAAACAGGGCCCAAACCATATAAATTTTAATTATTGTTATCTTCCTATTTTGTGCAGTTGTCGACACTACTGATCTAAGTAATTAGCCCTGACAGTGTTTATTAGTGTTCTGTACCAAATAATGAAACGCAGAACCCTTATAAGATAACTTTATTGTCTATCTCGCCATTGGCTTGACATCATCATCATCATCATCATCAGCCCAGGGGCGTCCACTGCTTGACAAGGCTCTTTTTATTTAGAATATCTGAATGAACCGTTCAGGATAAAATATGAAATGTTTGTAGAATTGTTTGTGTCTCATCATTACAAATTAGTAATTTATCACCGCAATAATATTCTTAACACTTTCATTGCCAAGGGCTCTGATTTTTATACAAAATGGACCGGTCTAGCGAGTCGATGGCAATGAAATTGTTAATGAACGCACTGAAAACTTATCACATGAGATTATTTATACTGTAAATTTAAGTAAAAAGGGGATTAAAACCAAATGTCTGATTATTTTTTGGCTAACTCAAGAGTGGAACTACTGCCAGTAAGGTGAGTTATTGCTCAGCAACTGGACAATTAGGTTTTGGGGCAAAAATAGTAAAGATTATGCTCTTTACAATAAAACCAATGCTGCTTTGCTTCTTACTTGATATGGGAAAGAGTAGAAGATATCCTCTTTCTCAATAGAAAGCAGCTGTCTTTGGGTCACCGAGAGCTGTGATACGGCTGTCTTAAGGGCTGTGATGGCATCCTTATCCACTAAACCTTCTAGAGATTTAAAATCGCTCTTCTGAAGGGCTTCCGAGACTACCTGCAACAAAACACAACATTTTATCTCGTACAGCCGATAAACCGAAGCAACAGCCTTTAAATCACATTGCGCATATTAATCATATCTATGGTCATTAATCGCAATATGTAGAAAATTTAAATGCAATTATTTTACAACAGATATTAACCCATCCCTTGCTATCCCTTCAAATCAAATGAAAGATAATTTTAAGAATATTCATGAATTACCCTGAATTAAGTTAAATTGGTTCAGCACTGAATAGTTTAACAATTTATCAGATTTGGGTAAGGCCACGGGGCGTTTGAACCGCCCCCTCTTGTGTGTTACCAAAATAGACGAAGATTTATGTCTGTGGCATTTATTTTTAATTACAATAGATAGTTATGATTAGGTTCTTACATGATACCTGGAAAACAAATGCTTTTTGTAATGTTACATTTGTATTGTTTTGGTAACACACTCGCGGGGGCGGTTCGAACGCTCCGTGGCCTTACCCATTTATTAAAAGTACTTCAAGTTCATTAGCTATTAGTAATCTAACATACAAGTATAAAAACTATAGTAACTAATAAATAACTAACCTATAACTTAGGATAAACCATAAAACTCGATGGTACACACTTTAGGCCTCGCTCTCTTTGCATTATATTGGAACACTTACCTGAACTGCATGTTTGGAAGCCTCTATGAAGTCGGGAAGACTAAATTCTGGTTCGAAATACGGTCTGATTATCAGATTTGCGAACATCCAGTTCTTAACGAATTTGATGAACGACGGCCAGACGACAGGCGGGAATTCCATTAGCTGCGGCAATTTCCTGGTCTCCACGTTATTCTCGCAATAGCTCCGATAATGTACAAGAGCACTAGTTGAGGTTATAGGAACTTGTTTTGGTAAACATTTAAAACTAACTCTGTTGCATATCCTAAAAGAATGCCTCGCGAGGACTTGCCTTAGAGCTAAATTCATGTTTCTATTTCGATATTGATATAAAAAGGCACTGTTCCCAATAAAACTGAGAAGCCAATCATGAAAATAATAAAGTTCCGTATTTATATAAAAATTACTTAACTTTTTGAACCTGTCAAACTGACATTTCTGCGTAAAAACTGTGGTACCTATAGTAATTTATAGCGTGAAAAAGATAAATTTGGGAATGCTTCGCTAAGCATTTTTAAATTAACAACACAAATGGATAAATTGATTCATGGTTATCGTTTTAATTTTGATTAAACTGTGGCCTATCAAATATAACGAAAGTCTTTGAAATAATACGTTTGACCGGTGTTTTCCCTCTTCTGTGCCTCGGTGCTGCTCTGTGTGTATTTATTATTTGCAACTCTCAAGGTGAAACACATTACTTCTCTCCTCAAAAAAAAATATAGTGATGTTAACAATTTGACTCAAAATGTTTAGTCGATCGATTGTGATTTGTTATTATAACCATATTATAACAGATCAGTAGGGCAAAAGTCTGACGTTTTTTACTCGACTACGGATAAGCAAAAAAAGGGTAATGATTTTTGATTTTGTATGTACGTATTAAATGTGTTTGGATGTTTCCAGTCTAGCGCCGGTCCGAACCACTCCTAGACCTCGTATAATAAGACATTGACAGCAGGCATCACCTGTGAGTGGAACTTGATCCATTGTGATCGACCCCCCACCTCCGAAAATTATTTTCAACATGATCGGATCGGACTTGCGCTTCTCAACAAAATGGATTTAGGGTCATAAAGATTTTAGATGGTTTTATTGCAAATTGTTTCAAGTCTAAAATGGCCACTAAATAAATTATTTAGAGAGGTCGTTACTTTTTCCCAAAAGAAATCCAAAAGAAAAAATCCATAAATTACCTGTTTTTAATACCTAAGTTATTGTATTTGGTACGTTGTCCATTTTGGTCTTAAGTTAATTATCACCAACATCCGAAAAGCTACATCAAAATTCGTTCAGCATTTTTGAATTGAAGTCACTTTAGCGGGATCAATTCCTAGTAATTTCTGTTATGATAATTAGGATTTAAACTACATATACTCAAATAACTCTTTCTTAGAAAAGGCAACTACACTGGCCTACGGGCATGGGACTACTGAAGAGCCACGAATGCATAGCTACCGTAAATGCCACATGACGCATGTCGACAGCTACGAGTAAGTATGCCCTGTTTCCCTACATTGTTCTCTGATTTAAGAAGTTATACTCATTAATAATTGTATAAACAAAAAAACTACCTAATAATGTAAAAAAAAACTTCACTTAAAATGGTAGTAGGTAGGTCAGTCAAACTGAAGTCGGTTTTTGGGTTAAAAATATTCTAAAACGCCGAGTTCAACTTCGTGCTTTACAAGAGCAAATTCACGAGTTATTATAAAAATTACCTAAATCGTAAAAGGTGAGCCTATAATATTTGAAGAGTTCCCTCGATGTCTTTTAGATCCCATCGTCAAATCCTGACATGTTTACAATGGGACCGAAAAGAAAACATTTTTTTTAAATAGGACCAGCGGTTTTTGAGAAATCGGGGAACATAGATAAAAAAAAGCCATCGTCTCAATTCGACGACCTCTTTTTTTTGGGTGCAGTTAAAAAGGCGAGTAGGCGGATATCATTGTCGTTTAGTGTAGTTCATCCCGTCGCAATCGCTCGCTGATTCAGATAAGGCCTTCTTGGTCTGCCTCTTCTTCTACTTTATGTTTTAATCCTACGTATCATATTGTTTCACAATTTAGATTGATTGTTTGTTTGCATTGAACGGGCTCCGAGACTACTGGATCAATTTGAAATTTTCATTCACTATTAGAATTCTACATTATCCCTTAGTAAGAGGCAATGTTTTTTTCTGTGCGGACGGAGTCGCAGCCAACAGCTAGTTTACTATGAGCTAGTTTAATAGTTCACGTGCGTAATGCTTGGAATGTAAGTAATACAAGTGCTGTGTCTGAGAGAATTTTGCATTAGTGAACACCTACGGGCTCCCTGGTTATGGTGGATTTTTACATTTAAGGGGGGCCAATAACACCGTTATTTAGTAAGGAGTCTACTCTCAATATTCGATTGATCGATTGAGATTATTTTCATGGTTTTCCAGTCACTATTAAACAGTGGCGCCACCTCCTGTCAATGTCAGTCAGAGCCGGAAGTGTCAAAAATTTGCTTTGTTTTCTATCAGCTTACGAATTCAATATTGCATTAAGAAAGTTGTTATACATTTTAAAACAGTAATAAAGTAGTAGAAAGTTTCAACTATGGACGACCAAGCTTGTCCTCGTTGTAAAACGACAAAGTATCGAAACCCATCGTTAAAATTGATGGTAAATGTATGTGGCCATGCTTTATGCGAAAGTTGTGTGGATTTGTTGTTTTTGAAAGGTAATGTTTGTTCCATATTTCTTATATTTCATTATTAGATAATCCTCATGAAACTATTCAGAAGTAAGCAAACTTATAACTACTCTTTGACGATTTACTATTTTTTATTTTAGGTTCCGGATCATGCCCTGAATGCAATGTGCCATTACGACGAAGCAACTTCCGTGTTCAATTATTTGAAGATTCAATGGTCGAAAAAGAGATTGACATCAGGAAACGTGTTTTAAAGGACTACAATAAGAAAGAAGAAGATTTTGCAACTTTAAGAGAATACAACGATTACTTAGAAGACATTGAAACCATTATTTATAATTTAACTAATAATATAGACATAGTAACAACCAATAAGAAGATAGAACAGTATAAAAAAGACAATAAGGAACTTATCAATAAAAATAAGGCAAAAATTGGTTAGTATTCAATTACAAATTCTAAAAGATCTTTTAAGTTCGGTTCAACTCTCACTTATGTGCTTGTTTGTTAGTTCAAAAAACCAAGTTGAAAGTGATAATGTTGCAAGAATTAGTGGAACAACAAGTTAACAATTAACAAGTAAACAATAAGTTTAGAGCTCATGTGCTTAGGTATAGAACCGTAGCAATACTTGTGCATACAATTTCATTTTAAATCATGTTCTAAAGAGACTAAACCTTTTATTACAGGCCGGGAAGAAATAGAGCTTGAAGAAATTCTAGAAATAGAGAAACAAATGGAGGAGTTGAAGAGAGCAGAGATACTCCGATTGGAGCAAGAAGCCAAAAAAGCCAAGATACGAGAGAAAGAGGCTTTGATTGACGAGCTGATGTTTGCTGACGGCGAAGCTAAGGATATCCTGAACACATTTGCTCAAAATGCTATAGCTAACAAGCAGGAAGCTGAATTAGTTCCTATCGTGCCAAAGGTACAACTGGTTTTAGTCTTACCTTGTTTAACTAGATTCTGCAAGTGGTCTGCAATAATCTAAGGAGCTTGCTAGTCAGTCTCTCAAAGAGAAGTGTGATAAGCCTGTCAGAAAACTTAACATAAATTGTGTAGACATTTTAGAGATTAAGGTAATGAGAGTGCTACTTTGCTTATATCTAACAAACCAAATAACAAGTTGAGTTCAATTTCTTTAACAAAGCCTGTGGTGGATTTTATTTTGTCAGTATCTTGTAAGATTATTTGGAATAAAATCTTCAATACCAGATTCAATTAGTTTTTTGTACATTAAATGTTACATTACAAGTTCTAGTTAGATTCTCAATGTATTTACTCATTTCATAGAATGGATAATTTTACCGAATTTCACTTGATAAAAAATACCCTGTTGTTTTCAGGTAATCTTAAATATTCATTATGTAGGTTAGGGTTGGTTAAACTTGTGACTGTCACAAAAGCTTAACTTCTGCACCTAGAAAAGGCTGTCAGTGAAATAAAATTTCAGTGATGTGATTTTTTATGAAAGTCTTGCGGTCAAAAATAAACCTAATAATGATTATTATCCATCAGGTCACTCACTTCTCCTCTGGCGTAAAGTTTACTCGTGGTGCGAGTGGACAGCAACATCTACCCACGTTTGATGAGGGCCCGCTGTACAAATACGAGGCTCCCATCGTTCCTGACCGGTGCGGACCTGACGCTCCAACCATCCAGGAAATAGTTACCGGAGGATATCTGCAACATGTTAGGTACGTATATCTGCTATGGAACATGCTGCAAATGTCTTAGAACTTACTTACGATCAGATGTGGGAGAATTGCAAAAATATTGTACATTGTTAAGGGATAACTTTTGTTACACAAAGAAAAAACAATGGAAGAAAGTTGAAGTTGTCTCAATTAAGCCCTTAATATGTAATTTTTTTTTGCATTTCAGTTTCACCCATGTGCTTGTTGAATATCTAAATTAGTTTCTGAACTATTAAACTGTATGATTTCAATTATAGAAATAGGAATTATTACTGTAGGGTACAGTTAACTCGCACAAACTATAAAATTTTGACAATATTATGCTAAAACCTAAGAATGTGCATGTTTTTGATTTGTATGTAAATATAAACTATAAAGAGTAGGAAGTTCACCATTGGAAAGCAGTCAGGGCTTTCTACATATTTTATATAAAACTCCTTACTAGCTTCTTAGCTATGTTGATACTTTGTCAAGCATAACCGATTTATCTGTCAGTTATCTAGCGTAATGTAAAGATGCAAACTAGTCACCAGTCAGTTTTTATTACATGACAATGATAAGGCAAACGAGCATTCATGCCACCAAGGGCACGTTTGATAAAGCTACAAGTAACAATTTTTCAAGTCTAAACTGGCAACACTGCTCAAATGGCTGGTCGTCATTGGTTGAGTTTGTGTCAAATGGAAACTTGTTACGTGTAAATTGTAATTTGTATCTTTATAAAACAGGCCACTGATGGTAAGTGGGATGTGAGACCCATAGATATTAGCATACTCAAGACGGGTTAGGTTCGTAAGGACTAGACTACAAAACGTCTATGTAAACAAAACAATTTAGTTTCAAAAGATCTTGGTTGCAAAACGTCTAATTGTGTCAATCGTTCTATAGTAGAATGCCTGGGTTGAAGATTGGGTTTGATCCTGTTTCGTCGTATTCCTGTTTTGTCGTATTCCTGTTTCGTCGGATTCCTGATTCGTCGAAATGTCAATATGAAATGAAACTATGCAATTACCGTGACTTCACCTTTGTGTTTAATATCAATTGAAAATATATTTACAAACGAAAAATTCAAACAAAACTTAACAGTAAACGTATACACACAAACGCTAATCAAATCAATGTACAGAGCCTATTCAAGCAATCTAAAATTGTATTTTTTTTTTCAATTAAGTCCTTGACGATTGCTCTTTCTTGCTGATATTTTTGCATGTCTATATTGCTTTGCGTATTTACCCAATAAGTCCAATAACCCTTTAGCCCCAACTCAACATATTTGCCGTCATACGTGTCACATTAAATCTTCATATTTAGTAAATAGTGGTTTACTGCTCGACGTATTAATTATATGTATATAATTCCGACGAAACAAGATTACGACGAATCAGGAATCCGACGAAACAGGAATTCGACGAAACAGGAAGACGACGAATCAGGAACAAACCGAAGATTGGACTTAGTTCTATAACACTGTTTTATACCAAAATTACCCAAATAACAAAATTGCCCCAGCAGCACGCACCGATAGTAAAACGACTAGGCAGGCAAAGACTTTGCTTACTAGGGCATAGTACAAAAAAGGCGTTTTGTTTAGTTGGTCGCTATGCAACAATGACGATTTGCTTACATAGTCGTTTTGCAATCTAGTCCTTACGAACCTAACCCCTCAAGACTAGAGTCACAATGCCAATGTGTTGCCAAACCTGAAGAGGTTTAGGTTTTTGGATTTGGATTATCCATTCTGTTGCATTTGATGACTGCCGTTCTAGAGATAGGCGCTGCCATAGATAGGATAGGTCATGTGAATGTCCACAGATTATAGGATATGTCTTGAATGTCGGTTTTCCTTGCTTGCTCCATTTCATGTCATTCAAGTAAGGCTAAGGGACTGTTGCTCTTTCAGCCATCTAAGGACGGGCATGTTTTTGCGAAACTCAGAGCTTTGTTTTTTATTTTTTATTTTTCTTCTTTTTTGTGTTCATTTAATTATGTGTGTGTAACCTTCCGTGGTTTCACCTGATGGTTCCAACGGAAGACCAGCGCTGACTTTAATGCCAGCATCACGCTGAGTTGGGACCATTTCGTGGCTACTTTCTTCTTGTATTTGTTAATCTGTTCTTTGTTATGCATGTCACGAATAAATGATTTTCTTTCTTTCTTTCTTTCTTTCTAGAGCGGAGACGGAGGCGGAGCGCGCGGGCGGGTACGCGGCGCCGCTGCCGTGCCTGCGCGCGCTGCAGGACGCGCTCGCCGGCCTCTACCACGCCAGCTGACCCGCGCCCGCTCCCGCTGCCTCCACCGCGGCCGCGTCCGCTCCCACGCCTGAGCCCGTCGTCGTCATCGACTAACAAACACACTCCTATGACAAAATACTGTAGTTATTCCCTTAATTATTCGTTTTTTTTGCCATACAAGTAATAAAGGTCAAATTGGCACATGTAACCTTTTACCCCGCTTATGTAGAAAAAGATTTATCAATATAAATAAATGAATATTAATATTGGCAGAGTGCAAAGCGGGTGGAGGGGGTTGCCTAAACGATCACAGCGCTCGCTACGGCTAAAATTGTCATTTTTGTCGCTGACTTGAGCTGTCAAATCCATATTGCAGTAAACATTTTCTAATCGTTTTTGAGATAAAAATATGGTCCTCTTAAGATGTGTTGTTGTGAATTGTAATAACACCGAGAAGAATAGCGACTGTAAATTTTACCAATTTCCACTGACTACCATTGTCCAAAATTGTGTAATATAGTAAAATACCGTAAATTGCCCCTACTTTGCTCCTCTATGGGTAACTATGCTCCATAGTGCATATTTCGTTTGTTACATTATAACTCAAGTCGATGACAAATTTGCTGAAAAGAATTGATGTATACATCCAGCCACGACGTGAATGAAGGCAATAGAATGATTTACAATAGAGATTACCTCACTAGAACCATGGAGCATAATTAACCGTGGGGGAGCAAAGTAGGCACATTTTACGGTAACACAAGATTTCATTAATATTTTTCACAATATTTACTTACTTCTTGTTTGACAGCGGTGACAATATTGTCCATAATGGCCGCCTGTCACGTGGCGCTGTCGTCGCGCTCGGTCCCAATATCAGGGAACAATCTCACACATTGATAGTAAGCTTTAGGTTTGTACTATGGGTACTAGACAACGATAATACTTATATAAAGAAATACATAGAAAACATCCAAGACTCAAAATCAAATACTCGCACTCATACAAATATTTGCCCATACCGGGATACGAACCCAGGACCGCATTGCGTAGGCAGGGTCACCATCATCGGTTACAGTTACAGACTAGATATAGAGGGAGATCCGAGCGACAAACCAGTCGCGGATAACATGTGCTAGCCCTCTTGCACGGCTGGCACAAGTTGTCCGCGACTAGTTGTCCGCGGGAGACGAAGTGTTGGCAGACCTTCCACAAGGTGGACTGACGATCTGATAAAAGTCGCGGGAAACCGCTGGATGACAGCAGCAGAGGACCGATCGTTGTGGAAAACCTTGGGGAAGGCCTTGGTCCAGCAGTGGACGTCTTGCGGCTGATAATGATGATGATGATGATGACCTCCCTTTCTATCTAGTCAGTAACGATAGAGCCGACAAGCGAGAAGTAGAACTTGTGCAACCCGTGCTGGCCGACAACTGAAAGCCGTGCCGACACAAATTCAAGATTAAAAGCGACTTTGTTTCGTAAGAATGAAGTGGTATTTTGGGTATCATAGCAAACATGTTTGGCGTGTATGTCAAATGTGTCACTACATTTTGTATTTGGCGTAAGGCTTTCAAAAGGACGCGGATCTTTGGTGTGCTAGTCTTTGTTTTATGTATTATCATATCATAAAAAGGGTCCATCTCATTTAATGTTGTATAAAATTTGAGTTAAGGTTGTCATATGAGTGTGTCATAATTGCAAAAGTTTCGAAAGCAGTCAATAGACGAATTGTTTAGCCACTATTTTTTTTATAGACAGTTTCAAGGCACGACAAAGAAATAACGTCATACTTAGGGTGATTGAACCAATAGTGGACTCGTATTTCACGGAAGATGAAGGTTATTTATTTGCTTTGCAACAGTTAATTTATGACCAATGATCTGTGAATTAAGAATCAAATGTCAATTATTAGTGCCTGTCAGTTTAAAGTGTCTAGCATTGGTACTATCACTCTCATCATTGCCTTTCTGCGACACGATTCGACAGTGGTTTAACAGTTTATGTTGACTGCACAATGATTATTATTGAAGAGAAAACTATCAGGCGAAGTATTTAACTTTGTTTTTGGTAGGTCAAGGACTTTAAATGTTGATCCACCGTATAACCTTGTCATAATAACAGCGTCAGCGTCTCGTCACTTGACGAGATAGAAGTTACATAGGAATGGATTGTTTTATGCGACCAGGTTCTATAGTGGTTCATGAATTTATGTCCGCGACCGTACCAGGGGCTTCTACTCGGTAAAACCATATTGCTTTTGACATGCTTTCGTATTGTCAACGTTACGATAGCTCTTATTTAATTGACGTTAATGGCGGCGGAGTCAAACAATACGACAACCTGTGAAAAACAATATGGTTTTACCCAGCAGAATTTGTGATAAAAATACTAAAATACTAAAAGTCAAGGGTTATTGTAATTGTAGTCATCCAAGTATTGTAACAAGTCGCTTATACAAGTGTATATACTTAGTTAAGCTGTTTAATGTGGTGTGTATGTTGTTATTGTTATTTCGGTAATAAATTGAGTGCATTTACAAAGTATTTTATTATACGCTGCACATAATAGTGTCTGGATGACCATGCAGTGAAGAGTTTACGTGGTAGCTGTACGCCGGAAAATAGACGCAATGCGCTTATGTTAAGTACATAACACGGTCACGAACAAGGACCAATGATGGACACTTTGTTCTTATGTTACAGAATATATGGGTTATTCATTTGTTTTAAAACAATCAAGTTATAACATCGGTCAATGAATACAAAACGGACACAATCCGAAATGAGTCGGTGTTGCATTTTAAAATTAGAAGCGGTTGGAATACGATTTTTAATGGAAAAGCAAATGAGCGATATACCTTATGATCTTTGGATTAAGAGTTAAGTCTCCAATGTTGTAGTGTCCATCATTGGTGCCATCAGCTTAAACTGTCCAACATTGGTTGCGTCACCCTATTGTCTTAAAATCGCAGTGTTTTTTTTGTTGTACAAAGGAATAAACAATATAACATTTAACCTTCGTGTAGTGAACTTAACGAAAAAAGGTGGCAACGTTTTTCCGGTAAGTATGATACTCACTGATAGGTCAATTTTTATTATGTACAACAAAAAAACAACCTTAGATTTCAGGACGATGATTTAGTTTATTAGTAAATGACTAAATTAAGGCTTATGATTATGATATTACTAGGTACTTAACCTAGCATCATATTGAACAATGAATATGAAGAAATATACCTAATAAATGAATCATGCGTAGTTAAACAGGAAAATGTCTCAATCACCCAAAGGTTAGCTGGAAGAGATCCCTTATAATAATAATAATAATAATAATGTCAGGGGACTATGTCACACCAATTGACCTAGTCCCAAACTAAGCTCTAGGCTTGTACTATGGGTACTAGACAACGATATAAATACTTATATAGAGAAATATATACTTAAATACATAGAAAACATCCATGACTCAGGAACAAATATTTACGCTCATCACACAAACATCTGCCCTTACCGGGATTCGAACCCAGGACCTCTAGCTTCGTAGGCAGGGTCACTACCAACTAGGCTATCGCGTCGTCTTAAAGGGATAAGTTCGCCTTTGTACATTCTAACTCTGTATTGTATTAGATTTTCTGTTTTTTTTTGAGTACAATAAAATGTTTACATACATACATACATACAAATGTGTCAAAACTTAGGGCGGCGGTACCAGTGTTGGACACTTAGCTGACACTCACGAGTAATGGCCACTTAACTCTTAATTCAAAATTCAAATTGTTTGTTGCAAAACTTGTCCTTGTCCATTACTGGTTTCGTCATCCTAGATACGTAAGCAAGAAAAAAGCCTACCACGGCTACCACCTTACTTACCTATGATGTTGCAAGACAGCCACATTAAATGAAGTTTCGATACGTTTTCCTAAAGTTTCGATAGTGTCACAGTCGTTTATGTGTAGTTCTAAACTCTGTTCAACCTATCGATATTTTTAAATACCTCGCTTGTGAGTAGGATTAAGTGACCGAAATGACAAGAAAAGCAAATATACGATAAAGATTTACTTACATTGTGAAATGTAACACCATCTTTTTGTAGGTAATTTTGATGTCCCAGACATCTTTTTACAGCAGAAAACACAGTAATTCGGCATTTTACGTGTAGGTAACGTTCACTCGCGCGACTGGACTCTGTCTAGTTGACAATCCTAGTGACAAGTACTTTTATTAGATGCGCAAAAAATTTAAATTTGAATTTGGGAATTGGTGGGAAATGGTGCGAATGCCTACCTCCCTTCTGTGTTGCTCGAAGCGTTTTGACGAGAATAGGGCACCTGGAGATTAAAAAATCGGCCCTAATGCTGATCTGTGAGGGAATTCCACGTGAATCGGTTACGAAAACAACATCTTAAATCAGAAAGATTCTACTGCCTTTTATTATCATAACATAATCGTACAGTTAGTTTGGCACAAATCTTTCTTGTTTTATTTGTACCATAGACAATGACAGAGCGGTGCCCTAGACTGAGCGCAGGCCAGTACTCACATGATCTTACGCAAATTCTCTCGATGGTGACGCTCTTTAAGTGATATCCGGTAAGTATATTAAGTTATAGAGACCGAGACACGTGCTTTGAGCCGGCTTTTGTCGGCACATAACTCTAACGTCAACATTCCCGTATTTGAGGGGCTTTGATGCAACGCACTCACCTCAAAACCAACGTAAAATAAACCTTGTCACGCGCATATAAGGTTCTCGTAGTTCTCGCATAGTCGATATGTACATAACCGCGGCACTTTTACACCTTATCGTTTGAACAATATTTGCTCATTGCTTCTAAGTTTCCTATTGGTCATAAGTCCTTAGAGTAACTTCAAAATCCTAACCTTAAATTCATCCTGTTTGAGATATATTTTGAATGGTTGATTTAGTGGTTTTAGGTCATCTTGATGTTGAGATCGTGATGTAAACAGACGCACAAATATATCGTATATGCATTATCGCTTTTTGTGATTTCTGGAGTTGCTGGTGAATGGACAGGAAAGTGCGTTTCCCAATATCGACGGGTTAGATTATTCGGGGATAAGATAGTGATTGGCGGTTTACGGTTTACTTCCGTGCTTTCTTCACTTATCTACAGGATATGGTTTTAATTAAAAATAAAGTCAAATTAGGCGAGGGAATGCCGTGAGATGTGATGTGGAAAGTATTTTAAACATGAAGTCGGCGTAGAAGTTTCCCCTCCCTACCCCTCGGGAAATATACAATTTTCTGGGAATAAATAGGTGTTCTATGTCAAGCTACGTTCACGCCAAATGTCATTTAAATCGATTTACCATCGATTTTACCAAACTGGAATAAGACACTCCGAGATTACTCTATACAAATACTATTTCACCGTCCCGACAATGACAGGTGATAGGTGAAATTTAAGTGTATAGTCATGGTAAGAAAAGGTTCGTCACTATTCGACTCTATTTCAACGCAGTTAAGGTTCAAAAGTGACGAACCTTTTCTTGCCGTGACTACCTATATTATGTTTATATGATACCCAGTGATATGCGTGTTAAGTTTGCAATATTTAACAAATTGTCACCTGTCACGGCACGTGTCATTGTCAAGATGGTGTAATAGGGGGCCGAAGTACCTAGTCAATTGCAATCTCAAAACTTATACGTTGCCATCCTTGAGGACTAAGATGGAATGCCTATAATATACGCATATACGCCCTATTTGCTAGTAATTTCACGAGTTACCCTTAAAAAAACACTAGGTACACGTTAAGTTACTTAACCAAAAGTGGTCTGAGTTGATTTTTTTCTGATTTTTCCTAAAATTTGTTAGTTTAAAAAAAACCGTTGCCTTAGGTACCTACCACTTGTGAATCTTGTGATTGTACCTTGTCTAGACGTTTGTTTGTGTTGTTGTACCTATAGGTTTAAGATGAAATAAAAGTATTCTGTCGACAATTTTTCTGTCAATTTTTCTGAAGTCTTTTCTAATTATTAAAACGATAAGTCACCCTCTCTCTGAATATGTTTGCTGTGCCCAACAGGGTTCATAATTGAGACATTTATTAAATTTCCATCTCTGTAAACATTATTATTGCAATAAAGTATTGAGTATTGAGTATTGAGTATTAAAATTAAGATTGTTTGATTAACTTGAAACTTTATTTTACTTAAAAATAAGTACCTATGGGCACTTCGGAATAAATCATACAGTTGCATGCTATTTACACTTATGCAGTAAACAAAAGCATTTAACATGAAGGCGATCTTGTCGAAATCGTATTCAAATCGGCATGTACCTAATAATACCCTCGGTGCGCGAGTTCGCCTCGCACTTGACCGGTTTTTGACGCATGCTGGGCGTGTCAGGTTTGTTTGACGTGGTTTTATGAAACGGTTCACAAAATTAGTTGACCGTTATATCGCACCTTCGGTAGGACAAGAGCACAATTGCCCTTGTTGTCATATGGTACATTGTGCCCTTTTTCTACCGAAGGTGCGATATGTTTACTCATTATTGGTTGCCACCGTCCTCTTATCCCTGCACGAGAATCCCGTACATTATCCCGGCGCTGTAACCACGTCCCTGTCTCGATACAATTAGCATGTGGAGTCCCGCGCGCCCGGGGCTCCCTAATTGGACTTGTGTAAACGCGCCCTGCCGGGGGCGCTACGCCGCGCGCCGGTGTGGAAGCGGCTTTATTTTTGGGCGGTTGTATCGCTTGTGTAGAGCTCTCTTAAAAGAAAAAGGTAACGCGATGCTACTGGCCGTCTTGAAAACTTACAAGAAAAACTATTTTGAATATTATTCTGTTATTCTAGACGTCATTTGTTTTTTGGTAAATAAAATTATATTTAGTCTGAACTGCTGTTGTTGTGTAAAGCACCTTGGTGGGCTATTATCACATCTACATGTACAGTCGACTACAAAGAGAAGATATGTACCGTAAACTCGGGTTACTTTAGCCGTGGGGGGTAACATTGCCCACCCCAAAAACCTTGTGGTTGTTACATCAAAAACAAGCTACTTATACATATAGTTCTACAATTATTTTTACAATTTTACTTAAGATGATTACCATTAAAATGAGAAATGATGAGTAAAACATTATTCGCTATGGTTTACAAATTCTTTCCCAAAACCATCCCACGGCCGAGCATAGCCCTTAAAATAGAGATTACCATTAAAATAGTTACATTTTTAATAGTGGGCAATGTTACCCCCTAGCCGAGTTTACGGTATTCACTTTTACCTCTTATTACGATGCAATAAGGGGAAAAAGTAGGTTGGTAGGTTGTTTATCGTCGACTGTACGCTAAACAGGCAACTGTCTCTGATCAAATGACCTAGCCATCGAAGATAAAGGCATTGCATCATTGTCATTTCAGCTGAACGTCTACTCATATTCTCATCTCTCACTCATAGTCCACAAGTGGTAGGTACTTAATAAGCGCTATTAATACGCAACTGATTTCCTCAAATAAAAGTAGGTAAGAAAAAGGTTTTAATAATTAATCAGAGCTATCTGACTCTTACTACTACGCTTCACATAAAATGTGTAAATAATAGCACCTGTAACTTCATAATACTGTAGGTACAGTAGGTACCTACCAAATATGAGCACGATTCGTTATTTCCGCTTTCCAAAACAAGGTGCTAAAGTTCACGGGAAGTGCGCATACGTTCTATTTTAGTAGTAAACACGAATAAATAGAACAATGGATGCCATACTTAGTTGGCTAGTACAAATCCGGCCAACTAGCGCGCTAATATTGACTTCTTATTACCGCTTGGTAACCGTGATACCGGGCTATCTGCCACAGAGGTCGATAGACTGGATGAGACTTACTTTTTTTTTCTAGCCTGATATAACAGTTTGGGCGTTCTAAGAGGGTCGATTTGACAGCTGTCATCTTAGTACAAAATTTGAGGTTATTTTTTGTACTAAGATGACAGCTGTCGGCCCTCTTAGAACGGCCAAACTGTAAGTGTCCCTATTCTGGGCATAGGCTTCACTCCTAGATCTCTATGGGACTACCCATTTGGTGCTTTGGGCTTCTATTCTACTCAGTAGATCGATATTGATTTTGACGTGTTTATCGTATTCTCAATGTTATGACCACTCTTATTTACTTGACTCTGTCACATGATGAGTAAAACATTATTCGCTATGGTTTACAAATTCTTTCCCAAAACCATCCCACGGCCGAGCATAGCCCTTCTGCCAAACACACAATCTTTTCTGTGTTATAATGCTACCCTCATAACCCAAAAGGCGGTATCTCAAATTCCACAGCCAAAGCAGAGTCAACCCATAATGTTGCACTTGCTACAGGAGTTATGTCTGAGATACCGCCATTCGTCTAAGCAAGGCAGAATGGCTTGATCATCTCTTGTTGAAAATATAACTACTTCTGGGGGGTTATTATGAGATAGCTATGCAGTTCATTTTACGGTGAGCGTAAAGGACAAAGCTATAGCAGTTGTATAACTCTGTCTTTTTCTCTCAGCGTAAACTGAACTGCATAGCTATCTCATAATAACCCCCCTGTTCTCCTTTTCTACATGGGTAATCATAGTCAACTTAAAAGTTAATTTTTCATACTGTAGTTTGAAAAAGGAACGATTTTATTGTCTCTGAAATGTCTCGGAGCACCGGCGGTACACCATGATTTTTTACAAATTTTCAAATTTGGAAAATCCCTTCCAGACCGTTCTACGTTCCTGCCAGTATCGTGCAGTGTTCGGATAATATTGTGATTCCAGAGACGCCGCCCGGAGATACCAGGTAATGTCCGTCTCCCGCCCATATTGTATGGACTTTAATATAGGGTAGTCTGCAACCCGCAACTTTGAGCTCGTTACAACTTGGTCGTTTTAAGCCGTAAATTTCAAACGATTAGGTCTGCTTTGGAATGTTCATTTTTCTGTTGTTTTTATGCATTGTCAGACAGAAAAGGTTAGACAGCTAATAAGGTGTCCGTTATAAGTTTAATAATTGCATTATTATGACAGTTATACAGCTAAATTACTTAGGTCTTGCCTTGCGTTTGTTTACGTGCATAAAAGCATGTACGTATATCAGTTATAATAATTGTGTTGTGTGGGTAATATGAAAGCTTTGTCGTCCATTGCTGATCTTTTATGGCAGCTCATTTTTCAAGTTCATGGCAAATAGCCGTTGCGTCAAAGAATTTTTAAATACTTTGAACATTAAGGTGTTACATCTTTTCTATTTCTTTCTTAATATTTCTTTTGCGCGTGAGTGGTCCATTTACGTAGAGCGCAGATATGCATGGCAGATTCCTCCAAAAATCTTGGCGAAATTTTGCATGCTTCATTCCTATCCAACCAAACCCAACCAACCTTCGTTTAGAAACGAAGTTAATGTCATTCGTAGGTACAATTTGACGAGTAGCATGCGTGCGGGTGACAGCTATTGTCAGCGAAGTAAACAGAGACGTAGGTAACAAAAACAGCCGAGAACTACTTTGTTGTACTGACAGGGTCCTGCTATGGTGCTAACCCGGCTAGAGCAACATACTTACCTACAAAAGAAACCTACGTAGATACATAAAAAACCTCTGAAGACTCTGAAGTAAATACTCGTGCAAGTCACACAATTTTTTTCCCAGAATGGAAATCGATCCCAGGATCGCTAGTTTTGGAGGCAGGGTTACTACTAGGGTTGCCAGATTTTTTTCTGAGATATATAGTATTTGGCGGTTTGAAGACTTTAAAAATAAAGTATACACTGAAAAAATAAAGTATTTTTAATATTTTCCTCACTTTTTTATGAGTACGTTCGGAAATGTTTATGTAAATCCTAATTTTAACGTCAACTTGTGATCTTAGAATTTCAGTTTAAAATATAGTATTTTAGCATACTTTATGTGTTTCGTATATAATAAAGTATACAGAGGCGAAATAAAGTATAATACTATATATTATAGTATGTCTGGCAACCCTAGTTACTACTAACTAGACTAACCTTGTCGTCAATTTAATGCTTCCTACAAGATATAAAAACTGCTTTGTAACAATATCACTCAGGCGATATCGAAAGACTGTTAGGTAAAATCATTTGCTATCCGCATCAAAGGTGTTATAATAACCCCAATAACTACACGGTTAGCCTATTTGGTTGTAAGCTGGACTTGGGTTCAATGCATGGTAAGGGCAATGAATTTGTGTAATTGTTTCCTTAATTTTGGATAATTTAGTGTGTAGTTCATAACCTAAATAATATTTGAGGCTTGAGCTTAGTTTGGTATTAGGTTTTTTTTTTATGGTATGGAGAAGACAAACGAGCACACAGGCCACCTGATGGAAAGTAGAAACTGTGACCCATAGACATTCGCATTCATAAGACTGCAATGCAATCCTAAGACTGCAAATGCGTTGCCAACCCTGAGGACTAAGATGGAATGCCTCTATGCTAGTCATTTCACCGGCTGTCTTATCCCCAAACCGGAACACAACAATGCGAACACTGCTGTTTGGCGGTAGGTTAATGGATAAGATGGTGGTAGCGATCCGGACGGACCCTGCACAAGGCCCTACCACCCGCAAAGGTCAATTTGTGTCGCGTTTGGTGATAACAGTGATACGCCATGATGTAGCATTTAGTGAGAGATAATATCATATCACTGACTTCCGCACAGTCCTGTGAAGTTGTGACTGTGTCAAACACCATAACAGGAGCCCATAAAAAAAAACTGACTTCGGCAATGAACGAGACTGGCACCCATGTGACCCAACTGGGACCCAGAGAGCAATCTCAAGACTCCAAATGCGTGCATACACTGAGGACTCAAGATCGAATGCCTCTCAGCTAGTTATTTGACCAATAGTCTTATCTCCATACCAGAAAACAATATTTCAAACAATGCTGCTTGCCTTTAGGTTAAATTGAAACATAGCAGGAATATTAAATCTATGTTTTTCATAATTAAACTACACAATAACAAGCTTTTACCCATCCACATAACAACGTACGCAAGCTCTTACAAAATGTCTGTGGATCATCAAATAACCTGCATATCAAATTCGCGCTATTGTATTGAATCCATTGTTTTAGTAACGGCGCAACTCGATCTAAGATGGCGGCTAAACGTCATCGAGGCAATATGGCGGCGCAACGGTTATTGTTCGAAGTGGGTTCGACGTTTGAATTTTGAAATGGCGTCTGCCCATGTTAAGATTAATAAACTGCATCTAAGGAATGAATTAAATTATGTTAGGAAATTCACGCTTTGTTGCGTGCAAAGAAAAACTCGGCACAAACGGTTACTTTTTTGTTAGATCGAAAGAAAACCGGATAGGTAGTTTAGACGCAAAAGTGGAAATACGTAAATATTCACATACATCGATTGCTAAAATCATAACCTATTCTTTTGGCTTTGCCGTAGTCGGTTAAAGGAAGCGAAACATAACACATTTTTTACATAATAGGTTAGGTAAGTAGGTATTTAAATTGTAACTCGAAAATTCGAGGCGCACAGATAGCCTATTCTACAGGATATAGTGGACTAACTTACAGGACTGGATAGCGCAGCTCAGCAGTGTTGAAAATATGATAATTCATGTTTAGTAAAAGTAGTACGAAGAACGAGATATCTCAATTTTAAAAAACATTGTAAATGCGGCAGCCTGATTCACCAGTTTCGAGAGCACGACCACAGGTATTAGAATTTTTCAGTTGCGTTTGCTGTTTAATCAGCTTTCATTCACAGCAAAGTTTGCTGTGAATGAAAGCTGATTAAATTTGCTATAACACCCTAATAGCGAAATGAATATTATTTTCTACTTCTATTTCGCATTTCAGTTTTGCTATTTAGACCTTAATATTTTAGTACAAACGACATCAACGCGTCTAAACCCTGCAAAATATGTAAATCAATTTTAAAGTGGCCACCTAATGTTAAGTGGGATTTGAGACCTGAGACTCATAAACATTTGTGATCTCAAGACTACAATCTCAAAATTGCAAATGCGTAGCCAACCATGAAGACTAACATGGTGCTTGTAATTACACTAGCTGTCTTATCCCCACACCAGAACACAACAATGAGAACACTGTTGCAGAAGGACAACACAAGACTAAAGACTTAAATGGAATGCCTCTATGCTAGTAATTACACCAGTTGTCTTATCCCCGCACCAGAACACAACAACGAGAGCACTGCTGCAGAAGGACAACACAAGACTGAAATGCAACGCCCCTATGCTAATGTAAAGATCAAAGATTGTGGTTATTCCTGGTTATTCAAATACCATAATTACCACAAAAAAAACCGGGCAAGAGCATGTCGGACCATGCTCCGTGTAGGGTTCCGAAGCCGTAACGACAAACAAAAAAAAAACTATCTCAAAAATCAACATGTATGAAACAATTTTCTATTTAAAGTTATTTGGCGCTGTCTTAGATGATTTTTAGTAGGTATAAACCCGTTAATCGCCTGTATCTCAGGAACTAATCATGTCTACTTAGCCGTGATAGTTTTCCTTTAAAATTCGTTATATGCGCTTTCGTTGAAGATTTTTTTCAGATTTTTAGTACTTGTAGTTTTGGCTGTAGGGGGGGGGGGGGGGGACACATGACTCTAACAAAAAATAGCGCTTAATATTTCATAAACGGATCCCTTAATCGAAAAATTGTTGTCATAAACCCGCAATATTTTTGAAAGACCTATCCAACGACACCCCACACTATGGGGTAGGCAAGAAAAAAAAAAGACATCCCCACGTTACGTGTAGGGGAGGTGCATTAAAAAAAAATATTTTTCAAAATTTTATTTTACCACTTTGTCGGCGTGACTAATATGTACATTCATGCCAAATTACAGCTTTCTAGTACTATGAGTCTCTGAGCTAGACTGGGGACGGACGGACGGACGGACATGGCGAAACTATAAGGGTTCCTAGTTTGACTACGGAACCCTAAAAACCCAACTATACCAGCTGAACCAAACCCCTGCGAATTTTTATTAGCCTGTAAATTCTCAGCTCTATTACGTAAACAAATTAATCGACAGTTAAAACGTGCAATACCCCGCGGGTTTACTCGCGTTTTATAAAGACGGATGGCTCGGGTGAGTGATGCGATACACAGCGATGATGGAGCGCCGCTACAGCCCAGTATTTTGATAAATAAATAAAGTTTTAGTGATGGGACATGATTTACTTTATCGATGTTTTTTAATCGTATAAAAAATAGTATGTCAAAATAGTCTTATTTTTGTGTAGAATTTATGTGCGTTTAAGTTTCCGACTGTAGAGGCAGTGAGAAGTTGAAATATGATTAGGTACCTAGTCCAAATTAAATTTCAAATCTATTGAGCTGGCCGTTTTATTGATCGATTTAATATTGGATCAGTATTAAATGAAATTTAGTGTCTTATGCAAAACCACAAGTATTTTACACCTTTTTTTATAATTTTCTAGCTCTATTTCCGTTTTTCTTATAACTTAATGGCAGATATCATTTCATACTATCCTACAAAACTATAACTTTAAAACTTTTTTGCTCTGTGTTGTATATATCGGACTGCTAGATCAAAACAGCAGTAACTCAAAATACAACTGTATTCTAAAATCAACTTAAATACAACTTCTATGGGCTTGAAACACAACTAACAAGGATTTTGAGTTGATACTGTTTTGGTATAGCAGTGCGATATATTATATTAATGCTAGATATTTTAGCCAACATTTCAAACAACGTGTTTCAATGTATGTTGAAACAATTGGCCTAAAATTATCTGTAAAAAACTCTTTACAGGCCTATAAAGTTCATGAGAAAACTAAAGACATTATTACCTTGCGAGATGCACCTACCACGCAACAATAGGGAAAAAACATAGGGATACTCTACTCTGGATTTTTAACGCCACAGGAAATATAATTCTTCCGACACACCAATTTTTGAATACAGTTGAAATAGGTAGGTAGGTACTTTAATTTTTGCGGTCAGAATAATATATCGACATTCTTATAAATCATACCACCCGTATCCTAGAAATAGGTACAGTGTAAACTGTTCGTTAAGGTGGGCGCTGTTTTTATTTCGGCCAGGCTGATGCGATGACGTCCGTGCCTGCCGCTAGTGATCAATTTAAAAAATATAAAACCCACTAATGGACCCGTTTCCGCCGACCGCGTTCCTATTTCAAAAGTTTACCGCGTTTGACATTTTATAGTTTTTTTTAAACGGCTGATTTATTGCTTTGTGTTATTATACTTATAATCAAGTTAATTTGTTTCTGGTGTAAGTTTAAAAGGTTCAATGATTCGATGAAATAAGAAACATAATATCAACGCTTTTGTTATTTACTTAATTAAAATTGAAATAAATATAGAACATCCAAACAACACTCGACCTCTGACATAAATGCCAGCGTCAGCGCCAATCGCGAAAAAAAAAACAAAACAATACCTCCCTAGTCACTCAATTCGGTCATATTTGTATGTAGTTTCTTTGCAAGGGGGCTAAACTCCGTGAGTTCGAGCGTATAACCTTTGCAGCGACCTCGGTAAACAAAGGAATAAACATGGTGCTCTATGAATAAAATAAAAATAGCATAGATGATATCGGCGAAACGGGCTGAGTACGGGATATGCCGAGTTATTATTCTCCTAATAACTGGATCGTATTAACTTCGACGTAGAGCTATGGGCATGTAGAGCGGGCAACGACTATATTATTGTTGAGTTACAATTGAATAAAGTAGGATTAAAGGA
Organism: Acleris laterana; assembly: GCA_963966035.1. Classification (NCBI taxonomy): domain Eukaryota; kingdom Metazoa; phylum Arthropoda; class Insecta; order Lepidoptera; family Tortricidae; genus Acleris; species Acleris laterana. The sequence continues at coordinate 6,972,482 of OZ014461.1, forward strand.
TATTTTGTAAGTGACTAGCGGTTCCTTGTATAGTGTAAAACTATTGTAACGAAACACATTCTGATGGCAAATTTAGTGGGTATTCTGATAAAACCAAAACGAGACCAAATGCGGTTAGTTCGAAAAACTCCCTCGCATTTATTTATGACCTCCAATTCATAAAAGAATCCGAAAGAACCGTAATAAAATGTGTGTTAGCGTTTTCAGTTACAATATATAGTTTCTTCATTTTTGTATGCCAATGACAGGATACCTCTTTCACCATCTCACTCACACGTGAAAGAACATGCGTCCAGTTTACCAAAATTTGCTCTACCTATTACATCTTTCATTAAGTAGTTAGTTTTCTGGCGATGCACACAAGGTTCGAAGTCGGTATTTTACGATCGTTGGTCAATCAATACCCCTCTAGGTTACCGACACTTTTGTACAAGTATTAGGATCGAGTAAAAATAACTTCTTGTGTAGGTTCAAACTCTATCACTACATAGTATAAAACAAAGTCGCTTCCCGCTGTCTGTATGTCCCTATGTATGCTTAGATCTTTAAAACTACGCAACGGATTTGATGCGGATTTTTTTATTAGATGGACTGATTCAAGAGAAAGGTTTTTATGTATAATAAACTCTGTTTTATGTACGGGTGTTACAGAAAACTCACATAAGCCGAAGCGAAGCGGGGCGGGTCGCTAGTTAATAATCAGTGATCGTTATCAACGTCCACTTTTGGTAGCAAAGGGTATGGTTGGCAGAAAAAACAAACACATTTGGTTGTTTACTTTTGATCTTAGCCATAAAATAAATACTTACCTTCTAAAGATTACACCTCTAGATATAAATCCTTACGGTGCAAAACCTTTTCCGCCCTAATATATTTTTAAAACAGTGTACTTACGTCAAATGACATAAAATGTCATCAAAATATAACTGTAGTTAAAAACTAATTACACTACGCGACGTGTTTATCTAAATAAACCAATGCATATCGTATCGTATATATGCCGGAAGGTGTGAATAAAAATAGTGTGCAATATTTTAAAGACTTAAATTTCCTTCCAGTGACTTCTGTTAACGTAGAAAGGTCATTTAGCTATTTAAAATGGATTTTTTCCAATCCATGTGAACGACTGACAGCCAAATCTGTTGAACAAATTTTAGTCATTTATTCACTATAATTTGGATTTGTTGTTATAAATATGTATATACATCTCATAATTTGTAAAATATATAATGTTTAATATACTTCGTTATTTGTTTTTTTTGTCAACCATGCTTTGCTACCATTACAGGACGTTGATAACGATCACTGTTAATAATAAAGTTATTTATCTGCCAGTTCCTTACGTTCTTAGCTCTATAATATCTTTATGGCATTTATAGATTATTCATTTGTTTGGCATCGATACTCCCGTCGTCGTCTGTTCGAGTAATTGCCGTTGTCGAACTTAGACAGCATCTATTCTACTGGAAGAGAATGGAACCAATTAGAATAGAGACACTTTATTGAAATAGAGTATAGGTAATCTCGATTGTAAAGTGTGAAGGAATAACAGAGTTAAGGCAGTTTTGAAGAGTATGAATGAATGAATGAATGAATGAATGATGTTACTTTTCAAAGTAAGTCACAGTATACGCATGCTACGTATACTATTTATGTCAAAAGTGCAAAAAATTACATTAGAATCATCAAAAATATATACAAATTTAAACATTAACAAAAATATAAATAAGGAGTTATATGTAGAGCATGCAACCAAATAGGCAAAAAATTCAATTCGGTTTGTAACAGAAGAACATTTTTATAATTATGTATTAGTTATTATGTGGAGATTGTAATTCTTAATGTACCTATGATTGATGTGTTATTTAATTGTACAAAACTGAATTATGACGTGTGCCAATTTGCAATTCACTTAGGGCCTGTTGTTTGATCAGTAGTTAAACTAACTAATTGTTAAAATTTGAAAAAGGAATCGAAAATTTGAAGGAATCTCAAGGAAATGTGTCAAATTTTCAGTTCCTTTTTCGAATTTTAACAATTAGTTAGTTTAACTACTGATCAAACAACAGGCCCTTAATGTACTTAATAACTTAAATTCACTTGAAAGTTCAATAGAGATCTCGTGTTTTAAACTTAAGGTTTTACTAAAGTGGTCTCTGCGTGTCTCAACTCCAAAAAGTATTTTTTTTTGTTAATAAGTTGATGTAATAAATCTACTTGCCAATTTCTATCGTTGATTCATACAAGTTCAAACTTGCTTGTCAAGTCAATGACTTGTAAAGTAAAACTAATCCAGAACAATCAAATTTAAAAGGCACGTGTCTTTAATTTGCTTTGATTGTCCAAACTATTTCTGTTTGGAGTATCATAAATTTCAGCTACTTTGCTGCGCAAGTGACGACTATGACTATCTAGGAAATGTTACAAAACTGTTATTGTCTTACGAAAAATAGTTTAAGTTTTCATTTAATTAGAGGACGCCTTTCCGCTACTTTCCAAACGTAGAATTAGTTTCTACGTTTGAAAAGTCGCTTCTCCGCCTATTCCTGGGTAGTGATTCTCTCAAAAACAACGGACGGGCGGACGAACGAGCGAAATCGCGGCGGCGAGTTTAGATAGTTCCGTCAGAGCGAACAAAACACATTTTAGCGCGGGCATTTTCAATTAAGCAGCCTCAGATCTTACGTTCGATCCATCTGCAGAAACCATGTTGCTAAATTGAAAATGTACGCGCTAAAATATGTTTTGTTCGCACTGACGGGACTACTTAAACTCGCTGCTTGGACATGCACTCGTCTGTCCGTCCGACCGTCGTTGTTCAGAGAATCACTAACCTGCCCGTTTGGGGCCGATTTTCGAAAAAAACCTTTTTTGAATGGAACTCTAGGAATATTCTCTCCAAATCTGACGTCCTTAAATCAACAGGCTAGTCCTGGGAACGTTAAGGCTGTACGTTTTCTGATCTTCAGTCACATTCAGTCTTCCAGTGATATGTGTGTGTGTGTGTGTGTATTTATGGCATGATAATTATAGTCAAACCAGTACACAGAACATCTGATAGTTACTAGGCTAATGATCATGGCCATATTATTATGCAAGCTCAACCTTGTTAATGCGTTGCCAACTATAAAACTAAGGTAGCATATTAGTCCTTATGCTAGTAATATGTTACCCCACCACAACAAATTGCAACAGTCCATCCATCCATTAATCCAATCAGCGTGTATCCACCAGTGGCCTGTTTTATAAAGTTACAAATTACAATTTACAGGTTACAAGTTTCCATTTGACACAACCTCGACCAATGACGCGCTGGCCTAGTGGGTAGAAACCCTGCCTACGAAGCTAGTGGTCCTGGGTTCGAATCCCAGTAAGGGCAGATATTTGTGTGATGAGCGCGAATATTTGTTCCTGAGTCTTGGATGTTTTCTATGTATTTAAGTATATATTTCTATATATAAGTATTTATATCGTTGTCTAGTACCCATAGTATAAGCCTAGAGCTTAGTTTGGGACTAGGTCAATTGGTGTAAGATTGTCCCCTGATACTTTTTTTTAAATTAATTTTTGGTGACGACCAGCCTTTTGAGCAGTGTTGCCAGTTTAGACCTGTAAAATTGTTACTTGTAGCTTTTTAAAACGTGCCCCTGTTGGGTATGCTTCTTCCTTATCACGCCACTCTCCTCGGTCCTGCGCTAGTTGCATCTACTGTCTCCCCATCTACGGATGTCGTCCACGCATCGAGCAATGATCTACCCACGGATCTTTTGGAATTTCTTAACCACCATTCAGTAACCAACTTCGTCCACCATCCTTCAGCCTAGATAAGTGTCCCATCTTTACTTAAACAGTAATGCAATAGTAAAAACAAGAAAAAATAGTTTACAATAACATTTCTTATCGTCTCTTAGAAGTCAGTACTTGCTAGAGAACAGAGGCACCCTTTATGCCTGGGACACACGATGCAAGTTACCGGGTTAGTTATTGCAGGATATACTCACAAAGTTATATGGAAGCTATCGTGGTTAACACAGATACTACGATATTAATTTAATCTCCTAAGAAATGTCAATTCAGAGCAATTTATTTTAGTTTATCTTGGTCATTTTGTGTTAAAAAGCAATATAGGTAATTTTACCAGAGCTGCAATGAAAGGAATGAACGAAACTGATGTCATCTATGATTGTGTGAGTGCCGTCCTTTAAAACGTAGATAGTTCGAATTTAAAACGGAAACCTAGATTTATTTTTACACATTTTCACATACAACGTACGTAAACCGTGGCAGTTTTTGTGAAACTACCTATCGTACTTATATACAACGCATATCGTTCTCAAGTATTCATAGATCCAGCCTCGAACTTAGGTTACAACGACGACGACGACGACGACGAGTACAATACAACACAATACAACAAATACAAACAATACAATACAATTACAAACAATACAATACAATTTGTGTATGATTTTCCCCTATTAATTTATATATCCAGCAACTTGCACGGTGTGAAACAGGCTTAACAATTCAGGTTGAAATGCGCATGGTAGTGACAGTTCTAGCTTACAGTAAATATATATTTATCCATCTATTTCTAAGCTGTCGTATAGAGTTATTTGCGTAACTTCAGTATCATGGCGCGACTCAACAACTATCTTAATGCAATAATGTCACAAAACAATTTAAATGTAGTTTACTTTAGTGGAGACACCAATTGAGACTATCTCGCAATTTGCACCGTCCATTGAGCTTTATACTATCTTAATTAATTTGTCATTTTGACCTAATTAGACACATCGGCTGGTGAGCCAAGTTCAAAGTGGTGTAAAAACGCGGTTATGACAACTCGCGGCCATTGAACTGGCCAAACCGTCGGTAGTATGTGCCCTACTAAACTAGAATGAATGAATGAATGAATGAATGAATGAATGATTAATGAATGTCAAAAGTACAAGAAATTACATTGGAATCGTCAACAATATACATGAATTTCAATATAATCAAAATAGAAACAAGAAGTCAGGATGACAATAACAATACAGAATTAAGAAGTTATCACCGTTAAGGATCGTCTCAAAATAAGTCAAAACATTAAGTACAAATAATAAAAAACAACAATACATATTAAATCAAAACAAATTATAAATCAACGTCCATCATAAGCGCGGTATCTCCAATTTGATAGCCAAAGCAGATTGATCCTTCAACCGGTAGTAATAAGTTTACGATTGCTACTAGAGTTTTATTTGAGATGCTGCCATTTGGTTTAGCAGATATTTCTGTCACTTTTCTAACCTGAAACTAATTGTCAGTGGCCCTCGACAAGGTGCTTAACCTTTTCGACGCTATGTCAGATATAAAGTCTAAACTCACACGCCAATGACAGCTAAACACCAGAGCTAACATCAACCTTACCTCATTGACAATCCAGTCTATTTTGCGCTGTCAACCATGACGGATATTTCCGTCGTTGGCGTTGAACCAGTGGTGCGGATATATCCGTCAATGGCGTGGAAAAGGTTAACGCTAACATAAACGATTCTCGAAAACTTAAACGCTTGACGCAGCGACCATCCTTCAGCTTACGTCGGGGTCAATCGTATACACTTTCTACAACGATAACGATCTCGCAATGCATCTTGTCTATGGCCAGTGTAATAGCGAATTTGACCATGTGTAGCCTAGTTAGTGGTGACCTGCCTACGAACCCAGCGGTCCCGGGTTCAGTTTCCTCTGTGGGCAAATATTGGTTCCTGAGTATTGCATGTGTAGTATGTATTTCTCTATACATTATAAGCAAGTATAACGTGAATGCCTCTATGCTAGTAATTTAACCGGTTGTCTTATCTCCACACTGGAACACAACCACGAGAACACTGCTGTTTGGCGGTAGGTTAGAGGATGAGAATCTCGAATCCAGTCAGATGCCGTTAAGTTGGTCTGAAATGCGCTTTATACCATTTCGAAGACCACTGCCACTCCAACTGAAACTAAAAAACATACAGTCATAGAGTTCAACTGTTATTGTAGGATTTTTTTTCCTTATTAACATTATGATTATGTAACAGAGTTCAGTTCAAAAACATGAAAATTCCAATATTGTTTTAAACATCGCTCGTGATAACTTTATAAGAGATGTGACAAAAAACCCTTACAAGAAAGCCTTAAAACTACAAGATACTTACCTAATTAAATAAGAATTTGCTGTGCAAAATTCCTAGGCCAGCACTAATTTATATTAGGAAAAATACGACCGACCATTTTTGCCCAATTTAAAAAAGCTAACACCTTTCCACCAGCTGCATTCAAAGTTGCGCGTTACAAAGCACACCCTACCTTAACCCGTAGATTTAAACCCTAAATTAAAATAACACACCATCTTTCTCCCTTAACAGGAAGGTTCAAATTATACGCGTTTTTTTTCATATGGTCCGCGGTCGGCGTTTTGTTTGATCCATTGCAATTACAAGTTTAGTGATCGTAAACGGAACAGAATACAAAATGGCGGAGGTCCCCATTGTTGTTGGGTTGCCAACCTGGAGGGCTGTAAGAATTAGGCACGGAAGCGAGGTTGCCAGTTACTTTGTCCGTTAATTAGATGTTTCTTTTAACGTGTTAACTGTAAACCGGTAACTAGGTAGGTATAGTGCTGCCGTTTTCTTAATAGCGTTCGGCAATCTTCGTTTTTCTATGACACACGAGTGACAAATATATTGTCAGCTGCGAGTGCAAGCGTGATGGCGATAGCTAGTCGAACGCTATTAAGAAGATGGGAATACTGTATAACTATGGTATCCTTAGTTATCTATACTACTTAATTATAAAGTACCTCTGTTCGTTTGTTTGTTTGTAACGGTTTCAGAGCTAAACCACTGTAAATTTTTTAATGACATTGATATGCAGATAGCTTGAAGACTGGGGTAGGACATAGGGTAATTTTTTCGTAAAAAATTGGAAAGTGAGTTATCTATATGTAATAGCGCTTAATGACTCCTACCTCGGCAATAGCAAGTTATATACTCGGCGTCAAAAAAATCGCAACTTTTCTAAAATTCGTTTCAAGCGATTATTACTCCTAAGATACTTACTGTATCCTATTATTACTCCTAAGATACTTACTGTATCTTAGGAGTAATAATCGCTTGAAACAAATTTTAGGAAAGTTGCGATTTTTTTGACGCCGAGTGTATTATAAATTCAATGTTTGATGGATTGTTTGTTGCTTATTTTTAGTTCAATGTACAGAGTTATAGAGATAGTTACAAACTATGGGAGATGTACATAGGGTAGTTTTTATCTTGAAAGCGGGACAAATCCCATAAAGATAAATAGCTTCTACGCGATCAGATTTGTACAGACACGGAATTTAGTTCCTAGTCCACTTTGGACTATGTCAAGTTGACACTGTAAATAAAATCATAAGATGTCTCTTACGTTTTGATTGATTACGTCACTTTGACATAGTTGAAAGTGGAGTAGGAATTAAATTCCTTGACTGTAGGAAGAGTCGTGTCGTATTTAGTGAGTTGATTGGTTCTTTATTATTTACAAGGTCCCAGAGTATGCTAGACAATTCAATCTTAAGTAAATTTTAAAACATTTTTGATGTCTTTGTATGAAGTGATAGATAGTCTCAAAATCTCTGCTGTATTCTCCGTTGATTTTTTAATGATCAGACTTTTCGGTCGGCTTGGAATTTTCATGGTTAAGTTTGAAAAGGTCCTATCATGCTTTTCACAAGTTTTGAACAAATACAACAGCTACCTACCACATTAGTTTCTGCGCAAAACAAAGAAATCTTCGTAAATATTTTGATCAGCTCGGAATTTAAAAGCTGATGTATGGTTTCTTAGGTTTCTTTATTAAAATAACTAACAACTCGATTTATCGGTGTTTACCTAGAATCTTTGAACGCTCTTTTGGTAAAAATAAAGCGTCGCTAGAAGTGTAAATTATTGTGGAATATAACAATAGATATTGTAAAATTTAAATGTGTGTTTTTTATGTAAAACGCATTGAAGCGAAAGTAAAGCTCTTTTATAATCTTATTAGCACCAGGTGCTTTGTTGTTGCTTTGTTGATTTCAAAAGTGATGAACTACGTTTTTTTTTTTTTTTTTTTTTTTTCTTATGGCATCGAGTAGACAAACGAGCACACAGGCCACCTGATGGTAAGTGGAAACTGTGACCCATAGACATTCGCAATCACAAGACTACAATGCAATCCTAAGACTGCAAATGCGTTGCCAACCCTGAGGCTAAGATGGAATGCCTCTATGCTATGTTATTGATCAAAAAACAATAGAAAATTCTATTTTCGTTACTTACCATGAGTTTGACAGTCTTAACAGGTAGAATTTACAGCATGATGTGAAATTTGGAACAAAAAAATGTCCGAATTAAAATTGAACTCGCGCTTCTTTTTTAAGAGCCAGAGGTTATTTAAGATCCTATAATAAGTAGATTTAACATAAATACCAATATTACGGCCGTTACCGACCGCATTATTCCCCATAAAACTCTCGTTCAAGAAAATCAATTTGGTAAACAAACCGGCAATAATTTTGCGCTTTTACCTTACAGCGGAGGTAAGCTTGCAAATCTTACAATTGATGTATAATCATAAATAATCGTTTTTCCGTTCGATTATCTTGAATAACTTTAATTCCCTTGACATTTTGGTCGTGATTGCAGTGACATTTGACGATGTCGTGGTAGGGCTTGCAGTGCATTGCATCGGTCGCCCTCCAATGCGACCCTTCCTTCCCCTACTTGCAACGAATCCTACGGAGTACTTACAACGGCGAAGCAAGCCAGTCTGGTTTTGTGGCTCTCACTGCGCGGTTCGCAGGCGCGACGCCTCTACAAACTATCAACAAAATTCCGAATTCGAAAAGCGAACGCTGATCGTATTCGTTTATCAAACGCTGGCCGGTTAAAAAGTTTGCTGACCAAAGAATCCAGAAACTTTTTGGAAAGTTTTAAAAAGTTACAGTTTTTTTTCTGGACTTTGGATATGTTTTAGTGATTACATTGTTATGTTACCGTTTCTGTGTTTTACGTTTATGTGTTGTTACGTTTATGTTTTGAATTTTAGTTAGTGTTTTGTTTGGATTTTGCGGTGTTTTTGTGAAGTGGATTTTGACTAACAATGGAGCTATTTTGGAAAGTGCTAAGCTTTCTTCTATTATTAGCACAGGCAGTGTTGGCGAACTGGTGGTGAGTCCTAAGTTAAGAAAAAGAAAAAGTTTAAAAAGGTTTTATTCCGCGGCCAGTTGACCATAAACTTTACAAAACGCTGTTTATTTTAAAACTACTGGCCACTAAGGTCTCACGCGGTTTAAAATAGATGTCGTCTCGTTTTTCTTTATTAGGATCTTTACTTGTTTTCTTAGTTTCAAAGAATTTTATATTTATTTGTGCATGAAAAATACTTATACATAGATAGGTATGCTCACTTAAATAAGTTTGTGTTTATGTGTTTGGACGATTGCGTACCTACGTACTAGAAGGTAAAACATAACTTTTTTTATTTTTTCAATTATAAATGATTGATGTCACTAATTACACGGCACGGAAATAAATTTATTTACCTCATTAAAGGTAATTTTTGTTAGGCACAACTTGAAAATAATCCCATTGAAATTAAATTTTTAAACCGGTATCTTAAAAAATGTGATACTAGAAAAAAAAACACTGAGCGCTATTTATTCTACATCTTCATTGTGATAAATCGCACATACCTATTTTTTTTACGATCGTTTATAACCTTTGTAAAGTAAAATCCCAGACTTAACGAAATAACTGCACTGCCAAAGAACATGCAACGAAATCAGATATTGGTCACTCCTAAGACTTCCCTCTATTTGTCACAAGGGATTATGCTGTCTCAATTATTTACCCAAAGAAGGGATTACATGTAGGTATCCTTACAATAATCGATTAACCTCAGCCAAAGTTGAATAGATCCTGTCAAGCATTGGTACCTATAAGAAAATTCGTTTTTCAAATATTTGAACGAAATTCGGAAGATGCTCTGTTTTAGCACATTTTGCAGATTATCAAAATTTGGATTTTTAGTTACATTTATTTTGCCAAAAATTGCTTATGTGCCACAAAATAAGCTGTTAAGTGAACGGGATTCGTTCCTTAAAGGCCAACAAATACATCTGGAATTCTTATGTTGCTGCGGTTCTTTGGAAATGACGATCGCTGCCCAACATGTGACTTGAGCCGTGCTTGCTTGTTACACACAAAATATTAAATTGCTGCCCACGAATTCATCGATATCAAAATCGTTTTTCCCGATTCCACTGGAATTTTCACATTTTCCAGCTAATCCTGACGTGGACCGCCGTTTATGCGTGGTTGATTGACCAACATCTTGTACCTATATATCGCAGAATAAATGCTTTTTCTTTCTTTCTTTTTGACCTTTCGAATGAAACAGAGTAAGATAGGATTTGAATGATAAGGCTGGTAAAGCTCTAAAGGCTGGCTGGCTGGTGGTAATTTGTAAAGATTTAAATATACCTACTCGTATTTATATGGTCCAAAGACTTTGAAGGATGCTGTGCTGTACTGCATTCGTATCTGAGTACTCTTCGCACCGACGTAGTTAGTTACGTACGATGACAATGCAATTAATATCGCAGATAAAGTTAGTCGCAAATACACTGTGATGATTAGTGTAATGACTTCCTATTGTAACAATAAATCATTATTAACATGTCATCATATTACCCAAAAGACAGCACACCGCTGGACGCAGGTAAAGTTGAAAAGAAATGCAGGTCTTCCGCAAGGCCGAACTAACGGTTTGTATTGATCAGCAATAATTTGGCCAAAGACAATAGAATAATCTAATAATATTCCTGGACTTTCTACTTCTATATTTATTTGGTATTTGATCCCAGAAGCTCTATACTAACACCAGCTTTACAAAGTATCGGTTCACTTTAAGTCTTGTGCGTCAAAATCCCACAATCATTATTATATTTGCACTTTCTTTAACTTCTATTACTACTTCAACAACCACCACCACTTCTACTAATACAACACATTATACTATCTAGCATTCTGGGTTTTCAAGAATGAAATTTCTCAATTCTGGGCCGCCTTTTTTACTTTTCACTCTCCGTCTCAGTGTTCATCTGAAACTCATCTCATTAAAATGACTCAGTCGAAGTGGTTGAGTAAGTCGTTTGCTTTCATCAATTTCTTAATAATAGTATCGTCAAAGTAATTAATTTTGACCTTTATGGTTTAACCCGAGGTGGTAGGACTTTGTGCACGTCCGTCTAGGTTGCTACCAACATCTTACCCTCAATCCTACCAAGCTTGTGCACTGATGTTAAGGCATGTTGAAAGCCGCTGTCAGCATTATCATAGAGTCTACGTCCACGAATGTAGACAGTCTGTAGATTGACAACACATTTTCTATCTTAAGATTATCACTTGTCGTTTGCCTTCACCTTGCCAGATTACACTGTTGACCACCACAACTAGTCAAAAATTTTGACGCGTAAAAATCCATGAAATAGTTTTATTTATTTCTAATAAATAACGCACATTTGTCATGTTTGTATTGTTGATACCGTTAGATGTTCATCCAGGTGCTTAACGGCAAGGAACAAAACTACGGTCATGTTCACAAAAGAGGTTAACAAAGCGAAAGTTATTTTGTGCCAGTACCTAGCCGGCGCTATAAATAATTTTAACTGCCCGCGTACTGGCCGGAAAGGAGAACTGGTGACGAAAAAGGCCGTTTTGCAAAAAATAATCAGTCCAAGTTTTTAAACTTCAAACAAAAAGCAAAGGAAGCTTTTAAAGATTTGTAATAAAAAAAAAAGTTATAGTAACACGCGTCATAAATGTCTAAGAATCCAAAATAACCCTTCATTATAATCTAATTTTGCAATATTAATTAATTTTATTACTCGAGAAGTCGAGACTCGTGACCCGATAATTATGATGGCCAAGTCAATTTTCAAATTCGTTGTTTTTGAAGGAATTGTATGCCAATAAGTATAACTATTTTAATTTAATTTACCGTTGCGTTTGCATAACATAATAAACTTGTATTTTATCTTCAATTTAACCCTCTACAATGCGGTTAGCTTAGTTGGTTTGGGCAGTTTGGGGTGCGATTCCGGGTAACATTTTTGGAGTGATGAATACGAGTATTTATTTTTGAGTCGTTCAACGTTGTTTTCTATTTATTTTTCCATTATATTCAACTAGGTACCCATAACTGTATGATTGGTGAGATATTTTTTATGGTTGTTGTTATTTATTACGTCATATTACTCGTAGCTACTTGTTAAATAACATTTGTTTTTTCAATTATTGGTCAGTATATGTACAGATATAGTGAATGAATAAACGACATCTTGCTTGTTCGGTCGATTTCAGCATCCACCAAGAAATAAGCTAGTAGAGAAAGCAATATGAATACAAATCCTTGTAGTGCAAACCAATATTAAGAAATAATATGTACTTATTCGTAAATATACGAAATATATAGATTATTTCTTAATACCAAGAAATTGAGATTATTTTAGTATGGGTAATTAATTTATTATGCATTACGAGCCTGTATTTGAACCGTGATAACCGTACCGGAATAGAGAGGTTCGTGGGTACTAGATTATAAGCCAGATTATCTCAAAGCTAGACCAATTCCGATGCAAATGCGGACAGATCGGATCGGTACGGGTTTGCCCGGAATTTTGACGCCAACTGTTAATAAATTGGGTTTAGCCGAGGAGTTATTAATTCCGGTTAGAGTTAAACACTAATCTAACGATTGCGTGATTTCTAATATACCTACCTTAAACAGGCTGCAACCAATATTCTAGTTTGCATACTGGGTTTCGTTATATGTTCAGTAGTTAGTAGCCATTAACTGTAACGTGTGTTAGGGTAGCCAAAGGTTAAACATTACTACAAATTAAAATAAAATTATATGATTTTAACATGTAAAGTAGTATCAACAATCTACATACTAAACTCGACGTAAACCCCTTTTATTTTTTTCCGTCAGGCTCTCTCTAGCCATTTCAGTCCAGCCACCATCTTTAGATCATCGTACCAACTCATTTGTGTATACCTGGTCATGGGCCTTCTGCCAGGGTCTTCGTTCCACCAGTCTCTTGCGCCACGAGCCATGCTTGCGGGCGACATGACCAGTACACTCCAAATTAGGGTAGTAGTAGCAAAGTAGGATTAGTAGTTTTTGCACTCTTAGGATTGCATTGCAGTCTTGTGATTGCGAATGTCTATGGCTCACAGTTTCCACTTACCATCAGGTGGCCTGTGTGCTCGATTGTCTACACGATGCCATAAAAAAAAAAAAACAGTTTCGATACAAGCTTAGTAACATCTACTTTGACTTTGTTGACGGAGCCACACTTTTTTTTGTCCCTTAGTAAGATTACCATCGGCCACATACTCGTAAGTTCGTATAAACCAAACGGTTAATTTTTTTTAATTAAACACGGCGTTAAAAAATTACGCTGTACTGACTAAAAATCTAAACTGTCAAACTTAGGGCCTGTTGATTGATCAGTAGTTAAAGTAACTAATTGTTAAACATCGTAAGTAACGGTTAAATCTCAAGGAAATGTGCCAAATTTTTGATTCTCTTTTTGAACTTTTAACATTTTTGATTCTCTTTTTGAACTTCAAAAACGGCCCTTCAGTGCGGTGTTTAGCAAGAGTTAATAAACAGAAGAGTGATGATTATGAATACCAATGATGGCTGTTAAAAACTGCCTACGAGTATATAAAAGCCCAAGACAATATTATCGGTATCCAAAATGTATAGGATTGAAGCAAACTGTCAGACGGTCGCCTCGAGCGCCTATGACAATTCCATACTTCTTGTCAGTTTTCCAAAATCTTTTTTCAACTTGTCTAGCCTCACTGAGTCAATTTACCGTGACAGTTTATATAAACACGGATTAAACTCATTTGTTTTTCCAAATTATCCTCTAATACATTGATACAAACCTTTAGTAATTTAAATCAATACCGAGCCCTTTTTATTGGCCTTGCTAGCCAGTATAGTACCTACCTAAGTATTAGAAATTACGAAACACCTCAGGGATTATCCTACATTGCCCCATGTATTACAACCGATTAATATTTACCTAAGAGTCCGTTAAGTTGGTTAATGTAATCCGACATAAACATGTAAGCATAAAATCAGTTGCTAAAGTAAGTATTTAATATTGTTTCTCCACAACTTTCTTTTTATTTCAAAATATATGAAATAAGGCTATACAAAGTTTTATTAAACAAAATTGACAGGTCGTCAATACTGTTAAAATTGTTGCATATAAAAATAAAACTTCACACATCTAATAAAGATATCGAATGAGAAAGACTTTGGACATTATCGTGACACTGCACTGTTGGCAAAGAATATTCTACTTCTGTTTGTAATCCTTGCTAAGTTTACTAGATTTCCTTTTGAAAGAGAGTTAGATCCTATCTGCATTTAAACGGAACGTTTTGGGAGACCAGGTTATCGTAAACACACATATAACCTCACACCTGTATTCCCAAAGTGGGATAGCCAGTGCTACAGAATTACCAACAACTAAACAAAAATAAGCTATGCGGAGAAATTATTTGATATACTTATTTTTTTAGATTACTGAAGATCCTTGTGTGACGTAGTATAGTTTATAGAGGAGCACTATCACTATTATAATTTTATTAATGCCGCACAAACATAGTATATACTGAAAATTTCTAACTTCTCCGATAGTTCTCTTAACTTAGTATCATCGGTTTGACACATCGCGGTTAGAATTGTATTTTTATAAGCCCAAGCATAAGCATAAGTTCTGAGACCCATAGACATTTGCAATGTCAAGACTGCAGTACTTAACAAGAAATTGCGTAAACTCTTTCAAATATATTTTTTACGTCCTTTTGTCTGGTTCGTTTATTTTTTCTAACCATAGTCGTAAAATAAGGAATTTCGCTATTATTTATTTCGTCACATTTCACTTGAAGGAGTTACAATAGCGAACAACAATAAAATATACTATTTTATACCTCTTATTCTGTATAAGTTATACACTCCCCCGCACATCCTAAAGTATATTGTAATTATCTTGACATACTGTCCCTTCTCCTTTACGACAGTGAACATGTTAAAAACGGTATGATAAGTACCTAAATATATTATTAATTTTTACAATGATAGCGCCTTTTGTTTTAATGTAATGATTAATACGCATAAATAAATTTCGGGTTTTAGGGGTGTTTAGCAAATTTAAAAAATAAAATAAGAAAATATATAGTATTTTATGGAAAATGAGGTTAAGGATGTTTTTCTAATCTCAAGATAAAAATCTGTTAAAGGGATACCTTTCTTTACTTTACCATATTTAAGAAAAGGACAGAGTTGAAATTGATCTAACAGATAGGTATCTACATTTCGCTGTCAAAAAATAAAATGTTAACAGAGTTTTGCGTTGTTTTTTATAGTTTTACATACATACATGCATAAGCTGACGCCTTTATTCCCAGAGTGGGGTAGGCAGAGCTGCAGTGTTTTATAGTTTTTCGGGTGTATAATTAGAATTCAAGTCTCTACAGCAATACTTCTTCAATCCATATTAACACAAAATGTATTTGAGCGGTAGGTATCACACGAACAAGGCGTCAACCGCTGGTTCATGCTTTTATTCTTAATCAAGTGAGACAGAGATTTATTTTACGTCTCGTAACACTGCACTTTAACCGCGAAGCTATATAAGTACATAAGCGAACATCACTCGGAGTGTATTTTCAATAGGCTGGGTAACCTGCAAATAAATACGAATTATGCAGTGGAAAGGGAAGCACAGAGTAGGCACGATCGACCTACATGAAGGGTGTTTTATTAGCAAGAGCAAATATAATAGTACATTCTGTGGTCTTGTGTTATTTCTGTGCGTCCTGGGGCCCTACTTTGAATATCGAAAATCAAAGTTACGTTAGCACCATCACCTTCTCACGATTTAGATTTGAATGACGAGTGAAAGAGATGGGGCACCCGAAGTTTCGAATCGTTCGCTTCGTGGTTGCTATCCTGCGCGTTACTGTTTCTTTGTCGTTGACTGTGCTAACCTCCTACAACAAAACAATATGTTACAGGATTTTATGCGCCAATAGCGTCCGCTACTAAATTGCATATCTCCTTGTTTGGCCCGCTCTCTCATTAGCGACAATTAATGAGCTGGCTTCGATTAGGCTTTTGTCTTATTTTACTTTTATAAGGTTAGAAAAAAGGAGATTACTGAAAAAGGCAATGGAAACATGTTTTTTGATGACAACAATATAAGTTCATTAAAGTTTAACCCAGAATTTACGTTTGAATATTTTACATATAAGAATTTGAAAGGGAACCAGAGAACCACGTACCTACCAATGCAGCGCGCAACGCAAAATGTCACTGAAAAAAATAAATAGGTAAAATATGTTTTGACGTTAGTAATATTGCTTAATAGTGTATATGAGCATCCATCCTTGAAAAGGGAAACCTAATAATAGTAACACGCTCATAAATTGACCAACCGGCGTGTCCTAAGACAAATGTGCTTCGAGGTGTATACCCTTAAGGTGGATTCACAATGAAAGGGGCAAGGAAAAAAAACGCGCCTAAATAAATAAGTCATAAACCTGAGACCGGACTCATTTTAGCAATCGTTACGATTTTTTTAATCAATGTAAACTGTAAAGAACGGGGGGATTCATAAAGTTGCACAGGACGTGATGTTACTCCATATTCTCTGTCTGCCTACATTGTCAAGATGCCTACTATCCTCGTGAGACCTACGTCAAATTTCGTTAGTTCGAAAAATAATCTTGTGTCAGTCAACTAAAGTCAAAAGTCACTTTGACTTATGTCCTAAATTTAGGACGTTGGGCTTCACGATATAGGTACCTACTATGCCTGGCGTTACGCTCACGTTTTGGCCAATATCAGTGACATCTCCCGATTTCAGGGGTTACATGAAACTTTGTAATAATTAAATAGTGTCCTACGGTGTAACACAATATTTGTATGGAAAGTTACCGTATAAGTAAATCTTGGTAACAAAAAGGTTGAGTTTATCGCGTGATATAATATGGATAAAGCACCTGTCACTCTCGTGCTTATGTACAGTCAACCAATTTGATTTCTAGGCCACTTTGGACTGTGTTAAAGTGACGTTGTCAACCAAAACGTAAGAGACTCCCTATGATTTGGTTTACAACGTCACGTTGACAAAGTCCATAGTGGCCTAGGAATCAAATTGGTTGACTGTACGTGTCAAAAAATTACGGATGTTTTATCACGTCACGCTATGAACGCAGGCCATAATATTAGGCCCTTAGGGCGCATTTATTATTCACATAGATTTATGTACAATCCTGACCACAGTAGAACTGTCACAGTGACGTTTAGTTTTTTTTTTACGTTTTTGTAAGTCTATGAATTCGCCTTAGCTAACTCCACATATGTCCTGAACGCCCCATTGAATTCAAACGGCCCGTGCGTTATCACTTTACCGCGAACTGATACATTTATAGTTTCGTTTAGTTTCTAAATGCTAATTGGACGACCGGGTTACAGTTGTTTTAGTCTCTGGGAACTAGACGTAGTGTTAGATCTCTCCGTTATAAGCGTCTATACCTGCGTGTGATTATCTTAAAAACGCGGTCGGACGAACGAACAAGTGAATGTCGCAGCGGCGATTTTAAGTAGTCCCGTGAGAGCGAACAAAACACATTTTAGCGCGTGCATTCTTAATTAGGCAGCCTTATACGTTCGATCTCATCGACAGAAGCCTTGTTGCCAAATTGATAATGCACGCGCTAAAATGTGTTTTGTTCGCTCCGACGGGACTACTTAAACTCGCCGCGCCGCAAGAATCTTAACAGACAGTTATTTTTAGAATAGAAAACGAGGTAGGATATCTATAAAGTTATTTATACTAGACAAGTAGAATAAGATAATTTGAAAACCACAATTTATGAAAAATTAAGACTAAATAAATATTTTCAGCATAAACATATAGTAAAAGCACTTCGTGAGCATCCTAAGAAGCAAAGGTTATATTACAATCTTCGTTAAAATAACCATATTACACTCGGGGACAAATAAAGAATAACGCGAAGAAATAACAATTTTATAAAACAAATTATATTATTTAATTTTGTTTATCTACACTAATCTACATTAATATTATAATGAATAAACTTAAAAACTACTGTGCCGATTTCAAAAATTCTTTCACCATTGGAAAGCTACAATCACCCTGAGGAACATAGGCTATGTTATATTTTTCTGCGTGGACGGAGTCGCACGCAACAGCTAGTATCAATATATTTTTGTACACTAATATTATACAATATTATGTACTGCTTTAGATATAGGTACTATATTTTTTGCTTTTTGACCACGATTTTCGTGATAGTACGTATTTGTTGGTAATTTTCTTTAAAAAGTGATTTTGTTAATGAAAGAAACAAAACGTCAACTATTATAAAACGAATAAAGTAGCTGAAAACAATCGAAATAATATCCATTTTCTTAAAGTAACTTTTGTTTAAAATGTTTAAATGGCATCGGCTGATTAAAATCCAACTTACCGAACAAAATACCGAATTCAATTTTTTTTTTTACGTTCCACTAAACTTGTCCCTAAGTGTATTTGATGCAGCATCTAAAAACTGATTGTAAACCTCTCGAATCTTCGGAGAAAGTAAAGTACACTGGAACCATTACCCGAATGCAGCCGGAGTCGATGACAATGCCCTGTCCCATAACCTCGGCGACTAACTATCTCTTGCAGAATTCACTTTATGAAATTGGTAGTAAATTTGTATTAAATCCGCTGGTGCAATGCTGCTTTCTACGGAGTTGGCTTGTTAATATAATGAAAGGTAAAAGTTATATGGTTAAAGTTAGGTTAGGTTAGTAAGAAAAATACTAAAAAAGAAAATGACTAGACAAAGCTTTTGTTAAAGTTTTTTATCGTAACTTTATACATTTTTATAGTTAGCCTGTGCCTAGAACAAAGATGCTTTAATAATACTTAGCAGTGTTCGCATTGTTGTGTTCCGGTTTGGGGATAAGACAGCCGGTGAAATGACTAGCATAGAGGCATTCCATCTTAGCCTCAGGGTTGGCAACGCATTTGCAGTCTTAGGATTGCATTGCAGTCTTGTGATTGCGAATGTCTATGGGTCAGAGTTTCCACTTACCATCAGGTGGCCTGTGTGCTCGTTTGTCTACTCGATGCCATAAAAAAACTTAGATCTGCCTTAAAAGTTTGAAAATGTTTATTAGGGTTCCGTACTCAAAGGGTAAAAACGGAACTCTATTACTACTTAAGACCCGTCCGTCTGTCCGTCTGTGTCAGTCTGTCACCAGGCTGTATCTCATGAACATGCTAGCTGGACAGTTTAAATTTTCACAGATGATGTATAAAATAAACATTTAAGGGGGGCTCTCATACAACAAACGTGATTTTATTGACGTTTTTTTGCTCGATCAACAACGGCAACAGGTAGACACACACAGAATATTTAGTTGTATGTTCAATTTAATAATAAATAATTTAATTAAAATACGAGAAACGTTTGAGGGGCTCCAGTACAACAAACATGATTTTTTATAGATTACGGAACCCTTCGTGCGCGAGGCCGACACGCACGTGGCCAATTTTTTTTCAGACTACGCACATAAATACCTAGGTACCTACGCAATAAAATCCAGAAAAATCTGGAACTATAAAGCGCGTAAATAATTATGTAGTTAAAAAACTTGTCATGTGTGTGTACTTATTTAGTTTTCTATCTTTCTTTAGTTCAAATGTAATAAATATACATAAGTACGCTAGCTACACGCCCTCGCTTCGCTTTGGTTTATGTAACTTTACTGTAACACAATAAAAACCTGATATATGCCTTTTTTCTGTTGAATAATAGTCTTTTAATAAAACAGGTATCAGTTAACATCCTATTTAGAAAAATAAATTGCCAAAATGATTACCGCCTTGGTAGACAGACACTTGTAAACTGGTTTCTAAACATTAAAGAACTACGTAATTCATCTAATTCCCAGAGGAAGCCATCCATCAACCTCATGCTAATTACGTTTAACACCTCTCATTGTACAAATAATTCGGGGTTCGAAGTGAATAGCGCCGGATAACCATCGTGTAGAAACCGTATGCTAATGAGATATAGTCTGCTCTGACTGAGATAAGAGGGTAGATTGCGATAGAACAACTGTTGCTTTGTTTTTACGTGTCTAATTGTTCTTAATGTGGTGGTAGGAAAAGTGCCCAAGGATAGAGGCTTCTTAATTTGAAATGTATGATTATTGATTAAATCACTTACGTTACAATAAATTGTTAAAGATAGAAAAATACATTTATTCACTAAAGACACAAGACACATAGAAAAAAGTAAAAACAGAAAACAGCAATAAACAAGTAGTTAGTTTGTCCTCGCGGCAGTGAATCGGACACTGGCTCAGGGTTGTGATTCTGTAAACAACGCCGGTCGAGCGGACTGTCGTGCGAAACCAAGCGGCGAGATTAAGTAGTCCCGTCAGTGCGAACAAAGCACATTGTAGCGCGTGCATTTTCAATTAAGCCGCCTTATACGTTCGACCCATCGTGCTGCTAAATTGAAAATGCACGCGCTACAATGTGTTTTGTTCGCACTGACGGGACTACTTAATCTCGCCGCTTGGTTTCGCACGACAGTCCGCTCGACCGGCGTTGTTTACAGAATCACTACCCAGCATAATGCTGAGATGTTAAACCAAACGATTTACGATTAAGTTTTGACAGCTGTTAACGGTCTAAAACGTCTGTTAAGTGGTTAACATCGTTTGGTGAAAATGGTACTAAAACTGCTAACCGGTTATCATTTTGGTGTTAAATCCTTTAAGTGTTACTTATTTCTAACTAATATTAGAAACTGTTGTTGTGTATTGGTTTTGAAGTGTTTTTCCCGGGTCAGTCAGAGTTTATCAAAAATGTGGCAAATTCGGTTAAAATGTATACATTCTCAACTATTGCGTTAACTATACATAAAGCCCTTACCACCCACACTGAAACACAGCTGTCGTGTTCTGTTTTTATAAAACTACACAGCAATACAAGGACTGCATTATGAGCAACCGCATTTACCCTGACACATGACATAAGACACGACCATATCAAGAGCTGTTGCATTGTAAAAGCGACTATAAAACTTCAAAATGTAACAACTTGCTTATCCACTTAACACTCCCGGGCCTATTATAATCGTGTTTATTAGTATGGATAAATGTAGATAAGACGACAGTCTCTTTCTGACCAGGGGTATTATTCTCTCAAAAACAACGGACGGGCGGACGAACGAGCGAAATCACAGCGGCGAGTTTAGGTAGTCCCGTCAGAGCGAACAACACACATTTTAGCGCGTGCATTTTCAATTAAGCAGCTTTATACGTTCAATCCATCGGCAGAAACTATGCTGCTAAATTGAAAATGCACGCGCTCAAATATGTTTTGTTCGCACTGACGGCACTACTTAAACTCGCCGCTTGGACATTCACTCGTCCGTATGCCGACCGTCGTTGTTTAAAGAATCACTACCCAGTCTGTAAGTGCGAGAATGACGGATCCTTTGCCTATTTTCTATAAAGGTGACCATAATACGGGGGCCGGGATACCATAGTATCCAAAGTGGTGCAGTTGGTAAAATGATAAAGAATGCTTTCATGTTAATATTCAAGTGGTTGAACGTGTGGACAAACATATCCTTTAGAAGGAATTCACTTGTTTATTTACAGCTTGATCTGTCAACTAAGTGTTAAGATAAAGCGCAGTGCTAGTCATGCCGAAAATATATTTATTTAACTTAATCCGTGCTATAGTACTCTAAAACGATACAAGTTTTTCTTTGATGATGAGCTGGGGCCTTATTCTACTTTGTCTCTACACGTATTGCTATCGATTTCTTTTTAACTCGGCCGGCATTCATGTCAATTAAAATAAGAGCAATCATAACGTTGCAAGTACGATAACATGTTAAGATACATATGTTTTTACCGAGAAGAATGGCGGCCATATTAAAAACAAAGCGTAAACATGTCATGTCAAAAGAAATACGGTTTTACAGAGTAGAATCGAGCCCCTGTATGAATACATGTTTAGGCATATGCACACTTACAACCGCACTCCAAGTCTGTTAATGACGATTAACTCAAGTGACGATTTTTCATATACAGAAGTTTGAAAAAGGAACAAGTTAAGCTGGGCATTCACGACCACTCCAACAAGCCGAATGGACCAGCGTCGCGCCAAAATCGATCCGTGACTGTCAAAAGTGTAGCGTTTAAAAATACTTGGCACGGTCAGTTGGATTTCCAAATGGACGGAAAGTCAGCGCGACGCACCAACGCGCAATCCATATGGAACTCGCTACCGCACCATGCCAATTGGCTTTTTCATACGGCGGTTATACACACGCAAGCCCACAGCGATTTCGTTTTAACCCTGCTTAATCTCAAGCCCACAGTTAACCCATCGCCCGCTCCCTTCCACCCTATTTTCCAAAACGAACAGGACACATGCTCTCGAACAGATTGCGCCCAATTCAATTTTCTAACACAATATTTCACACAAAACATGCCGGATAAAATCATTTATAAAGGCGTCACAAAACATTTACATTTTGTTGATTGCAGGGTTGGCAATGGATCTAAACAAAAAGTTCTAGAAATTTAAATGTTTAAATGTGTTTATTGTATAGTTTTTACAATAAGGTAGTATTTTCATCTTTAATTTGACAGATTTAACATAACGTTACCATATACATATAACATAATACAGCGAAGCCTTATTTTATGGAGCTTAGTTGTCATGTTTTCAAGTTTTGACACTGTGTAATGAAGACCTTGCTAAAAGCTGCAAAATATTAACCAACTGTTCTTCTAACAAGTAGCTACTTAATCCATATTCGACAAAGCGTTTGCAAATCCTTTACACATAATGTCAAAACAGTATCACTGTCATCTACATTAAAATAATTACTACAATTACAATGCATGAGCGGGTCTAATCTTGTTTACGCAGTACGCGCCACGTGGCTGTACAATAACAATTCCGTTGTGGCAACCCTATGGCCCAGGGCGAGTGCATGGCGCGTCGGCTAATTTGGTGATGTTATACAAGTCGCCTCACTCTTTAGCCTGCCTATTACGATATTGTCTGTCATAGTGAGGGGATCTTTTTTGCGCATTTATTTATCGATGTCGAATTTTGCCACAGTACTTATCAATTGGGAAATTGTTGGTATGGGACTCCGTTGTTTCCTATTTTTTGGGTTATTTATGTCTTTGTTTAGATGATTATTGAGTCATAATTCTTAAAAAATTCATTATTTTTGACGTAAGTATAGATTGAGGTAAAGTAAGGTAAGGTTTGAGTTGTAGAAATCCTAAAGAAGTAACAGTTAAAAAAAATACGTTATGACTTGCGATAATTAAGACCACACATTATGACTAAAAATAATGATGGCAGACAATATAGACTCGGTTGGCATATTTATCTTTTTATTTTGTATACGGTATGATATACATACATAAGGCAAGGAAGATCTGCGATGACCGGCTTACTTATATAGAGAACCCGATTTAATATTTCAAATTAAGGAATTACGATAATTCATGAAAATAAAATGTATTACAATGTAAGCACAATCCTTTCCAAATACTTTTTTCAAATTATAATTATAAAGAAAAAATATATTTTCAAAATTTGAATTATTCTGCTTGTACAGTCACGAGATTTAATTCCGTACCCACCTTAGGTCCTAAGTCAATCTGACATTCTACAATAATAAGGTTGAGTTTCTTAAAAGTTACAAATGACTTGACAACTCTAATGACATTGACGACTTCAAGCATATTTTTCATGAAATGGGTCCCAAATTAACGCTCGTGACCGTACTACCTACCGGTTGCTATCAACACTCTTTATAATCTCGTATCATAATATCGATACCTTAGTTCACACTTGTACTAATTACATTTGAAAAGTTATTGTAATTAGTATGTTTGTGCACAAATAATAAGTTCGTTACTTGACTGGCAAAATATCTCGTAAAATCGAAGAATACAACCCCGTGTTTAAGACAACCAAGCAAAAATCTGCCACTTCATCGAGATAAGACCACAGACAGACTTTCTCTGTGACGTCTCATTAATATACCACACGGCATTGAACGAAACACTTTTTTAAACTTCGAAAACGTTTAAATTTAGAAAACTAATAAAGTGAGTGGCCAGTATCTTTCACGTAGATTATCAATAGGGAGAGATTTGGATCGCTACGTAAACAACGGTGCATAAACTAAAGGCGGGAAGAATAGATCATACTTTTACCGTAGCCAGACCATAAATAACACCGAAGAAAGAAACGTTTTTTTTACACTACGCAATATGTATTGAAGTGTTCATGGTTTGCGGAAGTTATGAACGGGTTAACCGACTTTTCTTTTCCTCTATTACACCAAAGATGTTTAAGTGCCCAAAGTACCTACTAATTAAAATTATAATTTATGTGTTTAATCAACATAACAGAGATGGTGTTATGTTTGAAATTAGGGTCTATAAAAAGTAGTATTTTCGTTTTATTATTTTAATGAATGATTATTATTTTGCTCGCGTATTGAATTAAAACGTTTCGGGTTAATATAGGTATATTTATCTTTGATAGTATGAGAGTGTAAAGAAGCTAGAGGGGCATACCTGATGGTATTGTGAGGGGCATACCTGAAGGACGGACGCTTGCTCGACTTCTTATTACACTATAACAAATTATCACTAATTCACCTCAGAATCTACATGACTGCACGTTTGTTTATAGGTATTTAACTGTGTATTTACTCTGACTGTAAATCCGTGGTAGTCTCCAAGAAACGTATAAATGAAAAAGTATTACCATTTTAATGGTCTTTGTTTCGAGAACGTTCTAAATCCAAACAATCGACAAGCGCCCGCCCATCACTACCCCCATATGAATATTTAATTTCACCCCTTTCGGCGTGTTTATTTATTGGCCGTATATTTCATAGCCTGGGGTTGTTATGCATACGTTACTGCGTCCGCCGTGATAGTGTGGGGGCAGTGACGGATAGAGCCAGTGTTAGATGCAGGATTCTAGTTGTAATTACGAGTAGGTCTGACACAATGACTCACGGAGTCACGGTGGCTAGTCGTTTGTTAACGTATGAATTCAAAGGGTATATACATCTCTTTTACATCTCGGTAAAGGTGCAGATACACTTTTTTGAGCAATATATAGCTGGGAATTCTATTGCACAAGACAGAGAGAGTGACAGCTATAAATTTCAATCAATGTACTTTAACATGAATCGTCCATAATGATGAGTACTGACAAAATAATCTAGGTCAGAAAATAAAAGGTTACCTACTTGGGGCCCGTTTCTCAAAAAGTATAAGTCCAATAATATTAGAGTTTTGTCTTATTTTGTAGTACTATTTACGAGACAAAACACTAATATTATTAGACTAATATGCTATGAGAAATGGGTTTTAGTCGAATAGATCCTTTATAGATATTGCATAGCTACTTTGTATAAGTCGATAGCGACAAGCAATTTCGACTAAATTATTTCGATAGCGATTCTCAGCAGTGGAAGGCAGTGGTCTCCTCTTCGGAAGCGCTGGTAGATTTTGGACATATAAAAGTGCCCGTGCGGCCTACATACTTACTATATAAAGAATAAACCACTTTTAATCCTTTACTCGGTTTTCTTACGTACAGTCAACCAATTTGATTCCTAGGCCACTATGGACTTTGTCAACGTGACGTTGTAAACCAAATCATAGGGAGTCTCTTACGTTTTAGTTGACAACGTCACTTTAACATAGTCCAAAGTGGCCTAGAAATCAAATTGGTTGACTGTACATTTTACTCGTTATCGCTTGGATTTAGAAAAACGCCATTAATTAACTTAACAAAGTAACGTAGTAGAACGGTTAAAACAAAAGCAAATAAATTTTGTTCAATAAAACCAGTTAATAAACATTGTTCTTACGAACCAGTATTTTCTTAAACTCCAAGTAAACCTTTGTATTGTAGAAAGGTAAACTCAGTATGAAGTCAAACTGAAAATATTGGGAAAGGAAGTTTCGCGAAGTTTTCGTATAACTCGAGGTGTTGAACTTTCAAAGTTAAGTGAAACGATGAGAATGGTTTGATTAAACTTGATGCTTATCTTGCTCTCTGGGGCTCTGTTCTACTCGCTAAAACCTAATTCTGTAATGTCAGCCTAAAAGGATAAAATGCGTTCCAAAGAGATCGCATGTCAAACCTACATACAGTTAGACGGGCTGAGGGATTTGTATTTATTATATTATTGCATTGATTTAGGTAAACGTATTTTGCCTTTTGATTAACTTTTGAAAACCTTTATCTAATTACCTACTAGTTTTAGTTGTAGTTTTTCTGCTAAGTAGGCGAGTTTGATCCGTATTGACCGCTGCATACCAATTTAATTATTTAACTTTCCAACTATTTCATTTGTCCGAACTTTCATACTCGTAAGATAAAAACCCTTTTTACAAAACCATTTAGAGAATTATTATAAAAAAACCCTATTGTAGGAATGAATATAAAGATAAAGATAAAGTGACATTTATTCGCAACAATACAAAACAACATAAGGTACATAGATACAAAAAATAAGACACAGAAACAGTTGCGAAACGGTCCCAACTCAGCATTCGCTAGCCGTAAAGCCAGCACTGGTCTTCCGTTGGAACCGCTTGGTGAAGAGACGGAAAGTGACACACTTAACACAAAATAACATAAAATGAAAAACATCAAGGGTCAAAATTGAAATCATTTGTTCGAGATTGTCTCGATATCACTTAAACAAGTTAGTAATTCAGACTTGCAATAGAGCTTGACCTTCCACCATACCCGAAGAACATCGGGAAGAACGCTGCGGCCGGCATCCTCGGCTGATCATCATCATCTATATCCTCAATCGGTCGTTTAAACTGTTTCTTCTTCTGCAGCCTCTTCTTCGGTTTCTGAACTGGTTCTTCCACCTCTTCTACCTCAGGTTCAGTTATTTCTGGGACAGTTTTGGCCGTCGTGGGAAGCACGAGTAAGTCGATTCTTTCCAACTCAAATACACTAAATAATTTGTATGAAAATGCCTTATGGCTTATGGCAAAGAATAAAAATCGTTAGGAAATCTGCAAAAACTACTAAACTATTTGCACCTTTGAAAATTGTTATTTGTGAAAATCAACGTCACTATAATTCAAACATGGCGAATGCTTCAATACTCGTATAACTTATTCATAAAATAATACAATATTAATTTGATAACCGAGCACGCTGGTGCGTTAAATTGTATGCAGTGCCCCCCTAATGTGTTCACGGCTGCTTCGCTTTTACATAAATTTCAATGAAATGCGACGTCGATATTAGATATTTAACGGTTACTTTGTTTAGGCACGCAACCGTATTTTGGGCTGTTATTATTATATTTTATTTTATTAACGGTTTGTAATTCTCCAGCGTCTTACTAATAACTTTAAGCCTACATTACTCCTTAAAACAATCCGTTTGCGATATTATCTTTCAGGGTGATTCTCTCAACAACGACACGGTCGGACGGACGAACGAGTGAATGTCCAAGCGGCGAGTTTAAGTAGTCCCTTCAGTGCGAACAAAATATATTTTAGTGCGTGCATTTTCAATTTAGCAGCATGGTTTCTGCCGATGGATCGAACTACTTAAACTCGCCGCTTGGACATTCACTCGTCCGTCCGTCGGACCGTCGTTGTTCAGAGAATCACTACCCTGGTGATATTGAATATATCAATACATTAGTATTATACAATTTTCATGTCGAAAACTTTACAAAAGTGTGTATTACTGAAATTAATTTTGAACTAAACATACAGTACGAGTATAGTTACTGACAAACAAACACACGTGAAGTTTAGTTATAGCTTGTAAAAACAGTAAATTTAAAAGTACTTGTTTCAATTATTTTAGTAGAAATTGACACTCACATACCTACCTAATTACAAAAAAAGATTCGAAATTCGAAATTCATTATTGGTCGAACCTCCATCGTTTTATCCGTTTCCAATAGTAATTGCGATCGTGTTTGGTAATTGTAATCAATGTTTAATATTATTGGCTGTTGATGGTCACTCGTTTTGTTGAACTCTAGGTCACAAAGCGGGACAGAGATTTTTACAGTTGCATGCATTGGATTGTGAAATTATTGATTTTATTGAAGCAGTTGTTATATCCTATATCACTTTAATTTTAAAGAGGTGTTGACAGATAAACACATAGACAGATACATATATTCATATAAGAAGCGACACAACAAAGTGATTCCTTATGCGTTATAAGGTAATTTATCTATAAGGTAAGGCCTTGTAAAAACACTCGGAATAATAAAAAATCGGGATTTTGATCAGTTCACAGGCCCTTGCCAAGATGCACTACGCTAACTAGCGTTTCTATTCATTTCGTTTTTAAACCAATCGCGAAAAAGTCACGTGATCTACCAGTGACGCGATTGGTTTAAAAACGAAATGAATAGAAACGCTACTTAGCGTAGTGCATCTTGGCAAGGGCCTTAAAAATAATACTTACGAAATTACATAGATTACCCACAACAAAGGCATTGATAATGGAAAAATACAACATAAAGAAAAAAAAACATGATGCCCACGAATTGGTCATTTTAACTGTCAGCAACGGTGGCCGTAACGTAAGCAATTATTATACTGACGAGAAACAGGTCATTTTACTTACTTATTAAATAATATTCTACATGATTTTAAATGATAGCCTTTCCGATAACCGCAAGTTTAGTGTCGCCGTCAAAATTCAAGGAATCTGGATCATGCTACAATATTCCCGGTACTTGGTTTTCCTGCCGTATGTAGGTCCGATACACTTCCGAGAACCACGTGGGAATCTGAACTGTATGTCGTGGGAATATCGACTAATTCGTGCGGCCTTAGTTCTAGTAAATCAATTATTGGGTTTAAAAGAAACTAGGGGTCCTAATATGGCTGCGTTTATCGCGTGACAAAGCTTGGATAACGCATCCGTCACCTTCTGACACGTTAATAAGTACGAGAGTGACGGATGCTTTATCGGCACTTGACGTATGACATTTAAAATAAAAGAATAAGTAATGCCAAAACCTTTTTTTTAGCTTTACTAATGTATACATGTATACATTACTTAGGTTTAAATTATATTCAAGAAAAAAATAATCTGTCACACTATAAAGCATTTAATAGTTTGAATTCCCCGTGTGGTAGCCGGATTAGAATAGTGCCACTCCGTATCTTTCCGTGGATGTCGTAAAAGCCGACTAAGGTAATAAAGGCGTGTAGTACTGTTAGGCGATGGGCTTGCAACCTGTCACTAATACACTGGTAAACATCTTCGCCTAAGTGTGCAAAATGTGGTTACAGAATTATCAAAAAGTTTTTATAGTTGTTGGAAATTCTGTAGCTCTGCCTACCCCACTCTGGGAATAAAGGCGTGAGTTTATGTATGTATGTATGTGTTTTAAATTAATTTAAATTGTTAATGGGTATTTCCTCATTAAATAAAGTTCTCATGGCGGTGAAAAATAAATAAAACAAACCTCGCGGTCGCGGATAATATCGCTTTCCGCTGCGGTCAGTCGTAAGGCCGCGCCTTGGAAAGAGCGGTTCTTAAGGAGCTTTTACACCGGCGACGCGAATTTGAATTTGCATTAATAATCTATTTTTACCAAAGATGCATACAAATTGAACTTGTCGTCTCTCGTCACCTCACCTCGCTATGCCGGTGGTAATAAAACTGGTTTTTTCCAAGGGAATTATTTTGCTCGGGCTTTCGTTTCGATCTCGCATGTTAGTGTTCAAGTTGTGATTGGAAGTGACCATATTTAATGACACGTAAAGTGTCGTAAGCCCTAGTTGGTAGTGACTCTACCTGCGAAGCTAGAGGTCCCGGGTAAGACTCCCAGTAAAGGTAAATATTCGGGTGATGAGCTCGAGTATTTTGTTCTTGATTCTTAGATGTTTCTATGTACTTAGTTAGTACAATAGTACAAACTTAGAGCTAAGTTTGGGTCTAGATCAATTTCTGTAAATTCATCCCGTTATATTGATTGATTATTTACACACATACATACATACACTCA
The DNA here is from genome assembly GCA_963966035.1 of Acleris laterana. Lineage (NCBI taxonomy): Eukaryota > Metazoa > Arthropoda > Insecta > Lepidoptera > Tortricidae > Acleris > Acleris laterana. The sequence goes on from OZ014461.1 coordinate 7,002,742, forward strand.
CACCTTCATTCCAAAGTGGGGTAGGCAGAGCTACAGGATTACCAACAATTAATTGACTATTATTTTTTGATATTTTATTATTTATTTAAAATGTATAAGATAAAAAAGTAACCCTTAAACTGACTCCTATAAGAGCAAGATAGCGCGCAAACCAACATATCTGTCGCAATACTCTTCTTCAATATACATTGGAATTAGTCGTTTATGGTTGCTTTATATATTAATTAATACCTAAGCAGTAGAGAGATGTTACATTAATTGTTTTCATTAATAAATTTTAATAAATAAATAATAATAATAAACGATAGCCACAATCGCTCCGCGGAACAATGAATGCAGTTTTAGCTGTAATGTAAGCATCACACGTGGGGCAAAATGGTGTTTGACCACAACCACCGGCATGATTGCTCTTTGTGTGCCCAGGGTGGTTTTGTGGCAAAAAACAACGAAACACTCATTTAGTTGTAGATATAACCATTTTATATATTTTTTAAGGAAATCAAATTTAGTTTCAAAAATATGGATCATTTATTTGAGACTTTAAAGAAATGGTTAAGAAATGTTAAAAGTTGTTAAAAAAAACTGAAATTGTGTTTTTGTACTTTCGAGTGATTACGTGCTGTTTGACAAAATTTAGCTATTGATTTCTTTATATTAAAAAAAAACAAGTTGAAATTTCAAATTCTATATTTATTTTAATCACATTATAGTAATAAAGTATAATATGTAGTTGCCCAGAAAGAAATGCTTTTGCATGATTGCTTGTGTCAGGTCAGGAGACTCTTCTATTTACTCCCATATTTCATTTTATTAAATTTCTTCGTTACTCTACTCGTTGCTAGCTTAGATGAAAAAAAAAAACAAAAAATCAAAACCAGCCCCGATTGTAACACTTTTTTGGATGCCTTCGTAAAAAACCCTTATAATGGTTTTCATTGAAACCCTTAATTACGAGCATATCCTTCCACCGCGCCTTCATATTACGGTTCAACCCGCATTCCGTTCTTTGATTGCAAGCATATTTCACACGGTCAAACATTTTAAAAGGATATTTAACCTTTTTAGGGATGTGCAGGATCTTGTGTTTTAATCGTAGACTGTGTCACAAGGGAGCAAAATAACAAATTTACGACAAAGGATTGAATCCTGAGCGTAGTGAGGGATTCAAGTGTTAACACCCTGGTGACACATACTGCTTTTCACATCACCTACGAGGAAAATAAAAGATGTTAGTGATGAAACCAACTTAATTATCTACACTCTAAGTGCTTAACGAGAAAAATTGTGGTACCTATTTTTCAAACCCTACAATGTCCTTGAATAGATAAGGGCCACTTTGATCCCTCCTAAAGAAAATAACTTTCTGGCACAGTTAACAAACAAACTTAAGGGATAACTGACAAAAATTACTCTAGATGCAAACTTGGCTCTATTCTGTACTTTGTATTAGGGGAACTAGATAACTATTAATTTATAAAAATACATGTATACAGCAAAACATAGACAACATTAAACTAGAAACTAGTGAGTTATCAAACGGCATCGTATGTTATCGGAAAAGCACGTTTTATCTTGCTTTCTCAATTAGCTTCAGTACCCACCGTTAAGCTTACTCAGAAAGCAAGATAAATACGAACTCATGCGATAAAATACATGTTATATTATTATGCACTACATCTCCAACTGCATACATCAATTTTGAAACCTAAATAGCTTGTAACAGAGGGATAGTCATGTCAAAAACACATTATTTTTGTATGAGCCCCATTAAATCAGTTCCGTTGAGTTGATACTTATTTATGTACGCATGGTTTAACTATTGTATATCTGTGGGGTTATTATGACGTACTTTTGCAATTCATTTTACGGTGAGAGAAAAGGACAGACTTACGTCACTGTTATTGCTCCGTCCTTTACGCTCACCGTAAAATGAACTGCATAGCCATGTCATAATAACCCCCCTGTAGCTCATAACAGAGTTGCACCGAAGCAACATATTTTCAAATTGTATATTTTGGCTGGTACATACATACATTAAATCACGCCTGTTTCCCAGAGGGGTAGGCAGAGACCACTTCTTTCCACTTGCTACGATCTTGACAAATTTCTTTCGCTTCTTCCACATTCTGAATACATCGAGTCATACACGCACGTCGGTTTCGGGTACTTAAAATTTGGCCCTTTTCCAATATTTCTCCGATTTGACTCGAAAAAGTGCGCCTAGGGCGTCCCCTTCCAACCCGTCTACTATATGTGGCTGGTACATATATATTTTTAAACCTGCACTAATATACACTGGTAAACATCTTAGCCTGTTTGTGCAAAATGTAGCTACAGAATAAAGAACAACTATTCAGTCGTTGGTAATTCTGTAGCTCTGCCTACTCTTATCTGGGAATGAAGGAGTGAAGGTATGTACAGTCAAGGGCAAAAATATGTATACACTTTAGTACCTTGTCTAATTGTCGTCATATTTGAACTGCCATATATGAACTGTCACAGTGGTTAAAGTGACAAGGTACTAAAGTGTATACATATTATTGCCCTTGACTGTACCTATGTTTAAAAATCTTCTCCACTTTTTCAGTCATAAGTTAGAATTGCAATCTTTTGGGCAATTATAGAGCAAAATTACATATTAAGGTGTGCATAATTTAAAACAGCCTTTTTGCACAAAAAGTTCAACTTTGTGGAACCCACACAAAGTGTTTAAAGCAAGAAATACTTAAAAATCTTTTTTTGTCCAATAACGAAAACGTGTAAAGGGTAGACCACCTCTGACTCTGGTAGCCGTGTAACGTACGACCGTCATTAATTTTAAATGATGTCAGAGGTTGTCAACAGTTTTGGGTTGATATCTTTTTTTAAGGTCAATAATTTTTGAGGATTTATGAGTTTTGATTATAAATTGTGGAATTATGTATAAAATGTCGATCGGTTTCCGTTTCCAGTTTATAATTGATGATTAAATTGATCATTTATCCTTATATTAGGTATCAAGCACGCATGTGCTTGAACAAAATAGGCCATCAATTATTTATTAATGAGGTATTTGTTCTTCTCACCAAACATTTTGCTACTTAGAATGTCAACTGAATATTCGACCATATGTGATTCTACTCTTTAAGTCGTAAAAGGAGCTCAAAGATGTTAATCACCTGATTTATTTGACAAATCCTAAACACATTAACGCAAACATTCACTATCTCAGATCGAAGCCCACATTAACCAGCTACCATCAAGTTTTTGTGTCGTTTTTCCGAACCAAAGAAGTTATTAAGCCGATACCATCGGGCCACAATTTATTGTACATCCTCTATTAACGAAGACCTCTTGTGAATTTTAATACTTAATTTAGCTTCTACCTATCGGGGCTTGCAGCGATCGGCGCAAGCTATGGAATAGCGCGGGAAATAGTGGGAAACAGGAACCATTCATATTTTCAATATTTTTTTTCAGATGTAAGATGTTTTGGATTTTGTATTGTTAAAGGTTTTTTTTGGGAATTTATTTTACTACGATGTTGTAGTGAAACAAATTTGTCTCTTAGCTAGACTAGACAATAAAAAACTCTTTAACATAAGGACAAATATCGCATTATGGTTGTTTTAAAACACACTTGTGGATTTATCGTATTGTATCGTGAGGTCATGAACTCGAAATGGGTTCTAAATTTCCTCTTTTAAAAAACATTAGCGTTTTGCAAAAATGCTGATTGTTATCACGCTGTCTTTAAATAAAACTGTCATCATTATTCAAATTGAGTGATCAAAACATAATCAAGCTACTATCGCAAAAGTCGATCTATAATATCGCTTACAACGTAATATCCAAGCGGCAGACATATAATTAGAAAGTAAATTGTTTGTCGTCGACCGATCGAATATGAGCTCTATGTATGTAAGAATATTTATATAATTATTGAAAATGTTAAATAACTCTCTCAAGATGTTAACATCTTAAATTTTTATGTCGTGTTGTTAACAATGCGTAATTATAATGAAAAACTTTTTACAAATTGAAAATGTTGAGTACTACTGGAAATTGGCAACTCTATCTAGATGTTAACGTTTTTAATTTTATGTCACGTCTCGCATTATGCGTAATTATAAAAACATTACAGTTTTATGCGCGAGCGCATTAAATAGAAGATAGACGAGACGTCGGCGCGATTCAAAGACATTAAGTGTAACTTACGTGGTTTTACGACTCGTTTCTTCAGGGTAGTGATTCTGTAAACAACGCCGGTCGTGCGGACTGTCGAGTGATACCAAGCGGCGAGATTAAGTAGTCCCGTCAGTGCGAACAAAACACAGTGTAGCGCGTGCATTTTCAATTTAGCAGCACGATAGGTCGAACGTATAAGGCTGCTTAATTGAAAATGCACGCGCTACAATGTGTTTTGTTCGCACTGACGGGACTACTTAATCTCGCCGCTTGGTATAACTCGACTGATGATTTTACTGTATCTTTATTTATTTGTGTCCATTTAATTGCCCGGATCCCTAAGAAGCTTTAACGCCTAATTATTGTGTAGCATTAACCACTTTATTGTGTTAATTAGGTATTAATTACAGGAAAATACAGGGTGGGGCCTGTAACTAAAGCAAAAAATTAAAACGTAGATTCTACTCCTCAAACTAGACAACTTTTGTTTAGCAACTTTTTAAAATCATAAAGTTTTTAGATTGTTCTCTTTTCAAACAAAGTAAATAGTATTTTCAATGTACTTAAAACTCCGTCTAATTGACATCGCCTGTCAGTCTAGTCACTCTACAGACATAATCAATTTCTTAGTACATTGTGTGTTCGAATTAACTTTAAAATGTAATAAAATTCAAACCGCAAGTATTTTTTCAAAGTCGTCAAACAAACGTTGCGTAGTTTGAGGAGAAGAATGTACATTTTTAATTTTTGCTCTAGTTACAGGCCCCACCGTGTATAAGCCTGGTTTACTATGTTAATGCCTCCCCCCCTTTAAATGAAACTCCAATGCCGCTACTGAAACATACTGACACATTAACAACAAGCAAGCTCCAAAGATGTTTGCCTATAATAAAAAGTACTATCGCCAATATTTTTGTACATAGAATTGACATTATCTGTAAGTTCGTGCTTATCCTCATGTATATAATTATGTATGTATTTATTTAATAATGCAATTGATGTAACTATTTATATTAATTTAATATATTTATGTGTAGGTACATATTATTTACTATGTATATGTTCTGAAATTTTCACAAAAAAGCTCGTAACTCTGAAACAAATGAAAATCGCTGAACATACATGGGGATCAATTCGGTAGCCCTTTGAGGTCCCCTACCTTTAACCTTCGTTTTATCCACCCCTCCGTATACAGCCTGTATATGTTAGACCCTATGTTGCACCGCCACCACAATCTCTGCTTTGCCCTAGGTTAACTGGTAGAGAATCTTATGACATTAAATTAGGTTAAATAAATAAATAAATAATCATAGTAAGGACCACTTTGACTTGGAAGTCAGGTGGCCTGTGTGTTTGTTTGTCTTCTACATATCTTAAAAAAAGTATCAGGAATATAAGGTATTTATTAAAATACCCGTTCCCCGTCCCCCGGTGGTCCGAACTCCGGTCGACTCGAGTCTCCGGTATAATCGTGTAAGCTCATATACGCGTCGCCTACTGTTCGAGATTCGCTTAACAATACACCGTTATTCCACAGCGGAGATGGCGCCAGTAGGCCATTGCGAGAAATCCAGCGGCCCTAGTATGGCTGCGTCTATGTCGCGTGTCAACTGTGGATAAAGCATCCGTCACTTTTTGACACGTGTACTTATTTAGCTGTCAGAAGGTGACGGTTATCTTATTCAAAATTTATCACGCGATAAACGCAGCCATATTAGGCCCCCTGTGGGGGGGCTAGACGAGATATCAAAAAAAAAAAACTATTACGACATTGAAAGACAGACCCAGCTAAAATAATGAGATGTTAACTAAAATTGACAGCAAAAATCATACAAAATCATGGTATTGAATTGACAAGCTGCCATACGGTCACTTACGTCACCTATTAATTCCATGCATTAAAAAAATATATTTACCTTTCGCAGATTGTAACTTGTCTAGGCCAAGTAGGCAGTGTTTACATTATTGTCCCGTTGCGGGGGTAGATAGCCGGTGAAATGACTGGCATAAAGGCATTCCATCTAACAATAAGTCCTATCGTTAGATTACAGTCTTGAGATTTAAAATTTCCATGGGCTTTAGAGTTTACCTACTTCTAAGGTGGCTTGTTTGAGGCTTGACTTCTTAAAAAAAAACTACAACATTATTTTACACAGCCTTTATTCTAATTTGGTTTAGTACATGTTCCTTTTACACAACACAACTGTACCCCTACCATGAGTTACAATTACCATACTCGCTACCGACTCGAATGCTCTGTCCCTCGCACTCTATAAGGATACTGCGAGGTCTGCGAGTGACAGAGTATTCGACTCGCTAGCCAGTACGTCAATTGTAACTCATGGTAAGGGTACTGAACAAGTGGAAACCGAGGAATTGACCCGTCAGAGTGTAAAAATATAACTTAAGGGCGTGCATTTTCAATTTGGTAGCTTAACCGTCTCGCTGGATCGATCTATAAGAAGCCGTTTCTAAATGAATAACCTCTCTACTAGTAGTAACTACACGCCTACTGTATTTGTCTCTTTTTAACGATAATGTTTAGCAAATATGTGCATTAAGCCGTAAGTGGCCGTCGTTGGCCGGCGATACACTTAAAACAGAGCTTTATGTTTAACGGGTTATAAAGCCGCGTTCACACTGCGCGGGCGCATCTATATCATTTACCAATGTCACATAACATAGTTTAAGCAGTCCTTACTATAGTTTGAAAACAAGAACTAGTCAAAACGGGTTCCGAAAAAAAACGCGTTTATAGAGATTTATTACAAAATCATATTTTTTTTTTGATTATTATTTTTTGACAGTAAAAAAAATATTAGAGGGGATTGTTACGCTCGCCTTGGACTAGTGGTCGGAATGACGTCATTTTGTTTGTAACTTCGTTTCGTTGCACTAACTGTCACGTGTACTCTTTAGCTATTAGCAGAAATTTGTTTATTTTCTCAGTTAATAATGAAAAAAAAAATAGTATGCTCTTAAGACAAACCTTTATAAGCATGTTTTTTTTAAGAACACCTTACAAAAAGTTCGTAATGTCAATTGTTATGAATGCTAAAGTCTGTTTGTTTGTTCCATTTTCACGGTTCAACACCTCAACATATCGATGGCAAACGGACTATAGGCACTTTTATCCCGGAAAATCGAGCAGTTCCCGAGGGAATAGCGGATGAAATCGCGGGCGAAAGCTATAATCGTAGAAAATAATAGGTTACATTATAATCGTGGTAAAGAACATCGGTGGACCTTGACATTTTGAATTCTGCTAACGTCAACGAAAGTGGAATTCAAGGAATATGTATAGGTTTGACGTAACGTAAGATATCGTGTGTTTGCTTACGTAAGTTTTTTTAGAATACAACTAGCCCTGTAATTGTTCCGTCCAAGTTGAACGTTTGTTCATCTGATTATCTGTGTGTCTTTGTATATGTGTGTCTATCTGTGGCATCATATTTTCCAGAAAATTGTGCATTGTGGGTGGACACATTTTTGAAACATTGAATGCTACCATATTTTGTAGCTAACTAACTGTTCTTATTAAACAAACAACCGAACATCTTTATAAACTTTCACATCTTTAATATTATTGTGTTTTCATTGTATTTATATTTCTCGCATTATCCAAGTGGGTGGGAAGTGGTTTCTGCATTTTATTTGGCAGGTATAAATGTTAACACGTACGATTTCGAGCTCGTCGATTATTTACGGTGAGGCATTGTAGAGACCATTATGTTATGACCTTGTGTATGTTAATATATTTATGACTAAGTTAATTAGTAGTTTAACGCGTTGGGACCTATCGATGTAATAGCAATGCTTAATGTTGAATAAATTTAGCTCAATTTAGTCATATGCGCAGAAAACCCAATTTGTTAGTACGACTAACGACGACTAATGAAGAGGTATAAACAGTTTCACAGGAACTGAAAATAATACAAAACAGTTATAATTTTAGGAACTTTCCTGTCGTATAAATTAGGTATGCTTGTCGGATTAGAAACGTAATTTAAGCCGTTTTAAGTGATCAAATCGACTTTGACCTTCTTTATAATGCTCCAAGCTATTTCTCCTTGGTCTTCCTCGGTCCTCCGTGTATCTTATCTTCAGGTTAAGGTGGGATCGTACCAGAAACTGATGTTGATGACGGAAGACTGGAGTGGTCTTTCCTCCCACGGCAAAAGCATGAGCTTTCTGCTAAGATAATGCTTTTCATATGTGATATAATGTAGAGTATTTTGAAAAGGGAGTTTTTTTTTCAAGTCCTAACAAGAAGTATATTTACATAAGCGGTGGTGAATGTTTATCCTTCAACAGATAGGCCGTCTGACTGTTCGCCTGTCGTTAGCTATCTTCTAAATGAAGAAAAAATTTCAACTAAACAATATAATTTTTTTATGTTAGTGTAGGCGCACCCTCATCTTCATATGAAAAAGACATAAACTTACCATTTATAAGCAGTTTCTATGCACTTTAATGCATTTATTAAACTTTGACACTAATGCAATGTTGCTCTATGCGCATATTATGTGATAATCGATTCTTGGATCAGATGCGCATGCTGCAGCTTACTTGAGATAGCAATCTCAGTTATCTTTATCTATGTTTCTCGTACGTTTAAGGTAAATACAGACTGTATGTATTTATATGGGTATTATTTTTGCATGAGTACCTTTTTACTGTTACAAGCTTTTATTTAACTTATCAAATCGTTAAATGCAATTTTAAAATGTTTCCCGAGCTTCATTAATACCTCACCTCCTCACCTCCTATCGATAGATTAGGTACAGAGTGTAGGTACCTAAACTTAAGGAAAATAATTGATTAATTTTAACATTTCATAAACATAAATACAGGGTGGAATGATAAGTCGGGTTCTGGAGAGAAACTACCTTAAATCTTTAAGTTCCATTGGCTCATTTTACTTAAAGGAGACATTCCTTTATTTTTTAAAAGAAACAAAACTAATAATATAATATATTTAATATATATTTAATATTTTAAGAAGCAACCTTTGTTTTTTGGGTATTGTTGAAAACAATTAGGTACTCAATGTGGACGAAGAGTCGCATTTCGATTTCAAATAACTTGTAAAAGCGAAAACTGAAATAACAAAGAGGTTCATAATAATTACACAATATCGATTCGATAAAACTAAATTTTGTATCCTTATGACATTTATGGCTTAAATGTTTCCCCCCTTGGAGATAAAAACAGAATAGAAATAAAAAATATTTTTATTTGTGTCTGCTTTTAAAATATAACATCCATGGCTAAAGCCTCATTTTAAGATGACGCTACAGAAACTTTTATCTTCGAGTTATCACAACATGGACTTCCACAGCATACCAACCAGCCGCATTAGACCCCTGTTCTAGTAGGCCACGTTTGGCAACCCGTACCAACTTAGCTCTGTCACAATACGTATAAAACAAAGAACAACACTCGACATCGTTTCTTTTATATGTTACCTAAGATAAAATGTGTAGGACTCGTTTAAATTCATTGGGAAATAAACCGTTTATTTGCAATTTGCAACAATGCCGAATAAATTCCGATGCACAAAGAAACTGTTTACATTATAAGGCGCGTGCGGCGCGAACGCTATTTAAACTAGGGTTGTGACTTGAGACAAAATTTAAATTTAAAGATATGACGAGTACCCACGACAACTAAATAGCCCGCGAATAGGGTAAACCGCCATTAATTTTTTCAATACACGAAAAATTGAATTATTTTTAAGACTGTAACGACGGGTCTTTACTTTTTATGGATATAAGAATCTGATTCTCTTCGCCTTTAAAAACTTTTCTTGCTGAATGAATCACGATTAGTCTTATAACTGTTGTGTAAACATAAATCTTTGTAGCTGCTTATTGATTTCGTGCAGTTTTTGGCGTTTTGTGCACTTTTCTTACCTCCGTTGCTTGGTAGCTGAAACATTTTATTTCCCAAAGTAAAAATACCATTTGTTATTACAGCACCCGAGAAATATTTCATGTACGAGTATGTATTGCTGGAGTTCGAACTTAGTCCCTGATTGCCAAGGACTAGTCCTGAGCTACAAGGCAGGCTAGCATGTATTCGGTCGGTAGGCCCTCGCTCTACCTAGCTCTAAGGAAAGATATAAACAAGGCGACAAGCGACAAAATACCACTAGTTTCAGCTGTATAGCCTAGAATATTGTGCTCCTTATGGAGCATCTCTATGTTAATCTTTTTTACATAGTATAAAACAAAGTGGCTTTCCACGTTTATTTGTCTGTCTGTATTTCTGCTAACTGCTCCTAAACCACGCAACGAATTTTAATGCGGTTTTCACCATCCGTGTAATATTTTTTCACTAAAGGTTTTTATTTATCATAAATTGTGATTCATGTACGAGTATTACAGAAAGCTCGCATAAACTGAAACGAAGCACAAATCAATAGTTTTTTTTTAAAATATACAAATGCAAGTGACAACCCTAATTGTAAGAATAGTGCACGTCTGCCCTTATCTCGCGACGACAGCCCCCGACATTAGGCACTTAGCGCGGATGCCAATCCGCTAACATTTACTTTGCATCACAATAACTCCACGTCAAACTCTGTTGCACTTTCATCCTTAACTTAACACGTTATGATTTAAATCAGAATAGGGTGATATTTGTAGTTTTGACGTTATTGGTAAGCAGAGAGTTGTCGAACGTTTTGTTTGAGATGAGACGGAAATTCTGATGCAGGTTATGGTTTTTTTTTTAATTTAAGGATGTACTGCTAGTAATAAAGGCTTTTATCGAGATGGCATTGTATGGTAAAGATGGTTGAAACAAAAAGAGGTTTAAGCAAATTATATAATGTTTAAATAAATGTTTTAATGAAAATATTAGCTTACTCAGGTTTTGCAATAGGGAATTCCCAAAAATACCCCTCTCTTTAACTTAAAATAGTATCAGCGGATCATTTCAGGAAACTAATTGAAGATTCAATGAAGGAACAATGTAAAAGCTATTTTTCTTTAATTCAATAAGTTTAAATTTGAATAAGTTGAAATAAAATACTAAAAACCAATCAAAAAAGTATTCGCATCACCACATCACATTAAAATAATCTGGAAATTTAATTTGGATCAGTAAGCCAAATCATCGAAAGGCTTTTGAATAATCATTGATTATAGTCGCCGTCAATAGAACTTGTGAATGATGTAAACAAATTACTTAGTACTGACACATAACCTCAAATATTCACCAAGCGTGTTTTTATTAAAAATAATGTATAACAGTTATTAATAAAACAAGGTTAGATTTTTATAAATCTAACCTAACCTAGGTTAGATTTATAAAAATCTAAAAAATGTAACAGTTTTTTGAAAAAATGCATTATAAGTTGCGATAATTATGACTTAAAAAAGTATGAGCAAAATTTTTCGGAGTAAAGATTAGTATAGTCACAAATTGTTATTTGTATAACAATTCGAAAGACCAATTTTATGGGAGCCAATATGGACCCGTATAAATCATTGCAAAGACCTCATTTGATCTTTTAAAGTACGTGATTATAGAGTAATTATGGTGAATTGTTTTGTATGGTTTTGTTTACATCATTTGCAAGTTCTATTGACGGCAACTATAAAAGAACACGGTTAAAAATGTGGCTCACCTCGTTACTTACACGCTTTTGCTACATTTGTAATTTTCAGAACATCCTAAAACATATTCTATGTCAGACTTGTAACTACAATATAAACTTGTCAACGAGTAAATTCGTCTAAGCTCATATAGGTTAAACATTTTGGACAACCGCCAATTCCAGGGCGGTTAAATAGATATAAATTTAGTGAATAATGCTCGTCACGAAACTCCGTCGGTCTCTTCAACATCTTAATAATTAATTAACATCTGTATCTATCTTCGTTTATCGCGGGTTATATTTAAATGGGGTCCACACCAACTGCGGACGTATCTAAATATAGAAAAGAAGAAACTGATTGAGTGACTGACTGTCATTATATGCACAGCCCCAACCGATGGGTGTGGAAATTCCAAAGGCCCGTAGGTTCCTTATGTAGGAGGTTTAGGGGTGCTCTAAGAAGAATGGATTTTTGGAAATTCATCCCCTTAGGTTTTAAAATAGGGGGAGTACGAAGTTGCCGGCGTTCTTTAGTTATAGATAACGCACCTGTCTGTCCCTTTTGCACTTAGATATTTATCAGTAAGTGACGAATGTTTTATCCACGTTTGTACACAATTATACTTAAACACGATTATAACAGGCCCGCTCAGCTAGGTGATAGGTATTTGCCATAAAACAGTTTCCTGCGCTGCGTTGAAACCAGGTTTTTTTTTTAAAATTTTTTATGCTTTTGAAACAAAACTCTATATTAAGCATGTTTTTTTTTCAGAACACCTTTGTATAAAAGTTCTGTCTTTTCCACTAAACTCATCTGATTGAAGTTTGGCGACTGATTGCAGAAAAATAGAACTGAAAAATAGTATAAGAATCTGTGGTAGTGCGGTTAGTGAGCACCCGGTGGCCGCGAGTTATTTAGACCATAATTAAACCGCTTAGCGGCGGAGCCTTGTTGCTCGTTTAATCGTTTAAATTAAACGTTTTGTTTCCAGATTTCAATTACTACGAGCTTAGCTGAAGTTTTGATTTATTTTCGTTGAATTTCCACCCGGAATACTTCCTCCTATTACTCCTATCTTTCCTATTTACAATACCTTATACGGACGTCGAATTTTACCAATAAACTAGCTGGGGCCGTAGTCATGATGCAAAGACTACTAACGTAGCATTTAATTAAGCATCAGCTGAGAAACCTTTTATTGGATAATCCATTATACTCCGTGGATGAATATATGGAACTGGAAATGTAAATTTATTATTGTGTTGACTTTATTAATTCTTGTACCTACGTTATATTGACATCGGACGAGAGATCATTTATTAGATGTGTAATTGTTGTTGTTATAATTATTTTTAATTTTTGTTTTCTTTGATTATTAGTATTTATGTTTGACGATCTCAATGTAATTTCGTATTTTTTGACATGCAATGCTACTTATATTGTAATATTACATTGATGAATAAATAAACTAAACTAAACGTATTTTTTTCTATCACTCAGTAAAATGTATGGGATGACAGTTGACCACGTGGTTTATCGCAACGCATGATAATGTCATCCCATACATTTTGAATGACAGAAAAGAAAAGCGTTTGTATCTTATCTAGGGCTAAATGTCAAAATGACAAATTAACTGACATATTGACAGTTAAAATTATATTATTCTACATATTCTCATATTTTATTCTTTATTGCATTTGACGTGTTTGATTATCGCATTGCTTTTAACTCGGGCTCCGTTATTGTAGAGTAAATAAGAGCTATCGTGACCTTGAAACTACACATGTCATGTCAAAAGCAACACGGTTTTACAGTGTAGAATAGAGTCAAAGACTTTGGAAACTTAGATTTAAAGACAGTGCACGTTTTCATGAGAGGCCTTAAAAGTTGTTATTGTTTCTATTTACTGGTAATTTTAAAGTAAAAGCCCCATCGAACATTAAAGACACTCTTAAGAGAAAATTCCTAAACTTAATTCATTTCGCGATTGTGCATTGATTTTTGACTGGTAGATTTTTAACGTGTAAAAGTGCCCGTGCGGCCTATTTACTGAATAAACATCTTTTATCTTATCTTATCTATGATGTTTTAGGACATATTTGTGTATGATAATATACCTTTTTTTTATTAAGTTTTTAGTGTATTTTACGTTTATTTTTGAAAAACTTCCGGGGAATTCTAGGGGAGTCATGTATTACAATCCCAAAATGACTATATTTGCGTACAAAAGCTGAAGCTGTTAACTCATTGAAACTATTCTAAGTGAAAATGCTTTTAAGCGGAGACTCGGCGATGTGAATATTTGTGATTCCGCGGAATAAAGGAAGTGTTACATGCACCTAATACCTACACATACATATGTTGAACAATTTTCAATATAAGATACCTAACTATAAATAGTATATGAGGGGTGAACGGAATGTATATTCATTTAAAAAAGAGATTATAATCTTAAAATGTAGAGTTTGTAATCCACTTTGAAATGTAATTTTTATAATATTATCAATAAAAGTTGTAAGTGTGTGCATACGCAAATAAACGTTTAATCTATTTATCTTTTTTCGATTACCAACTCATAGAGCTGCTAAGGTGACTTGACATGTTCTGAACAGGCTACTTAGATACATAAACAACTAGATACTAGACTACTAAACTGGCATCTAAGGCAACCGTGTCGTCCATGTAAACCGCTGGCCCGAGTCAAAGGGTTCGCATGTTTATAATAGAAAGTGAATGCGAACCTCGGCCGGGCATTTTAGGGATTCGAGGCGCATCCCGCATTCCGGTCCTTGGAGCGTCAGCAGCAAAGCCAAAGTTAAAGTTCTTTATTCTTCAGTTAAGGCAGAATATGATGTGGCATGAATGTCAAAAAGCATTACTACCGGTTCCAAAAATAAACCTTTGCCACGAAATGAAGCGGCGTAAGAAATCCGACAAGAAAATTAAAAAAAAATGTACCTCATGCATAAATTTAAAATATCACAGTATTTTTGCATAGTACCTTTTTTAAGCGTAGGTATAATTTAAGACTGCACCGAGCAAATTTCGAGCGTCCAGTGGCGCCCTCATTACTATTATTGTGTTTTCTAATTAATTAAAGAATTTCCTTGTAATCAGACGATACGTTTTTGTAGTGCATAATTATTTTGGTCACTTAAATAACTTATTATGCACAATAAAACCGAGGACATTCTCATTGTTGTGCGGTCGGTATCTTCAAGCCGTCATTGTTGCCGCCCCTCCATTGAGCGGTTCCTTGAAGAATTCAATTATAGTATCTTTCATAAATAGTTAACAAATACTAGATATACCAATTAAGATACAGTTAATTATTAATTCATAAACCGGGGAAGGTTAGGCATAAGACGATGCCCATCTGAAGGTCTTCCTTGCCCAAGCAGTACGTAACTTACGGGTCTTCATTCGGAATGATGACAATATTATGTCATCGTCTGATATGTTTCAGCATGATTATTGGTCGAAAATGGTAGGATAAATTTATTTCATTCGATTTTTCAAATGATGATTAAATTTGGTAATACAATAAGGAACCCATATCCGACCATCTCATTGATGATTCCGGTTGGATATTACGAAAAAATACTCGGATTTAAAAAACTAGGGTTAGATATATTTTGATCATCCAACTTATCTAACAGGGAACTGAGGCCCTTGCCAGAATGCCTAACGCTAAAGCGTTTCTATTCATTTCGTTTTGAAACCAATCGCGTCGCTGGTAGATCACGTGACTTTCTGTATCACGTCATCTACCAGTGACGTGATTGGTTTAAAAACGAAACGAATAGAAACACTACTTAGCGTTATGCATCTTGTCAAGGGCCTCAGTCTCCATAATAACTAAAGCAGTAATTAAATTATAGGCTGCCCTCGTCTCTCGTCCGTGGGTAACCTCCGTCGATCACGGCCGGAGCCGCGAACACCGCTATTATAATAATATGATACTGATGATTAAATAATGATTAAATACTGGTTCGAGCCACGCCCACTGTGCGAGCGGGAGGCAGCGATGCTCTTGCTCTCGCGGTGCATTTTGATTGACAGTTAGGTAAGTTGAGAACTTTTAATTCGTATGATTTTGTCAAGGTGCCATTTTTTTTTGAATTCCTTACTTATTGAGTACAAGCGCCGTATTTTGGTGAAGCATTTAATAGCATCGACAGTAAATAATTTGGTTTGAATTGTGAATTTGATGTTTTAAAATATTTATGATTACCGCGTAGGTACCTATAGTTTAGCGTTTTAGTGAGTATTGAGACAAAATAGTATATTAAAAATATTAACGAATAGTATACCTATAATTACGCGGGTTTTTTGCGGGTGGTAGGACCTTGTGCAGGGTCCGTCCGGATCGCTACCACCATCTTATCCATTAACCTACCGCCAAACAGCAGTGTTCGCATTGTTGTGTTCCGGTTTGGGGATAAGACAGCAGGTGAAATGACTAGCATAGAGGCATTCCATCTTAGCCTCAGGGTTGGCAACGCATTTGCAGTCTTAGGATTGCATTGCAGTCTTGTGATTGCGAATGTCTATGGGTCACAGTTTCCACTTACCATCAGGTGGCCTGTGTGCTCGTTTGTCTACTCGATGCCATAAAAAAAAAAAAAAAACAAATTTTTAGAGTTGTTGGTAATTCTGTAGCTCTGCCTACCCCACTCCCGGAATGAAGGCGTGAAGATATATTTTGTATGTATGTAAATATGTTTGTCGTTGTATAGTACCTATAGTACAAGCCTAGAGCTTAGTTTGGGACTAGTTCAATATGTGTCTTATTTCTTGATGTCTAATAATTTTAAATAGGTACTGCGTCTGGAAATAGAAATCGTAATTAGAAATCTTGTCATTGAAAAATGTTATTTATAAAAAAAAACACCGTCTTCTTCATCGTTTCAGCCATTTTATTTATTATTTATATACTTACGAGTAGGCCTAACAACAACACGAAGCTGAATCAAGCCCACCTGGTACACCCGCCAACGGCAGGCGCAGCCTCGGTGTCAAGTTACCCTTGTCAATAGTTACAGTATCGCCGTGGATACTCCCATCATATAACTCCTTGTTGGGCAACTCTAGTCAAAACATATCGAATTACCTGATATGGCTGCAAGTGCTGACCGTTCTGTGAATCTACACTATGATTTGTTTGAATTGAAAGGGTAGTATTATTTGAAACTTATTGCCTTTATGTTTAAACTAACCAATGGATGCAAGCGGCGCAGGACCGAGGACCGGTCCTTGTGGCAGACCTTGGGGGAGGCCTATGTCCAGCATTGGACATCTTTTGGCTGAAACGATGAAGAAGACGATGTTTTTATTTATCCATAACATTTTTCAATGACAAGATTTCTGAGGTCGATTTCTATTTCCAGACAGATGTCTAATAATTTTAAATAGGTACTACACCTATTTAAAATTATTAGACATCAAGAAAGTAAAGGTCGTATGTATAACCATCCTCTTAAAAAAAATATGGTTGTAAGGTCTTATCTTATCTTACAGAGGGTTCCCTTCGGATACACTTTTAAGGACCTTCTTACACACTCAGCTGTTCGAATGTGCAGGTTTCCTTACGATGTTTTTCCTTCACCGTAAGAGCATTGGGTATACTTAATTTAGAAAAACTTATATGTACTCGAAAGTGAGTGGACGGGTCGGAAGGGGCCGCACTAGGCGTACTTTTTCGAGTCAAATCGGAGAAATACTGGAAACGGGCCGAATCTTAAGTACCCGAAACCGACGTGCGTGCATGACTCGGATGTATGAATGTGGAAGAAGCGAAAGAAATTTGTCAAGATAGTAGCAAGTGGAAAAAAGTGGTCTCTGCCTACCCCTCTGGGAAATAGGCGTGATTTAATGTATTTATGTATGTATTGGTACATGGTGACTGTACACTCGACATGGGGGTTCGAACTAGGTAACCTAACCTAACCTAACCAAACCGAGGTGAGTTTTTTTTTATGGCATAGAGAAGACAAACGAGCACATACACGCCACCTGATGGTAAGTGGAAATCGTGACCCATAGACATTCGCATTCACAAGACTGCAATGCAATGCTAAGACTGCAAATGCGTTGCCAACCCTGACGACTAAGATGGAATGCCTCTTCTCTGGACTTAAAAAGTTGTCCCTATTTTTTAAAATACTTCGGACAAATTGCGTCAGGATAAACGTTATTAGGTATTCCCAGGGAAACCCAAGGTAGCGGCTGGCTTTAGATAAAATATTACATAAGAAATTACTAAAATGCATGCCGATACTGGCCATGATGCAGATCGACACGTTAACCAATTCGCTACGTTCATTCAAACATTCAAAGTATTAACAATAGACTGAAAAAAATGCTCCTGCGCTCCTTCACAATCCCCTACAAAAACCGCGTCAAGGGATAACGCAATTCTATGAGCATTGTGGGGCTTACGTCTCATTCATGGTGTACGAAGAACGTGAACAATGAGGGACGGCTTCAGGGTGGCTTATCTTCGTGTTTTTCGTTGAGTGGTAAACAACAATACAATACTTTTGAAAGAGAGAAGGAATTAAATCTTGTTAGCGCATTCGGTACTAGGGGACCCGATTTTAGTGCAAAATGAACTCGATGAGGAGGTTCTGGCACTTAAAGATGGAGCACATAGCGGATACATTTTTTGGAGGAGTAGAACTGCGTGTAGGTATGTATTTTCTACAATTCTAATACAAGTGAAATATACCGCATGGACTAATGTTATTGCACTATTGAGTTCAAGTAACAGCTGTGGCATGAGCCCCTACACTTTTTTTCGAAAATAATGGTGTTGTGCCAAATGTTACTTGTGGTGATTTAGATGAGAAGCATATGTTTAAATGGTATCTTTCAAAATTTACCAAATCATATCATCCAAAAAATCTCCAGAATAAAGAAAACAAAGTGTATATTTTTCTTTGTTTATCATGTTTTTACATCTCTCTTGGTTATAACAATCTAATGATAATGATCCTTCGACCCTGAATGAGAATTTAATGATCAACCTATGAATTAACACCAGCAAATAACGCCCGTCTTTCCCTTAAGTGTTAAGGAAAGGTTCCCTTACAAAATTACTGGTTATCTCTTACTATATTAAATATTTTTTGTCTTTTTACCATCAAGTTTGGTCCTCTGCTACTTCCATCTAGTGAATTCCTGCAACGTTTTCTTTGGGCGATTGTACACTACAAAGAATTTTACTGTTTGGTAGTCCGATTTTGCATAAACTACTTAGTGCTTATGGCTTAGTATTTATGACGTAACCGGAAAACAACGGACTGCCGGACGGTAAAATCTCTTGTAGCATACAATCGACCTTTTTCTTTGTTTCTGTCACTATTTTATTCGTTTTAATTTACTTACCAATCTACTTCTTTATTGTTAATAGAATAATTAAACAGAAAACAAACAAACGAAAGAACTTACTTAAACTAGAGACTTCTAGAGCCTATGCATGATTGTATCTACGTTGATGATCTTTAGGTTGACTTATTATAGGACTTATTATTTAGTCTACTTGGTTGTGACCCTGGCTACAAAGCTAGCAGTTCCGGGACCAATTCCCAGTAAGGGCAAATATTTGTGTGATGCGCGCAAGTATTTGCTCTTGAGTCTTGGATGTTTTCTAAGTTTAAGTATGTATTTCTCTATATAAGTATGTTTGCCGTTGTCTAGTACCCATAGTACAAGCCTAGAGCTTAGTTTGGGACTAGGTCAATATGTGTGAGATTGTCCCCTGATATTGTATATATTTTATCAACTTTGTTATAAAGTTTAATTTTTAAACTAGCCAGCTGGCGACCATACTGTCTTCGACTAAACACTCTTTGATTGCTTCTATCATAATGGTCCCTTTACTTTGTAAAACTCTTATCTGATCGAATATTTTGATAGGAAACTAGTCTTTATAAACCTTGGAATATGAGTGTTTTTTCTATCAAAATATTCGATCAGATAAGAGGTTAAGAAAGTAAAGGGACCATATGCCTTGCAGTTTACACTAAGATTTACGAGTAAGCAGTATACAGATACATACATCGCTCTGTCAGTATGTCACACGCTATTAATAGAGAATTGCACGTCCGCTGTTTGTGGCTCGTTAGAGGTAGGAAACTGTTTGTCCGTCTGTGCTTTGAAGTCAAATAATTATATCGTTCTCGGGTTATTACTTGTGTTATAGTCCAACTGAAACCTTTGAAGATACTTTGCGTTTTGACGCCTTAGCAATTTAATATGCCGTTAAAATGGGCATGCTTGATAGTGTAAAAAGGCAAAAAAAACACAATACACGAGTGAAGCATAAGAAGTGTATAGCAGCACTTGCTGTAGAGTGCGGGATGCTGAAACCCTTTAATCCCTACAAATTCCTTCCTTAAATACTTTCCTCCTTATTCATAAACGCACAATAAACCTATTTTAATCAAAGTATCCTTTGGCCCTTTCAGTCATCTTAATTTCTAAAAGTTCTTATCTGTTCGGATTCAACGGTGCATGAAACTTCGTCCTAAGCAGTATGACCGATATTTATACACAAATAAAGTGTTTTAGTTTTTTCATACTTTTTTTTAGAAGAAGTCGATTGTACCGTTAATCTATATGTTAACACTGCACATTATAGCATGATAGTATAACGTGTGGCAAACTTTTGATCAAGCAAAACCTGCGTTACAAGCCTGTAAACAATGCTTCCCAAACGTTTGACCAATAGCAAGCAGTCATGCGCGTGGGCAAAGCAAATACGAATACTGCTCTCCTACGGAGAAAAGGCACACGTGCAATTAATTTAAGGAACCATATTAAACTCTAATAGGTTAAAATAAGGTTGGATGTACAACACAATTCATATAGTAGATGCGCGTTTTCTCCGTAGGGACGACGGCAGAATAGCTGACATCGATGTACAATGCGCCGCTAACATTTGTACCAAAGTACGCATATATATTTATTATCCTGGAACAAAGGTAAGTAAAATTGATACCCATGTAATGTTTTCTTGTTTTTTTGTTAAAAAGTCCTAACTTTTAACTTAACAAAGGCTTGCATATCTATCTCGTAAATTAAACCTTACAAATTATACGCTTCACTTATTAGTAAAGTATTTGTGTTCATTACGTGAATTATTTAAGAGGAATTTTAACAGCAAGTTAAATAATGTGGTTTTCTTTAAACCAATGGTTTTCGATTTCGCAGACAAACAACGTTAACACACACTTAATCAGTTTTGACTTAATCAAATACCAAGATTCCTTTGGGTGTTTTATGTACAATAATTTCAGAAATATATTTTCCTTGGCATTACAACATTGCTTTAGTCCCGTTTATTTTAAAGAAGTTAACAAAGCTACAGTTAACACTATGATAAAATATATAACATGAACTGGTAAGTCGTCAGAAATAATTCAAATTAAAAATAAATAAATGTTGTAATCGTTTTTGTCTAAGTTGACATCGAATAGCGTCCCACCGTACAAGCAGATGTCGTTTCGACGCACGCGTCGATTCTTGTTGCAATTCCGATCGTTTTGTGTTCGTCGATAAAGAGAAGCCGGGTTTCACTTGTCGAAAATGCATTAGGCGGTTTTTTAGCTCATTTCGCAGTCGAGGGAAAGGTCAGTGTTTTGTTTAGTAAAACGTGATGAATCTTAAAAGGGTGCCAAGAGTAAATCTAATACAATAGTTTGACTATGTTGCTTGGTTCACAGTGGAAATGGGCACGGTACGTGAAATTTAACACATAAAATCTTTAACGCTTAAGCAAGCCGCATATTTGCTGCAAGAAGCTTTTATACATTGCATGCGTTTATAAATTTCTCGTCGAATCCAAGTAGCTTTTTGTATAAGTTATATTTACAATAAGCTTTTGCCGGCGACTTTCATTTTTCTCTGGAACCTTTAAAGTTTCCGAGATAAAAAGTGCTCTGTCAATTGGTTGCAATTGTCCCAAGCATTATTAAAACCCCACCTTATCCTAAAGACCCTTATGATTTATTCCCACTTTTAAAATGGCCCTTTATCTGTGTACACATTAGCCGACTGTATGACAGAGTACACAATAGTAAACCTACCACTTAAAGCTGACCTCTGGAGCTATTAAGACTGTCTGGAAGCGGGGGTCTTACGAAAACGGAAGTTGTTAAAATTGTCTACACCTTTTACAAACACATCAAACAGTACGAGATATTTGATGTGTTCGACAAACGTTTAAGTCTTAAACTTGTAATACAATATCGACCTTATTGTTGTAGGTGTAGAATTTATAATAATCGCTTTGGTTTGAGTTGAACTGAATGCCGGTTTTAAAGAGGGTGACAAAGTTAAGGATGGCTCTGAGACTCGATTTCATTTGAACGTTTATTATGTGTAGCGTTGTCTACATTATTAATAGCATTGATAAAGGTTGTCAGTATTATTTTTAATTAGGTATTGTTTTGACTATCTGTTACCGCCTACTTTATCCGAGTAGAAACATTTTTTTTCCGTGTGAAATGGTCTGTTGTCTGGTTGACTACCTATCTCATCAAATCTGTGCAAGCGCATTGTAAAATTTTACCGCTAGTACTTTTTATTTTCATTTTACATGTTTTAAACAATAGTATATGTTTGTATGTAATGGTTCTCTTCTTATTTACCTATGAGAAAAAACCAAGGGCCAATATTGCTACCCTGTGGCACGCCAATAATGTATTATATTTAAGTATGTCTATCTTATTTCCAGTTATGATTTCTCGTCATTTCTTCACGGCCCGAGGTCATTAGTTACGGAAATGCAACAGCCTGCAAGTAATCTAGCATTATACGGTACACCACACAGCTTGCTCAGGGCTTCACCGTACCAATATTGGGATAAAGATCAAATTTGCAGAGATAGGTGGTGTACCGTGGTTCACTGTATAGTAGAACTAATAGATTTCTGTTGATGTTGCCCTGATAACTTTGTAATTATATGTTTTCTAATGAGATGGAGTAGTTACCAAGTAAATTACTATAGATTTAGTTTTTTTTCTAACTGGTATGTGGAATGCCTGGCGAAGATTCTTAGCATGGCGCATTAATCCTGTTTCTTGGCCAATACATTTTAAGCACTTACTGTGAGGTGAATAGGAGAGTAATGTTGAAATAAGGAAAATGTGAAAATGTGCCCACTCTAGGCATTCTTATTAGACAAAATGAAATAAAAATAACTAAAATGTATATTTGTGTTTGTAGTGTTGAGAATGCAAATGTCTTTTGGTCACAGATCCCTCTTACTTCGGTGGCCTGTGTATAAATAAATAAATATCAGGGGACAATGTCACACCAATTGACCTAGTCCCAAACTAAGCTCAAGGTTTGTATTATGGGTATTAGACAACGATATAAATACTGAAATAGAGAAATATATTCTATATATTTAATATAGAAAACATCCATGACTCAGAAACAAATATTCGCGCTCATCACACTAATATCTGGGATTTGAACCCAGGACCGCTAGCTTCGTAGGCAGGGTCACTACCTGTTTTTTATGTTCTGTGGTCACTACCAACTAGGCCAGCGCGTACTTCCTTGTAATTGTTTTTGTGCAATAAAGAGTTTACATAGATACTCTTAATAAATATGTATATACCTATAGCGTCCATGTATTGGAAGAGGTTGGTCTTGTTAGTACCTTCAGGCAAAGTCCAAATACCTAGTCATGCCGCAACTAACTGGCTACTCTGAGGTTTACCAGCCTCAAATAAGGCAGAGGAATGTTAGTCATAATATCGACGACAACAATGCCAATTTTCTGTCGATCAACGTATCTAAATGTATGAACATGAACATTAACATTGTCTTGTGTTGTGTTCTTTGCTTTGTTTTTTCTGTCTTTCTTTTTCTATGCACCACTTTTGTTAGTACTATGATTATTTGGTGGACTGGTAGAGAATGCCATTAGGCATTAAGTTCGCCATTTGTATTTTTTTGTGCAATAAAGGTTAAATAAATAAATACGTATTACAGCTGCCGATGAGCAGTCAGTTGAACTTGTCCATAGATTTAAAGCTGATATACTTTGGCTCCCTTAGACACTACACAATGCACCCTACGCGTGACCGCGGGCTGCCTACAACAACGATCTACTTAATGATACAATGCTATTACTTTTAGGGTTGGTAAAAAGATAGAGATATAAAAATACAGAATACAGAAGGAATGTGATGTAGTAAAAACATTATTCCGGCGGGATTCCGGTGGATGCAGATAGCTCGTCACCCGTCGTTGTGGCGATTGGGGAAGGCCTATGTCCTGCAGTGGACGTCGCTGAAATGATGGTGATGATGATGAAAGACACTATGTGCATGAGAACCTTGTATACACAGTTAAATATTTTCATTTTCATATAGTGTGTTTTTTAAGCAAATGTTAGCCTTAACCGTGCGTTAATTCTACGTTTGAATTTGTATCTTTTTTAATAAATACGAGGTTTTACAAAACGAATCCATTGACTGTAGTCAAGTTTTTTGACATCAAAAGTAGGTAAAGTGTTTTTTAAATACTTTAGGTATCTTAAGTATTATTTTTTGATAGAAAATTCGACCAAAAACTGTTAAAACATACTGTTTTCCATCAACAAGTTGCGCTCTATTACTTAAACTTTACATAGACCAACGCAACTGTGCAATATCAATTTAAGTTTTCCGATATTATTTTATAACATCACTTTATTGATAAAGATATGATCATCAAGAAATGATCAGTTTACTTCGTCTTTATTGGCTAGGTTCATATTGTGTGTAATGTCGGCTATCTCGAGACGTGCTTTGTTTGTGTTAGAGCCGTCGTAAAGCACGTCTAACGTCTAACGCGTCAAGCTTCGGCTATTCGAACACTCGTGTCAGAGGTAGTCGTGACGTCGCATTCGTCAGGAGGCGGTGCAAGTTACTAGATTCAGAGGTTTTGCTTGAGTTACAATTACTATCGCTTCATCAAGACTGGACCAGAACTTTGATGTTGCATGCTAAAAGATGTAATGCTTAAATGCATACTTTAAGTGATATAAGTACCTAGAAAGATTTTTAGGAACCAGATATTAGTGGATTCTGTGTGGATCGTGAACAACGTATTCAACTCTTGCGATTGACCTTTTTTTGAGGCCGCACATGCTCAAAAAATATTTATTGTGAGAAATTAGTGAAACTGTCTAGTGGCAGTGTGGCTTATGCAGGTAATAATGAGGCCTAATATAAACTAGTCTAGCTAGTATTTAAATTACCTACTATATTAAAATTAAAGGCTTTACGTTATTATTATTATTATTTATTTTTGGCGAGCAGCGTAGAGCTGATATGCCGGTTTTACACAGTGTTTATAATAGTTTATTGTATAAAATAGTTCAGTTTAAAAAAAAAGTCACTTTCACTACCTTATCTAACTGGTACTGGTGTATGGTAGATGATTGAATTTTTTTTCCCTTTTTCTTCTTTTCTTTGCAATATAACGAGATCTCATCACCAGCGGGCCTAGTATATACAATATAGATAAAGCATCCGCCACTCTCTCACTTTAATCGTGTTAGAAAGTGACGGATGCTTTATATCCACATTTTGTCACGCGATAAACGCAAACATAATAGGCCCCCTGGACTTTTAGCGGCATACTCATAGCAGTATAACATACGTTGTTTGTTCAAAATATTTACATTTCCTGATAACTGACTGATTCTAATTTAGAATCAAATACAAACGCATTCAAATACATGCGGCATTTTTTTCTAAAAGAAAGCGCTATCTGTGTATCGTTTCCGGTTACCATAAAAGACTTGCGAAAGACTGCGAGAAAATTTGATGACTTCCTAAATTCTATCCCCGCTTGCGTGCTTGCCTTGCCCCACACGGCTAGGGTGGCCCATGAAATTGTGCATTACCATCATTGTACTACGACCTTACATTAAAGGGACTGTGACCCCAGGTCTGAGCCAGGATATGATGATGGCCATGCGAAGTGTTATGACGCCGACCGTGTATTGTGCGATTTGAATAATTATCGGCGGGGATAGGGTTAAGGGTTATTGTTATTGGAGATAACGAAGGTTTAACGGTTGTTTAGGGTAATAGAAGTAATCTTATGTTGGTGCAGATTTATCTGAGGGTCTTATCTGACTAGGTATACTTTAACTGACGACACATGTTTGTGATGTCTTGTTGAACTAATAAAGTTAGGTTAACTCGTAGAAACTAAAATAAATAAAATAATAAATATAAGGGGACAATCTTACACCAATTGACCTAGTCCCAAACTAAGCTCTAGGCTTGTATTATGAGTACTAGACAACGATATAAATATTTAAATAGCGAAATATATACTTAAATATATAGAAAACATCCATGACTCAGGAACAAATATTTGCGTACATCACACAAATATCTGCCCTTACCGGGATTCGAACCCAGGACCACTAGCTTCGTAGGCAGGGTCACTACCCACTAGGCCAGCGCGTCGTCCAACTGAGTAAGAAATTGATTTAAGACCTCGAGCGCAGGTTAAAGTACAGGAACTTAGACCAGGACCTTCAAGGAGTATCCGATGCTGACTCGAGCTTCAATTGTATTTTCCTTTTTTGACCCTATTGCAATAGTATTGTTTGCAAATCGACCGACTTATCTATCAAAATAATTAGTCCAGCAGAGTTTTTGTGCAATTTTGCCCATACATTATAATGACGATGGCATTTTTGACACGTCTAGATGGCATATGCATTGAATGTTGGGTAATAAGTACACGGTAATCCATCATTTTACCGAATTTCACTTCATCGATTGTATCATTTCATCGAATTTTATTGGAGCGAACGCTATTTTCTACTGAAACTATGATGTTTTCAGGATGTCTTAAACATAGTTATGTACAGGTCGATTCACAAGAGCTGGCACGAATGGATTGAATGATGAATGAAAGTATACTAGTGTGTAAAATAGTAACAGGTTTTCGGTTTGAAATTCGAACATCGGTTCAAAGGACGGCACTCACACAATGATAGGTGACATTACTTTCGTTCAATTCATTCGTGCCAACTCTTGTGAATCGATCTGTAGGTTAGGTTACACTTTTGAATACCTGACAAAAATTACTCTTGCAGCGAGAAATGCTTTTCAATAAAATTAAAAATGTGCTTAACGATACGTTCATTGAAAGGTGTTTAAAACTATTCTTCTTCTTAAAGTGCCTCCCCAACTTAGTGAAGGTTGGCTATCAGCTGCTGGAATCTGTCCCTATCTTTTGTTTTGCTTTTCGGACGCGTTCGTAATTCCAGTCCACTCCTGGATGTTGCAAAGCCACGACTTCTTTCTTCGCCCAATTCTTCTTTTGCCAGTAACTTTACGCATTATAATTAGTTGCAAAAGTTGATATCTGTGATGCCTGAGCATGTGCCCGAGATATGAGGTTTTTCGCTTTTGAATTATTAGATTGATTTAAATCATATGATTTTTGTAGAACGTGTGTGTGTCTTAGACTATTTAGGAATAAGGGTGCATCATACCAGTCGGGAGTCGGGTTTTAGTATCAAAAAGATGAAGAATTTTAATATGAACTCAATTCGTCTGAAGAGTGTTTACGTATTTATGTTACTCGAATGTATTTTGAAACGGAACGGTGAGCATGCCATTGTTCACTTTTATCTTAAGTGCTTGTAAGGTAAATATTAATAGCACTTAATATTTAAGTTGCTTGAGGAAATCCTGAGTTAGAAATTGATATTATCCGAAGTCGGGTTGATAGAATTTTAAGAAACGTTATGACAAGAGAGCAAAGTGTATGTGTTTGTGCTCAAATTTATTATGAAATATGGTAACAAATGGGAGGGAGAATGGAAAGAAGGACAGAGAGAGAGAGAGTAATTTGACCGCCTGGAACTGTTACTCTCTTCTCACACGCACTATTCACATATTTTAATTTATTGCACTTTGATTCGTCACTGTCATTCACCTGTCACTAATAAACACATGATATACATCTTAGCCTGTTTGTGCAAAATGTGGTTACAGAATTAACAACTGGCTGTTAAAGTTGTTGGTAATTCTGTAGCTCTGCCTACCCCACTCTGGGATAAAGGCGTGACGGTATGTATGTATGTATGTATGATTCGTCCAAGTATATGTCACGTTTATAACTTCCGACTGCGTACACTTAACCGGTTGGTTTTCGTAAACACGATCGGGTTTCGATACCGCTTGCGATCAATCGGGTCGAATGCGCTATCGTTAATTAGACTTACCCATTGTTCCGGCGGTGTCGAGAGAATGAGCTATTTTCTCAACCTCGATTAACTTACTATTGATTAGTAAACGAACAGATAACGAGGTAAGGTTAAGACGTGCTTCCAAGCGACAAGAACGCGCGGTAAGAAAGAATTAAAACAATGTGTTTAAGCTGATTGAAAAACCACAATTCAGGAACCTTTAAATAACTAGTAGTAGACTATAAGTAACTAACTTATTCAGGAACTTAGAAATAAGTAACTTCCTAAATCTTACAAGGCAACTATTACATTTTATAACAATCTGACTGAGGGTGGAAATGGACCAGTTGCCTCAGTATCTCAGTGTTTGATTCAATATTGGCCCTGGATGACTACCTGTGCTTGAAAATATGCTCCATCCTTATCTATCATGATTACAATTGAGTTGGACAGAAACGTATAAAGAAAGAAAGAAAAAAAAAATACATTTATTCACTACAGACACAAGACACATAGAAAAAAAGTAAAAACAGAAGACAGCAATAAAAAAGTAGTTAATGTGTCCTCGCGGTGATGAGTGCTCTTATTGAAATAGGTTTATAGTGCGTTTACGAATAGATGGTTAATCTAACACTATAATAAAGTTACGCGCGATGTAAGAAAGCATTCCTTTTAAATATTAAAAATATTAAAAATATTAAGAACTTTGATTTATCGTTGTCTAATACCCATTGTACTGCTCAGAGCTTAGTTTGGGACTAGGTCAATTTGTGTAAAATTGTTTCCTCGTAGTATTTATTTATTTATTTATGATATTCCCGAAAGGTTCATGTAAACTGTTAAACGTCCACTAATTCCGATAAGTACGAAACCTTTTTCAAAAGCAGTAGCCTCATCTGTTTACCACCTACATCATAAAACCCTGATCCAAAGCATTCCACAGACTCGTTAAATTTAAAAGGAAATATTATTAAGAATGCCATTGTGATATTATATTATAGGGACGTGTCAATGGGCCGCAAGAACCCGCTAAGTGACCTTATGGTGGTCTCCATTTGCACCTCTTTTTAGGGTCCCGTACCTAAAGAACGCCATACGGGACTACTAAGCTTACACCGTACAGTATTCTCAGTTTCTTTATACCGTTCGGCTGGCCATTGCCATCACGCGTGCACTCGCAACTGTCAGTATATTTGTCACTCGTGTGTCATAGAAAAACGAAAATTGCCGATCGGTATTAAGAAAATGGTTGCACTGTACACCTATCTGTATGTGTTCTATTTTTAAGATAGATTTTTTCAACCGTTAAAGTTAGTTAGATCATCTATTTTTTTGAATTTACCCAGTATACATGCAGCCACATTCGAATGCGATATAGGAGTACTTTGTAGGTACTAAATATAAGTACCTACCAAAAAGAACGGGGGTGTGATTCTCTCAAAAACGCGGTCGACGAACGAACGAGTGAATGTCGAACTGACGAGTTTAAGTAGTCCCGTCAGAGCGACCAAAACACTTTTTAGCGCGTGCATTTACAATTTGGCAGCATGTCTTCTGTCGATGAGATGTCGTATAAGGCTGCCTAATTGAGAATGCACGCGCTAAAATGTGTTAGTAAAAAAATTAATACGTTGCAAACTCTAAAAAAACAACAATGAAATGAAATCTGCCAAATGTGAGTCCGACTCACACTTGACGAGTTTTTTCGCTTCGGCAAGTTATTTGACCCCAAGACGAGCATTAGACATATTTAGGTGTTTATGGGTGTCGTAAGTAGGGCCCAGTTTGTACAAGCAATCAATGGTTATAGGCGATGGGGAATAAATATGGTAAACTTGAGTAGGTAGAGACAAATTGGTTGCTTCATTATACTGATATATTGCTAGCTTCCTAATAGCTTTCAGATATCACGCTTACAGTCGCAAATAATTGACGACGCGCTGGCCTAGTGGGTAGTGACCCTGCCTACGAAGCTAGTGGTCCTGGGTTCGAATCCCGGTAAGGGTAGATATTTGTGTGATCAGCTCGAATATTTGTTCCTGAGTCATGGATGTTTTCTATGTATTTAAGCATATATTTTTCTATATAAGTATTTATTTCGTTGTCTAGTACCCATAGTACAAGCCTAGAGCTTAGTTTGGGACTAGGTCAATTGGTGTGAGATTGTCCCCTTATATTATTATTATTATTATAACAGTATATTTGTCTCTTGTGTGTAATAGAAAAACGAATATTGCCGATAGATAGAAAATGGTAGCACTATACTTTCTATCAACAGTGGCTCTAGACAAGATGTGTTACAATACATACGCGTAGAGTGAGACTAGACCAGTTGCTTAACGCTAACGTAAATGATTTTCGAAAACTGACAAAATGTACGGAATTGACGTGTGCGCTGGACGCGACCGTCTGACAGCTTACGTCAATTCTATACATTTTGGATAACGATAACGAACGCTAAAGTCGCCGTCAATAGAACTTACAAAAGATGTAAACAAACCCAAACGAACCAATTCATAATGATTACTCGATAATCACGTACCTACTTTTAAATATCAAGTGAGGTCTTTGCAACGTTTTTACTCTAGATGATTATTTTCATATGAAGTTTAAGATGTTGTTTTCGATATATTATGCTCTTTACACTTATTATTATGGTATTAAAACGATTACCATGATGATATCTCTTATCGATTTGACAGTGTAAAGGCTTCCAAGACGTAAACAATAGGTACGATTGCTCACGACTTCGACGTCTACTGTTCACTTTAATGTTACAAGCGATTAAATTAGACCATGTAAAATAAATTCTAAAAGTACTTACGACTTAGAGACCTTTAAGAAGTCGAGCCTTCTCTTTCCTTAAAGGTCGGCACTTGCGATTTGCTGGAGTTTATGGGTCACAGTGATTACTTTTACCATCAGTTTACACACTTGTCGAAAGAAGAGCAGCGTGGATTTACATTAAAAAAATATGCCGGGTACTTATCGACGTAAGGGTAAGTCGACGCGTCGGCCTAGTTGGTTCCCGGTATGGGCAAATATTTGTGTAATGAGCACCATGTTGGTTTCTGAGTCCTGGATGTTTTCTATGTATACAAGTATTCATTTCTCTACATATAAATATAAATCGTAGTCTATTACTCATAGTAAAAGCCTAGAGCTTAGTTTAGGACTAGATCAATTTGTGTGATATTGTTCCCAGATATTTATTACCCAGCGTTTTATTTTTCAAATAGTAATAACAATTTATAAAAAGAAAATAAAAAAGCACTATAAAAATAGCATAGTGCTTCTAGCATGTTTTATGAAACGCATTTTCCTTAGTTATTGAAGTCCGGTTCAAAACGGAATAATCAATAAATACTTGCCCACTACGCGAATTTAAAAGATATATTTTTTTAATCCGGTTGCGTTACCTGATAATAAAGGCTAGCGTCGAAAGCATTATGCCTCTCACTTCACACAGTGGGCCCGCGCGCGGACAAAAACGTTTCATTATGACGAGAAATGCCGCCGACGTAGACTTACATTCTTGATCCTTACATCAATTTATCGTTTAACTCAATTTTCAAGTTTATAGATTTCATATTTCGCTTATTGAATACAAAACGGACACATTCCAAAATAATTTGCTCTTCCATTAAAAATCGTATTCCAACCGCTTCTAATTTTAAAATGCTACACTGACACATTTCGGTTTGTGTCCGTTTTGTATTCAATGAACGATTTGTTATAATAAAATTTTACTTACGTTTTATGAGAGGATTATGTTAATTGTAAAACTTAATAAATATATTCAATGCATTTTACAAAAGAAATATGTCTTAACGCATATCCTGGCTCGGTTAGAAATACAAAAATGTAGGAGTTGCCATTAAATGATCTTTTTTCCTTTAATTAATTTAATGTTACTGAATATCAACTATCAAGTCATCGTATGCCGCAACCCACTGGTCAACTTTCAACGATGATGTGGACAAAAAACCTGAACAAAACCCACGGGTGCCGACAAAGTGAGGTATAACATAACTTTTAAGGGCGCCCATTGTTACCGCTAGGTGGCGATTAACAGTTAATAATGCGGTTTTGTCAAAGTAGTTTACATAATGTCTGGAATTGTAGTTTTTGTCTGCCAATTCGTGCGGTTGAGACCAGTAGGGCTGGTTTGGGATTCAAGTTATTTAAAATTGATTTGTTATCGTGAAAACTTTTTGTGATAGCTGATGATGTGATAGTTTGATGGTTATTCCGGTTGGATCTTTTAAAATGATCGGGATAGTTAAGAAAAAGTGGATCGGACAAGAGTTGTGTTCGTTGTTTCGGTTTTTAATCGGTCATTTCGATGTAAAGGTCGTCGGTACTTAACAATGCCAACGAGCGTATAGATCAATGTATGATTGTCGGAAGAGATGAGCTACGAAATCTTTGAGAGATCAATATTTTGCTCTTCGCCCCCAAACGTAGGTTAGTACTTTTTTTCAGTTTAATTTTCGAATGCATTTTCAAATATACATCTGATTTTTAATTTTCTTACAATATTTAAAACGCTGTAATAAGCAGTTTGAAAAAAAATACTGCAACATTATTAAAAATTAAAAATTAGGTACTTCGCTTCTAGCAGCTTACTTGAACTATGATAGAAGTTATATTACACAACGAAAAGCCGATATGAGTTTTATCATTTTTAATGATCTCATCGTTATTTTAAAGTTTCTGTAGTGATGATGGTAATAAAGTCATCTTATTGTTCAATAATTATTGGTTCAGGAAAAACACGTCCGGCCACTCCTATTTTTAAAGCTGATATCTCTTAAACGGCTGAACCGATTTCCATGAAACCTAGCTGAGAACCATCCCGATCAAACTAGCTTTTCAAAGCCATCTGTTTCGGAGCTACGACGCCATAGCCACACATACACGGAAGTAATAAAAACAAGAACTCATGCAAGCTCGCAGTCAAAAAGTAGGTACAAAATACACTACGAAAATGGGTATACTTGCTGGTATTGGTTGTAACAAATAACCACTTACCCCACTTATAAACGTGGAATAGGCTTGGAATAGTTTATGCCATGCTTTGTCACTTTCTGTCAGATGCATATGTCACAATTATTATCATTTATACTGGTGTTGTGAGCGAGGCGACTTTTCATTCGTGCCACATATAAACCTTTTACAGGTTTCCGAAGCGCGTCTTAAATGTAAGGAATTCATTGTATTTATAGCAAAAAAAATTATTAAGTACCTACACTCGCTTTGTAAATAATATCCCTCTTTTTTTCAGTGGTTACTAAAAATAAACATACTAACTGATTTTACAGACATCACATAGTTCGCTGCTTAAATGCAAGAGTGCCACAAAACAAAAAAATATATACTTTGATTTAAAACTAAAAGTATAATAGCATTCCGAATTTAAATGCAACACAAACACATTTTGATTTGTGGCCCTTTTGCATTTAAGCAACGAGTTGTTCTCTGTACTAACTGACTACTACACACCGACACCGACACCGGTCTGACTACTAGCCAATTCTCACGTTTGGCTCGACAGATGCCAGTCCGATAAGCAAAGCAACCGCAAAGGTTACGCAAATTACTACAAACTGCACTCAGCCTGAAGCGAATTGATGGCTAAAGCACATGCCTGCTCTAAAGTAGGTTCTAGCTGTCTTGCTCGAACGTTTATGGGGAGACCTGTCTTGAAACATATTTGATAGATGCATTCTGTTGAGAATAGTACCGTTAAGTTAGCCAGACTATATAAGGAATCCATACTAGTATTTATAAATGCAAAGGTAATTTTGGTTTGCTTTTTTGTGAAGCATCTAGACTGATTAAATTTACCAGTATAGAGGCATTCCATCTTGGTCCTCAGGATCGGCAACGCATTTGCGGCTTTAGGATTGCAGTCTTAAGACAGTAGTCTTGAGAATGCAAATGTCTATGGGTCACAGATCCCACTTACCATCAGGTGGCGTGTGTGCTCGTTTGCCAACTCCAACCCGTTTAATAAAGTTGTTACGAGGATAGTTTGAAACCCAGGACATATAAGATAAGATAAGATAAAGATAAAGAGACATTTATTCGCAACAATACAAAATAACATTAGGTACATAGATACAAAAAATAAGACACAGAAACAGTTGCGAAACGGTCCCAACTCAGCATTCGCTAGCAGTAAAAGCCAGCACTGTTCTTCCGTTGGAACCGCTTGGTGATGAGATGGAAAGTGACACACTTAATACAAAATAACATAAAATGAAAAACATCAAGGATCAAAATTTAAATCATTTGTTCGAGATTATCTCGAACGACCATAAAAATAACACCCTGTTAAGGTTGGCAACACTAAGGAAACAGAAAACAAAAGACTAGTCTATGGGAATGCAAACACAGCAAGCAAATCAATATAGGTTACGTAACAATAACAAAAATTGGTGTCTACCAAGTCTTTTTAGAAATAAAATAAAAATAATGTTTACCTAGTTGGTTTTACATTTACAAAAATTACACTACTGTGCAAAATAACAAACAAACAGTCTACAGAGTGACAAGCGGACGGCAAGAAAAGGAATACAAAAACAACTACTGAGTCGTATAATAATAGAAGGACTTAGTGTACTTTTTATTCCAGAAAATTGGACTGTTATCGTTGCCTCGGTAAAACATCCGTCACTTTCGTACTTACATACTGGTCAGAAAGTGACATATTTTATTCGCGTTTATCCACATCGATAAACGTCTATCCATATAATGAAAAAGATAGAAACAGAAGTTTGAACCACATCTAATAAGTTGTATTCTTCTTATTATAGCCCCAAAATCGTATGATAAACAGTTCACTGACAAATTGTAATTCAACCGAGGGCACTAATTAGTGCAATTCGTATCAGCTAATTGGCTAAAACAGGTTTTAGTTTCACTGCGTTTTCGTGTCCTGGTTCAGATATTTTAGTCCAGATTACGATTAATTACAAGTTTAAAAAGTACTTGACAAAGTTATCGTGTAATTTACCGCGCTAATTAGTTCAAAAGGGTTATAGTTGGGTTGCTTAACTTTTATTATGGAGTACATTTGGTTTGTGAATATGACCTGCATTTAATTGCATTAATAATGATTATAAAAATGCGGCAGAAAGTAAAGGACTCTACATACCGAACTTGCCACCCGCTGACTTGGCGACATTATGTTGCTAAGTCTGTTAGAGGCCTTAAATTGCAGGATTATGAAGTTAAAAATTTCCATACAAAATGCGATAACGATTCCCTTGAAACTAGTCCGATTTTTGCGATGTTTAAATATGTTGTTGATATTTTGAAAAACTAGGTCTGTAATATTCAAAAATCGTAGAAATCGGATTTGAGTTTTTTCATTGCAATTTTTTTTTCTGTTTCTGTTCTTTGCAAAAATTTACCCTGTTTTCCGAGGGCATGTCAGGAAAATTCCCGTCAGCTGGTGACCGCTGGGGACTTATGGATCTCCCGAGAAGCAACGTAGTAAAATAGCACAACTCCAGTGTGTAGAGCCTTAACACTAAGGTCGTCCTCAATAGAACTTGCAAAAGATGTAAACAAAACCAAATGAACCAATTCACCATGCTTAATCGATAATTACGTACTTTTAAAGATCAAGTGAGGTCTTTGCAATGATTTATACACTAGATCAGTATTTTTATAATAAGTTTTAATATGAAGTAGCTATTTACTACACGTTATTCCTAATAAAAATACGTTTGGTGAAAATTTGAGGTTATGTGTCAAACAGTACCTACTAATTTGTTTACATCGTTCACAAGTTCTATTGACGGCGACTTTACTATTTTTGACTCGAACCTCATGCTACTGCCATTACCACGATATTACTACTTCACATATGATTAACAGAAAATAATCAATAATCAGAGACCAGTTTTCGTGCGGAAACGTCAGTTTTTATGACAAGTTATCTTTGAAACGTTATGATTAAGAGATACACGTGCATAATCACTTGTTTTACATTCGGTTGTGATGGGAAAGCCAATCAAACGGGCCTCGATCAATAATTAACACGGTATGTTAATGACTTCTTTTAAAAACGGTTAAATGAGCTTGCAGTTATTTTATTAGGCCATAAAAGAGATAGTAAACTGATATTTTTTTGTTGAAAAAAAGTATGCAGCAGTGTTGTAAAAATTTAAGATTAAAGTAATGTAGGTAAATATGCAACGTTTCGATGTTTTAAATATAAAATGGAGGTAGCCTAGCTTCTCAGATGGTTTCTTACCTTCTTATCACTAACGCGCAATAGCTAAAGTGTGCTTGAAACATGCTGTCCTTATCTGTCATTATTACATTTGAAATTGACTAAGGGACAAAGAATACTTTTACTAGAATAGGTTTAATGTGCGATTATGAATAAGGGCCAAGGGGGTTATTAATTGTAAGTTTTAACCCGTCTCCTTCAACACTTTATTGCTTCTTTTAAGAGATACGACTAACAATAGCGTTAACAACATGACAATGATAATGGTTTTGAGCTCATTAATCAACTAGGGAATGCAATTTAATCGGTTACTAACCGTTTTTGTATGAAAATAACCGTTTAAAGCCGGTTATATCCCAAATTGGAACTAATTTGACCTGGGAATTCCAGTTTGTTTTAGGCCATCTTGTTTTAATATCCCAATCATACTATTTTGTGATTGTGATTTCTCAAAATCACAAATACTAAATACGGTACAGGCTCAGGCTAGTTTCAAATCCACCGGATACTGCTTTAACTATGTGATTTGTGTAAATAAAATAAAATCACAATTACAAAATACGGTACAGGCTCAGCCTAGTTTGAAATCCACCGGATACTACTTCAACTATGTGATTTGTGTAAATAAAAAATATTTTATTCTATATTGTAAACGTCATAACGGCTCTCATCCATTTTACAGTAAGAGCTACATTTACATATAATTACGATATAAAAAGCAATATGGCCTGGAACAAATATATTTTAGTCTAATATTTAATATCATAGAATGGGCTTTAATAATCCTGTTAATAGGCTGTAAAATATTGTTATATAATCATAAATAAAACCAGAACTATCACGCATTAAGAAGAAAGATATGACTTAGACCTTTAGGCTGCGTTTCCACCAGAGCTGTACGAGGCAGCTGACCGGCGTCGATGAAAAATCCACCAATAGGATAGTGATGCTTAGACCCCGTTATCTTGTTGCACTGACATTACTTTTCACTAGAGCGTGAATGCTTTTTTTATCGACTATCTAAATGTCGATAGTGTATGTCACTGATAATTTCAAAGAGGTGTCACTAGGTACTACTTATTAGTTTCTGACCCACTGAAAAGCCTGAACGGGGTGAATAAGTGGCCATACTGAACCACTTTCACTATGCGGCTAACCCTGAAATGGCTGAAATCTCAAAAACATATTTGGACTTTTCATACATTACGAGTTTTACGAGAGACACAACCAATAAAAGTCTAGAGTGTACGTTAGTTAGGATTAATCATATATTCTCCACAATAATTACAATAAATTTTACACAATAATATAAATAATATAAACATCGATATCAAGAAGGTCGATAAAAAAATCATTCACACTCTACTGAAAAACAATATTTATGCGACAAGATAACGGGGTCTATGATGCTAGTAAAACAAAATAATCCTATTGCCGCTTCGCTGGCCCGCACAGCTTTAGTGGAAACGCAGTCTTACGATACCCCACTGGCAATTTTTTGATAGAAGACCTAAGTTTTTACTATCGCTTAAATCAAACCTTACCTAACCTACGTATATCAACTAAATTATACATTTAATCCAAAATAGCTCCAACGTACCTAACATAAATTCGGAAAAATACAGAAAAAAATATTCGGAATTTTAAGGATACAAAAAAAACCGTGGGTGCCGAGTTAATAATAACTTCCCGTTGGAAATATAAATATAAAACCGAGAAACGTTTTCACGACCGTTTCTCGACTAAATAGGATTTACTTAAGTATTAAAGCCTAATGGGCCTGTCCCCCCGATCGCCTCACGACCGTCGCGCGCAGAGATTAACTGCGTCTTGAAGACAGGCTTTTAATGTTTTCACAAATGTATTTCATTAATAATTATATACTGAAAATAAGCTTTATATACATAATAATTTATTTTTATAATATTGTTTATGTAAAATAATTTAAAAGTTAAAAAAGCCGAATTAAAACTAGAATCCGTATGGCAACTTGACTGACGTTTATGAATATTTTATTAAAATCGATTTCTAATTACATTTCCAAGTGAATAAGGCTGCCGTAAGACAGGGCATTTTGGCCATCCTTAGAGGAAGTTTATTTCCAAAATTCAGAAATCTTTCGGTTAACTAGATATTAACATTAAAATTAATATACGAATGAGGTAAAATCTTGTCCATTGTGTTACCAAAACGCGATGACGTTCTCGGTAACGAAATGGAAATCTACAAATGTTTCTTGGGGACATAATATGTGTATTGGGATTATTTTTTGTTATCAAAATTACAAATCCATGAACACCTTAGTCTATTTTCAGTCTGCATATAAAATTAAAATTAAAAACCATTTATTTCAGATATACATCCATATCGTCCCCTTACTTCTAGAACCGCTTAAAGTACCTTTTAGGCAAAATCAAGGTACGAACATCGTTAGAAAGTACTTTTCAATATCTACGTGTTGGTAAAACCCGTTTTTTAATACCATGCTCCGTTCCTGAGATAGCCTCTAGCTTAAAGTAGTTTAACGGCGATTTTTTTAATATTGAACAAGCAAAAGCTAGTAAATGGTTGTTATAATCGATATTTTTAAATTTTTAAGAAGAAAAACATTTTGTCCTCATTAAAGTGGTTTTAGCAGGTTTCATGTTTAAATAAAATACAATTTAGTTACTCTAATAAGATACTAAACATGTGTAGTAGTTTTTTGGTGCTAACCATAAAATATAAACGTTTATTTTGCCATCTACAAAAACATTCAAACCAATCGATAATATATTTTTCCACTTCCTAATTAGTCAAAAGTCAAAAATATTAATCAGCAAAAACAACAAAAACACATTATAATGTGTTTTGTTTGCATCTTTTTTGCTTTTGCCGGTAGAATCCGATACAGCAAAAACCGCTTAACGTGCGCGTACGCGCTTCACGCTGTACTCCCTAGTGAGGGCCTCCCCGCTAGGCGCTAACCGCACTTACGGCGCTTAGTCGCGTCTCACCTGTTTGCAAGTGTCGACGCCGATTGCGTGCACGCATGTAATATTTACCTAATAACAGTGATGACAAGGGTTAAAACATGAATTCCCGTACAAAAAATGTTCAGCTTGGTGCTTGGAAACAGTGGTTTGCATAAAGGTAAGTAAAAATGACTGTTTCTATTAATTATGTTAAAACTGATAGGTTAGGTAAATCACGAGAACAATATTAAAGCTCCTACTGTTACTGTTACTAAAATCTCACTGAATAAGGCGAACTATTTTAGTCAATGTCATTTAAGACAACGAATTTGCATGTTGAACATATTAATTACGGCAAATCGCGCGGGGCGTTGACCCCAACATACCTAAACAAAAAAGTTTTCGTTATAGATGATGACAACAAGCTATCTTCTGGTGTCAATGAGTCGCCAAGTCACGGACAAATCAACCAAAGGATGGAAGTCGAATGTGAAAACAATTTAGGTAGGTATTACAACTACCTACTTCTTAACTGTTTGCCGCGGATTATAACACGTTCCTACCTACATACTTACCAGTAAATAGGTACGTCACTTAACAAAATTCAATACTACCTATTTCAATTTTAAATGTCTTTGTTTCATATTAAGTACCTATACAAAACAATTTTGAGTAGGTAAGTTTTTGATTGACTCAATTTGAAACTATGTAGGTACTTACTTAAATAAATCTTGGAAGACGATTTTAACTTACTTTTCGTTGTTGGAGATACTTGAAATTTTGCATGCTAGTGTGATGCCAATGACAATACAATAATATTATGGTACCAACGAGCTGGTATGGTGATCGAGACGTAAGGTGGCCATCAGAACTCCTCAACGGTTTATAGTAGGTCCATAGAGTTTGGATTCGTTTGAGTCGTCTTTCAATAGCGAGTTTGTTATCAATAGTACAAGTACAGTCGGCAACAATAAAGTGTCAGCAAAATGAATTTTTTAGGAAAAACTTTTTAGGGTAAAGAATTAGTTATTCTACAGTGTATGTATTAAAATTATTTATTGCACAAAATGAAAAAAGAAAATACAATGTGTACAGAAAAGGGATGTAAGTTAAGTACATAACTTAAAGCTAGTACCTATTATGTTTCAGATAACTGTAATCCAGAGCCGCAGCCGACACTAGCAGTGACGAAGAATAACTTTTTTTTTTATATATCAGTGGGAGGCAAACGAGCATGTAGGTTACCTGATGGGAAGTAAATACCACCGCCCATAAACACCATCAGCTCAAGAAGAGTTGACGGTGCGTTGCCGGCCAATAAGGGAGATGTAAGCTCTTTTCTTGAAGGCACCCATGTCATAACTGGTGGGAAATACCGCTCGAAGAGCTCATTCCACAGTTTCACTGTACGAGGCAAAAAGTGCCTAGTGAAACGCACGGTGGAAGAACGCCCTTCATCAAGGTGATGTTGATGGAACCTGGCATTGCGACGAGTAGTTCGGTGGTGGAACTCTGCGGCCGGTAAAAGTCCAAATAATTCATCAGAACACTCCCCGTTGTAAAGCCTATACAGCACGCAAAGTGAACTGACGTCCCTTCGGATAGAGAGGGAATCCAATCGGACGGAGAGCGCTGGGTCGTTGACGATTCGAACCGCTCTGCGTTGTATCCGGTCAAGTGGAAGAAGGAGGTATTGGGGTGCCCCAGCCCGAGATGAGAACAGTACTCCATATGCGGCCGAACCTGAGCCATATAAAGTTGGAGGCAGTGATCAGCTGTGAAGTACCGTCTTGCTCTACTAAGCACGCCAAGCCTCCTGGAAGCCAATTTGGCTTTATCTTCCAAATGACTACGGAACTTAACGTCATGAGAAATGTCAACGCCCAGGATTCCGATACTGGGCTTGATGGCGAGGGAAGTGCCTTCGAACTGAGGTGTTGTGACGAAAGGGCTTTTCTTGGCTGATAACACGCACAGTTGTGTCTTAGTGGGGTTAAATTGGACCAGGTTGAGTCTGCCCCACTTTGAGACCGCCTCCAGCGATGACTCAGTTTCAGACACAAGCTTTGCTCGGCAGTCTTCGGTGTCGGCTCGAGAGAGATTACTCCGGCCAAAGTAGCGCGTGTGACTAGTGCTATCATCTGCATAGCAATAAATGTTACTAATCTGCAACATATCGTTGATATGCAGAAGAAACAGCGTAGGGGACAATACGGGCATGAGTTTCGAGCATGAGCCATCAACTGTTATTTGGATGCTCTTTCCCGTAAGAAAGCTGGCTGCCCATTTACAGAAACTCTCTGGGAGCCCATAAGAAGGCAGCTTCGACAAAAGTGCTTTGTGCCAAACCCGATCAAAGGCCTTCGCTACATCCAAACTAACGGCCAATGCCTCGCCCTTGCTCTCCACGGACGCAGCCCAACAATGAGTGAGGTAAACTAAAAGATCACCAGCTGAACGCCCACGGCGGAAGCCATATTGGTGGTCACTTAATAGCTGATTATCCTCCAGATACCTCAGCAGCTGACGATTAATAACATGTTCCATTATCTTGGAGAACAAGGATGTTAAAGCGATAGGCCGATAATTTGATGGATTTGAGCGAGTACCCTTTTTTTTTTTTTGGTCTACTCCTACGTGTTTTTTATAACCCTAATAAACAATTTTTTAAACCTATGTGACGTTTATTTTAGTTTTAACCACTAATTTCTCCAGTCAACACCAATGTTTGTCTCAATGTTGCTTTTTATCTAATAAACGCCTTATTAGTAAACATAATCCGATGAAATTTTGTAAACGAATAGTTTTAAGTTTTGAATAGTGCAAACTTTACAAAACATACCGCTATATCTTGTAGAGACGGGGCAGTCGGTAAAGTAAGTTACAGTACAAAACATACTAGTAACATATTAGCATTTTAAGTGCACTTAATTCTGAAATATCATATTCTCTACAGCCAAAACCAACTAACTGACTCGTGACTGTAATATAAACTAAGATAACTGCATAATTAATCACAATTCCCAATATTTTTCTAGTCCAAAGTGAAACTTATATAAGTAAGAAAGTTAAACTTTGAATTAATACTGCCGAAGCCTATTAGTTTAAAAGATACGAATAAATTGACTCTACAGCAAAAAACGCTTATCTGCACCACCTTTTTTACAAAAGCCTCAATTTAAACCATTTGTTTAAAGAATATATAATTTTTTTACTTACAGTTTTGATTACTAATAACCTCTCCTTATAAAATCTATAATATCATTCACTTAGAATTGGGTTTAACTAGACATTTAAACACTCAAACCTTTAAATGCGTTTTTCTCAAAACTATACTTCATGCAGTTAAGCGGTTCTAGAAGTAAGGGGACGATATTGTTAGTAACATGCCTATTTTATGTTAGTTGGGTTAAGGATAGAAAAATTAAAAACAAAATTAAAAAATTACGTTATTTATAAAAAGAACGTATTTGTTTTTAATTCCCCTAATTTAAGTTTCCAAAGTGTTACAATACAATTGCAGAAATCGTTACCGTACGCAAATAAGTTCCCATCATTATCGCGTCACAAAACAAGAAGCAAAGTAAATTGGCTGTTTAATCGGCGGTAATGGCCGACGTTACCTTTAACTTTATTCGAATACGTAAACAGTAATTAGGGTTAAAAGATATAAAAGGAAGGAAAATAACTCCATTTGGGAGTAAAGTCATTCGTTGCCGTCAACTGAATTTGAATGTAATTTAACAACCTCAGGTGTGTCACAGGTCCTGAATGTGATTACAGTTCAGTACTGACGACACGATATTGAGTCGTTTTTGTATTGAGGCAAGCGACCTGGGCTATTCAATGTGTTAACTGTAGAATTTAAAAAGTCGCAGATTATATCAGCGTTGCCACTTTTATTATGTATGATTCTTGATTACACGGAAAATCATGGTTTTATGTTAAGGTAAACAAAATAATGATGGTATTAAAATAAATACTGCTATAATTAAAAGTTTCCAGTGATTCAATAATAAAATAACTGACTTAAAAATAAGGGCTTTAATTCTGCTCGGTAAAACAATATTGCCTTTGACTTGGTATCGTATTATTTTAATCGCCTCCGGAATTACTGTCAAGTAGATAAGAGCTCCAGCAAAGTGGACGATATCATGTCCAAAGCTATATTGTTTTACCCAGAATTAGAGAGAGATAGAGCTTAGACTGTGTATAGACTTGGGTTGTATAAAATTGTCCACGCAGACCAAAGTCGTATACAAGATTTAAGACTGTACCTAATTTATTTTTGGACTGCCGCGTATAGCTAGGTATGTATTTGTTTAATAATCATATCTTAATT
The DNA here is from genome assembly GCA_963966035.1 of Acleris laterana. Classification (NCBI taxonomy): domain Eukaryota; kingdom Metazoa; phylum Arthropoda; class Insecta; order Lepidoptera; family Tortricidae; genus Acleris; species Acleris laterana. The sequence continues at coordinate 7,046,285 of OZ014461.1, forward strand.
AGCACATGCTTACACATCAAACATGTAAAAGAATTTAAATAAAAATAAAACAGATACTCTTGTTATGGGACCTAGACAAGATGCTTAACGCTTACGTAAATTATTTTCGACTATGATAATCATACATTTTATCATTTTACGAAAATCCCAAACGTTAGCATTGTGTGTATATTGTCTAGGCCCGTCCAGCGTTATTCTTCGGTGTTATTTTTATATTACAGCTTAATGAAGGTTAAGTTTTTAAAGTTGTGTTCCGGCTGTTTTGTTCTGCGCCGACGCACGATTTCGTGAAATGTTGATATTTAATTAAAGTCGTTTAGCTGCAACTGACGGCGAGTAATTCTATACAATTATTGGAATCGATACAAGCTTTTGTTAATTAAGCTGCTAGGGCGATTACTTCTTCAATTATTAGGCATTTTCAAAATTATGGATTACTAGCTTCTGCCCGCGACTTCGTCCGCGTAGATTTCGATTATCGTTATCCCTCGTGAACTTTTAAATTTTCCCGGTATGTGTTAATCCAGCGTATAAGCTATCTCCATTCCAAATTTCATCCAAATCCCTCTAGCCGTTGCAGCGTGAAGGAGTAACAACACACACACACACACACACAAACTTTCGCATTTATAATATTAAGTAGTTATCACAAACACATTTGGCTTCAAACTAGGATTTTATACAGCCTTTGACACACACTTCATATAGGTACTAAAACAAATCCAACGATGTCCGCCTTGGTTGTCACAAAAAAAAAACTGAAAAACATGATCTCTGAAACAAGAGTATGAAAAGGTACCACTTAGTTCATAATTTACATAATATTGCTGCTGTGGTAAAAAAAAATATTATAAGGTATTTTATACAGACATAATCTTATAGATACTGGTACTTTGCGGGTGGTAGGACCTTGTGCAGGGTCCGTCCGGATCGCTACCACCGTCTTATCCATTAACCTACCGCCAAACAGCAGTGTTCGCATTGTTGTGTTCCGGTTTGGGGATAAGACAGCCGGTGAAATGACTAGCATAGAGGCATTCCATCTTAGTCCTCAGGGTTGGCAACGCATTTGCAGTCTTAGGATTGCTCTGCAGTCTTGTGAATGCGAATGTCTATAGGTCACAGTTTCCACTTACCATCAGGTGGCCTGTGTGCTCGTTTGTCATAACTATGCCATTAAAAAAAAAAAAAAAAAACTTTACGCGTTTAAAGATATTTATAGTGAATTATTTAGAGATAGGATATTTGTACATAATTGAGATAGATAGATAGAGAAGCTTTCACGGTTTTTAGATTGTAATTCGAAAGAATAGGTAATTTTAAGAGACCCAATTTGTATTTGACCCAATAGTTTTGTTTGAATATCTTTATTTATTTAGCAGACATTTTATGGATGACATGATTGTTTTAAATTTGGGATGGTATTTTCTAATAATTTTTAACAATATAATGATATCTAATAATAAAAAATGATTGTAATAGTGTATTAAAACATACTATTTCATACGGTTTTCGCCTTACCCGTAAGATACACCTTGGTTTCAAGCTGAAAACGAAAGTCAAACAAAGGTTAAATATACTTGTGTCGAAATATCCGAAATAGATAAGTATTACGTTTCAAAAACGTAATAATGCAGAACGGCTTAAAAACTCTATTCCCCGAAATAGTTTTCGAATTAGAGTACCTAATTGTTAAAATATGAACAATGTCGATAAAAAATAAGCCACGTTTTTTTTGATTCTACTTCCTCGCACATGCATCTTACCTTCGACCTGAGTCGCCACTCTCGTTATAATTCTCCCCTCTTACGTTTCAAAAACGTAATAATGCAGAACGGCTTAAAAACTCTATTCCCCGAAATAGTTTTCGAATTAGAGTACCTAATTGTTAAAATACTCGTATGAACAATGTCGATAAAAAATAAGCCACGTTTTTTTTGATTCTACTTCCTCGCACATGCATCTTACCTTCGACCTGAGTCGCCACTCTCGTTATAATTCTCCCCTCTTGCCCGCGGATTGTAAAATGAAATAGCTCGTAAAACAACCCCAAGTAACGTCTCCCCGGACTTATGTCCGAACTCATGTTACCCATCAAAGCTTTATTTCCGAGGGAGGCTGTATTGACATTACTGCTCGTGTAAAATTGAACGATCTTTGCTTCCTTTTGAAATAAGGATGAGTTATATAAAGATGTCAGAGCTTTTTAACATCACTTTCTTTCAAGCTTAAGACTGCGCCGAGCGTACGCCGGATGTACAGTGGCGCCCTCATTACTATTATTGCGTTTTCTATTAAACTAAAGTATTTCCTTGAAATTGGTCGGTAGGTTTTTGTACTACAAATGAAAACACAATTTATAGGGTATATCACAGTTTAATAACAATTCACCTTCGAGATATCAACTTAACGGAAAAAAGTGGCCACCTTTTCCCGTTAAGCTGACTACTCAAAGGGTAATTGTTGTTGAAGTTTGTTACGTATTCCATAAATTGTGTTTTTACTTGCGCTACAAAAACGAGTCGTCTGATTGCAAGGAAATTCTTTACTTAATAAGAAAACACAACAATAGTAATGAGGGCGCCACTGGACGCTCGGCGTTTGCTCGGTGCGGCCTTAAACTCAAACTTATGATATTTATTTGACACTAGCGACCCGCCCTCGCTTCGCTTCGGTTTCTGTAAAACCCGTACATAAAACAGTATCTATTATACATAAAAACCTTCCTCTTGAATCACTTTATCTATTAAAAAAAACCGCTTCAAAATCCGTTGCGTAGTTTTAAAGATCTAAGCATACATAGGGACAGACAGCGGGAAGCGACTTTGTTTTATACTATGTAGTGAAATACACGCTGCAACACAATAGGCATTACTTTCAAGTAGTAGAAAGTTCTATGCGCAAAATAACAGGCTTTCTATTCTAGGCGGTAAAATCCATATCGTCTTTGACCTGTTATCGTATTGTCTAAATTTCGATAGCTCTTATTTACTTGACAGTAATGGAGGCTGAGTTAAATACAATACCACAAAAAAGTCATAACTTTATCATCGTTGTAATAATTTTCATTTTAAAAACCCAAGGACATTACAACTTCGAGATCTTTAGTTTGGCCATATCCACGGTTGTGACTGGAGTGTTATTTCACTACATATTATAAAACAAAGTCGCTTCCCGCTGTCTGTCCCTATGTATGCTTAGATCTTTAAAACTACGCAACGGATTTTGATGCGGTTTTTTTTAATAGATAGGATAATTCAAGAGGAAGGTTTCATGTATGTAACTTTGTTTTACGTACGGGTATTACAGAAAACTCACATAAACCGAAGCGAAGCGAGGGCGGGTCGCTAGTTTAGATATAATTAATGATTACCTGTATAAATCTGTAATTAACTAAAAACTCAAATCCGAACAAAAACAATTACTAACTTATATGCATAAGTACTTGTAAATAATATTATATTAATAAAATAACTCTGACAACAAAAATCCTTGATGACCACTCCTAACACCTGATCCAAACAATCACATATAACTTCCATCTCGTAGACCAATATTTCGTGGCCGAAGGTGTAATTTGTGGCCCTCATTGAAACGTAGAAATGCAGCAAAAAACCCACCGTGTCCAATTTGAGCTAGTGAAAAATGGACCTTTATTATCCTTACTAAATTATTGTAGGACCTCCCCTACCACGGAACGGTTGATACAATAAAAACGTACACGATTTCACTCTCACAAAAAAGTACATCTCACAAAACACAAAAGTACGTCATTTTTATACATGTTGACACAACTACACTGATCTTCAGCCCTAATCTAGATTTATCATTCTGCGGCAATAATTTAGTTCGAAATAAGTCCTTAGTACGTTACCTAAAATTTTGGTAACATAATGTTGAGATCAAAATAGACCTTCGCGGATTTGACAAAAAGGCGTGCTACAGGTTTCTAGAATACTTAATATAGGTTATCCAAATATTTTGAGTCTCCTTATATAAATAGTTGTGTTAGTAAGCAAATGCCTGTAGCGGCATTCTTATTGGGTTGATGTCTCCTTGTTTTACCGACACAAATTTCATAGAACGTATCATTTCACCGAATTGCATTTCATCGAAAGCTATTTTCTGCTGACGCTTTGTGGTTTTCATCTTAAATATTAATAACATAGGTTAGGTAAGGTAAGGCACTACGGTTACTAAGGCACATTTTGCAAGCGGGACCATAGTTATAATTATTACGTCCTATCTATAATAATAATAATAATAATATCAGGGGACTATGTCACACCAATTGACCTAGTTCCGAACTAAGCTCTAGGCTTGTACTATGGGTACTAGACAACGATATAAATACTTATATAGAGAAATATATACTTAAATACATAGAAAACATCCATGACTCAGGAACAAATATTTGCGCTCATCACACAAATATCTGCCCTTACCGGGATTTGAACCCAGGACCTCTAGCTTCGTAGGCAGGGTCACTACCATACCAACAAGGCTATCGCAACTCAAAAGGAGCGTCGAAGTTGCCATGTACCAGTGTTTATTTTGTCCTTAGTACGTTACCCGATACTCTTACGCTAAAGGAAAACATGGTGGGGAATGCACATTCAAACAGCTGAGTGTGTAACAAGGGTAATTGCACAAAAGATCCTAGAGGGTCGAAGTGTATGACCCAATTGTTCAAGACAAAACCAGATATACCAAACCCAATAATATAATTTTATTTTTATACCAGTTTCCTGTGAATAATTTAATATTGGTATCGTATCGAGCCCTTCGAAGCCCTTAGTAGGGGTAAGGGGGCAGACATCGTAACTTTACGAGTCAACTTTACTGCACCAGCCTGCACCGCGCGGGGAAAAAATAAATTGGAAACTGACGCCCTCCGATACTGAGCCATTTTATGATCTAAGCCGTGTAAAAAATGAGCTACTTGTCGTTTATAAAACTTATAAATTGGTGAGATTTTATTTCAGAAATTGTAGGCAATTTCGCGTCTGTTTTTTTATGTAAACTTTGCGATCAGCCGTTTTTTACGATGTTTTTCAAAGTTGTATCAAAAATTATGTTTCATTTGAAAATCTTGTATGTATTTATTATGTATTAAAAATTGCTACCACTTGTTTAGTCAGAGAAACAAAGTCATATTCTTATGATACTATCGTGAGTTTTTTGTATCTTATTTCTTGTTATTATTGCGTTTTCTTAGCTAACATCGTGGTAGAGCCTAAATTGTACATCACAAGTTTTTTTTTCCCGGTTCTCTTGTTTTTTATTATTTAATGATTGACGTCACTTGTACCAGAAGAGCCTGGGTACTGTGTGTGTCCCGCGGGCCACCTGCTTTCAACGAGCCCAAATATTGTAAAAAACCAAATACCTTCTAATGACGTGGGGAGATTGATGACAATTGCGTACGCCCGCGCACAAAAGTGATTACGGATGCATTCGAAGAAAAAATATGAATTGCCCTTATATGAAGTACTCCATACCGTGCCGTGCCGTGTGGTGGCTTAGAATAGTGCCACTCCATGTCTTCTTGTGGAAGTCGTAAGAGGCGATTAAGGAATTAAAGGCTTGTTAGGCGATGGGCTTGCAACCTGTCACTAATATACACATGGTAAACATGTCAGCCTATTGTGCAAAATGTGGTTGTAGGATTAACAACAAGTTCTTAGAGTTGCTGGTAATTCTGTAGCTCTGCCTGGGATGAAGGAGTGACGGTACGTGTATGTATGTATGAAGTACTCCAACAGTAACCATAAACGTCAGGCCTTGCGTTAGATCTGGGGTATTATTTTTTTTGCAGATATATTTAGGCTATCAGCCCAATCTAAGATAATAAAGCGAATATGCACAGGAGATGAACTTCGAGGGCCGAGCGCAACCTGGTAAAGAAAAGTGGGACTGCGGAGTTAAGGCTTCTAGTTAAAAGTGAAAATTTCAGTATGTAGTCACTGTACAAAACTAACCACAATTTATTAATATAAATTAGGGCTTATTTTGTTTATATATAAATCGGAACGAAATGATAATAATGTAAAAACAAATTATTTTTAAAACAGTTCTGTTACCGAGTATACCGGGTGCATGTCGGGGTGTCCATTGTGTCAGCTGACATTTGGATGGGGTTGTGTAACCACCGGGTTTGGTTACAATACTTAACTCAGCATATAGTTACGAAGATTGATTGCATTTCTTTATAATTTTTTAAACCACACATATTAGTATACAAATAAACATGTAAAGAATAACTAGTAACTCGTGAAATGGATTTTACATAATGAGTTATTTAAAAAAAACAAATTGAGACACTTGAACTACCTAATGAGAAATGCCTGACAAAGCTATTACGGGGTTCTACATAGCACTTTCCTAATTTTGAAATAGAATACATTCTATAAATAAGAACGAAAATAGAATGTAGAAAGCAATGGTAGAATTGTTTACGCTTCAAATTTTCCACTTACGTATCCTCGTTTTTCGTAGCTATTCTACATAATAATCGTTACCATTCATAGAAAATAGAAGGTCTAAGGTAACGTAAACGTTAGGTTGGAACGACGTAGAACTCGGCAAACAGCAGTGGTAGAGAATAACATGGCAGGATACCATCGATATCCATAAAAGTTAAGCCTTTAATAAACTGCTATTACTTTTATAGGGGCTCTAAAACGGGCCTGCTTTAATTCGGCTGTAAAATACACGTAATGGCGGTTGTTGACTTTATAATTAACATTTTTACTAAGTAATTAAAGCTTTCAACCACATATTTGATTATAAGAGACTTAAAAAAAACAATTTACTCAACCTTTATTCCAACTATTTGTGCGGGATCTTCCTTTTTTTGTTACCAAATGTATGAAATTTGGTAACAAAAAAGAATTTATCAACATTAATTTAGAATTACCGCCTGTTTCACAATCGGCAAGTAAAGCGTATTTGACAGATAAATTTAGCCCTTTCTCTTTCTTACACTTGAAAATAGACAAAGAGAGAGCTAACTTTATATGGCAGATAAATTTACTTGTCGATTGTGAAACAGGCCCTTAGTCTAACTCTAAACAAATAATAATTCCTATTAATTAATTAGTTAATAAACCTATTAAATTATTGCATATTTTCATGCTATGCACCCTGATGAAGCTGATCTGATGATAGAGTCCTTACTTAGAGTACAGAAGGTGGTAACGAGACCGTGTTCTTAACGTGTAAGTAAATAGTCGCACACCCACCGCTATTTATAAGCAGACTAGCGACCCGCCCTCGCTTCGCTTCGGTTTATGAGAGTTTACTGTAACACCCGTACATAAAACAGAGTTTATTATACATAAAAACCTTCCTCTTGAATCACTCTATCTATTAAAAAAAAACGCATCAAAATCCGTTGCGTAGTTTTAAAGATCTAAGCATACGACATAGGGACAGACAGCGCGAAGCGACTTTGTTTTATACTATGTAGTGATAATGCGAACTTGTACAATATGCAACAAAGACTTGTCTCTTAAATGGTGTTTTATAGAAACATATAAAAAGTCTATAATTAAGAACGTATCCTTCTTTTTAAGTTTGCTTTGTCATCAATATTAATATAAACGAGATTTAAATAACAGAGTTTATATCACAAAGCAATCCATCTGCAGTGACGTAAGTGAAAACGTTTGAGCCAATAAAAAGTCGAATAACAAAGACCAAACTATTTAATCAAAGCGTACAATCGAAATGAAGCTGAATGGACGCTAAACAAATTATGAAATCGGATCTGTGCCTCAAAAAGATCCATCATATTTCTGACAGACCAATACTCCTGGCTACCTCGTCTAACTTTTAAAAAAGAAAGGGGATTACTGCAGCGTATCAGCCATAGTAAAATCAACCCTTTATAATCTGTAAACAAGGCTGCCTATGCTTAAAATATTTAATAATAGATATGTAGTTTTTGGGAGGTTTTGTATGCGCTTGTTTGAGGGTCTGAGCGTTGAACTCATATTTTATTTTAATAGTTCGAATAATTCAATTTGATCATAATTATGCGTTATTTTAGCAGCAGTTATTAATGTTTAATTTATATGATGAAAGGAAATATTTAGAAGGGTTCTGTGTTGATAAAAGTTTAGTTTGTTTATGTATCAAACTAAAACGTGCTAATGAAAAAATATTGCATGTCAAAAATACGAAATTACATTGAGATCGTCAACATAAATACCAGAAAATGAAAAAGTCTATGGGCCTATAGGTCTCATAATCATATCCGACATACACTCAGGTAGCCTGTGTGCTCGTTTGCTTTCTCCATTTCAAACAAAAGGAAAATAAAATGCGGAATAATAATTTTCTACTCTTCCGCTTTTAACCGCTTATGGTTAAAGACTTACCGCCGCCGAGCTCGTGAATAAAATCTTTAAGACAACTAACATCGTCCATTTAGATTTTTAAGACCTCTTGTTAAACTTTATTAAGCCAGCGGATCTCTAAAGTTGCTCGTATGAATTTATTGGCCTCAGCGAAAGAAACTTGTAATTTTCGCGGTCGTCCCGTCATAAATATCAATTTGAGTGAGCAGGACGGCGAAATTACAGGTTTAGTGTTGCCACTAAAGTGATTTAGTGCTTTCGGCGCGGATAGAGCTGCCTCCACACTGTAATTCGATAATCTACATCTATACGACCTTCTACGGCACGGTATACGGTCTTCTTTATTAGAAATTATCTATCTAATAAATAAATGAGGTGGTGATTTCATTCATGTCTGGCAACGTTTTTTTTGTCGATTAGAAGGGACTCCGCATACAGGCCACCTGAGGGTAAGCGGGATATAAGACCCATTGCATTTGCATTCACTAGACAAGACTGCAATCGCAAGACTCGAATTTGAAGACTGCAAATGCGTTGCCAACCCTGAGGACTAAGGTGGAATGCCTATGGTTGTTTGTTTTTGCGGGTGGTAGGACCTTGTCCGTCCGGATCGCTGCCACCATCTTATCCATTAACCTACCGCCAAACAGCAGTGTTCGCATTGTTGTGTTCCGGTTTGGGGATGAGACAGCCGGTGAAATGACTAGCATAGAGGCATTCCATCTTAGTCCTCAGGGTTGGCAACGCATTGGCAGTCTTAGGATTGCATTGCAGTCTTGTGAATGCGAATATCTATGGGTCACAGTTTCCACTTACCATCAGGTGGCCTGTGTGCTCGTTTGTCTTCTCTATGCCATAAAAAAAACACAAGGGAATAAAACAACGCGAGTGCTTCTAAATACCCCAGTTGGACAAGAATTATTTAATTATTTAAATTTCATAAAAAGTAAATAAATAAAAATAAATGAAGAGAAGGATGGATGAAAGAAGAGTTGAGCATACTTAGAACCTTGTCATTGTGAATGTCATTGTCATTGTCACGTGTGTCATTTGATGTTCTGTTTGAAGTTTATTATGAGGTTTATTTTCGTTGAGGTACTGTACTTACAGACGTTGATGAATATTGAGGAAGCGAATGTTATATGTTTAGATCGGTGCACCTGGCGTTCCATAATGTCTGCATACCCCATTGGGAGACAGGCGTGAAGGTAGGTATTGTATGTATGTACATTAGGTTTTCATATTAGAGATTTAAATAGCAACTGCTAACACTTAAACCGAGTTCAGAGAAATTTTAGAAACAATGAACTCATTTCTTTTTTAAAAGCTTTTATTTAACTTGGAATGTATGTATGTAAGGGTCCAATCTTGCAAGTTAAATTTAACCCACTTTCCGGTTTTCGATGAAGCTGAAAATTTGCATACGCCTTTAGTTCTGATGACAATACAATACGACGACGACGACGACGACGGAGTTCCTGAGTCATGGATGTTTTCTATATATTTAAGTATATATTTCTCTATATAAGTACTTATATCGTTGTCTAGTACCCATAGTACAAGCCTAGAGCTTAGTTTGGGACTAGGTCAATTGGTGTGACATTGTCCCCTGAAAAAAAAAAAAAAAAAAAAAAAAATATATATATATAATACCATTGAGCTGATCTGATGAAGGAGCCTCAGGGTGGCCATAGGAACTCCTAAATTACACATGATAAACGCGTCGTGTTAGGGCTTGTTAGAATTGTCTTGACAAGTAGATGACGACTGTGCTAAAAAAAGTACAGTCGGTAATAAAAGCTAGTACCAAAAATTTAATTTTTGACGGAAACTTATCAAACTTGTATCTGAATCATCGTTACAAAGGAACGACTTAAGTAATCTTCAATAACTGGCTTAGTACGACCAATAGTCAATTATGGGTTCCAGTAATTAGCATCTAAGTATAAATCCCTAGTTTGCTACTAATATTGAATACCAACTACGTACCTAATAAAAATAATGGCATTCGTATAATTCTTGAATAAGTATGTTTTATTACTCACCATCATTTTAATTACTATCTTGTTGCGGTATAGACATAGCTTTACCCACATTAAGCACATATGACTTATCGGAGTTTAACTTATCCGCCTCGGGATATTTCGACGACGGCAAGATTGCAGGGCTATTGAATGTTGACACGAGAAATGACGCAGCACGGAGTTTAAATCACGGTGTTATAATTATTAATAGACAAAAAGCGAACGTTTAGTGGACAAGTGTTAAACGTTGCGTTACTTTAAAAATTAGACCAGAGGCTCTTGCCAAGATGCCCTACGCTAACTAAAATTTTATTAAGCCAAATTCCATGACATAGTCCCCTTGCAAAAACGCAGGGAACATAGTGATCAAATATTTTTCTATAAAATTATTCTCCATACCAAAAAAATGCTCATGTTTGAGAACTCGCTCCAAAAACCTATTTGCTACAAAATTCTGTAAGAATAATTATTCAAAAAATAGATTTGTTATCAGGGCGTGCTCGACCTATAATTGTAAGTACAACCGTACCGACATACTACATGATATTTATTACAACTATGTTAACGCTATAAGAAAAACCGTGTAATAGACTTAAGTATATATTACATGTTTTTCAATTTCTAATTAAGTATAAATAGATAGACCCTTTTCAACCTTGCGTTGGACACAAAGCACAGGCGTAGCTGACTTTGTGAATCTGATTAAAATCTGTATGTGTACATTAGTGAAAACTTTGTTGGCTTTTGAGTTACCCATTTTTGTCATAATACTGTACCTATGTAATATTGTATGCTGTTTGTTTTCCTTAATAAAGAAAATAAAATAAATAACTAGCGTTTCCTTTCGTTTCGTTTTGAAACCAATCGCGTCACTGGTAGATCACGTGACTTTTCGTTTCACGTCATCTACCAGTGACGCGATTGGTGTAAAGACGAACCCAATAGAAACGCTAGTGAGCGTAGTGCATCTTGACAAGAGCCTCAGGGGGCTTATTATGACATAACATTGCAGTTTTGTTTATGCTGAGAGAAAAGGACAGAGCTGTATTACTCCTATAGCTCTGTCCTTTACGCTCAACGTAAAATGAACTGCGTGGCTACGTCATATTAACCCCTCAGGGGCTATTTACGTTTATCTGCTACACAAGAGATATGAAAATAATATCAAGTAATGTTACAGTCGTCATCGTACGGGCATAATTATTGTTATTATTTGTGATTCAAAACATACAATATATCATTATTCTAATTATTAAATGAATGGGCAATCCTCTCAAGATGTGACAGTCTAACATTTATGATTATTAATTAGTGTTGCTTATACACTATCACATAATTACTTTCATAGACATATTCATAACATATTTAATTGTATGGCTAAATTCGTGTAACTTTACAATCATAACATTAGCAACCGCGAAAGCAATAAATAAAGTAACACATGCGGAGAAACAGTAACGTTACCATAAATTGTCTCTAATGTTACCATTACGGTAACATGTAACTAATTATTAGCAAAACTTGCATATATTACAACTTACAGAGATCGCCCACCTTTGAATGTAGATAGAAAATGGTCAAAACATTTCAAATAAAGTTTATTGAGGGTTTTATAAAGTAATGTTAATTAGTCGAGAGCTTTTATATGTAAGCAGCGCAGCGGTATTCTCTTTCGAATCAAATGTGAGTTCATTCGAACGAACCGGCCTTAAAGTGGCCACTCAGCGAACTCTACCAAACAAGGGCTATATTAAAAAGCACCCGAAAGCGACGTGCTTGCATGAAGAAGTTGATGAATGTAGAAGCGAAGGGTATAACTATGTTCCGGTGCACCTGGCGTTACGTTGTTTCTGCCTACCCCAATGGGAGGCAGAAGAGTTTTTTTTTATTGCATCGAGTAGGCAAACAAGAACACAAGCTTGACAGGATCTGTGACCCTAGACAAATCGCACCTTTAGAATTATAGTGACCTAATTCAAAATTTCTTTCTTTCGACTTCGAGTCATAAATTTATTACTATAGAGACCTAACTCGAAATTCAAAATTTGTTAATTAGGTCACTATAATTCTAAAGATGCGAAATGTACTCTCAAGATTACAATCTGAAGTCTGCAATCCTAAGACCACATGTATGTACTCGTAGTCTAACCAGTACCAGTTCAATCTATTTGTAGTTTCTTCAAACTATGTTTTTGTACTTGTTTACTCGTTTTGAGGAGTAGGATTGAGGAAATTGAGAAAAGTAGAAAATTTACACTTTCTCAATTTTTTCAATCTCTCTAAAGGTTAGTTGGAAGAGATCCCTTTAAGGGATGAGTTCGCCTTTGTGCATTCCTCTGTTGTAAGTGCTGTATTTTTTTTAGTTTTGTCCATAAAGGGATTATAATGTTTACATCACTACATAGTATAAAACAAAGTCGCTTTCCGCTGTCTGTCCCTATGTATGCTTAGATCTTTAAAACTACGCAACGGATTTTGATGCGGTTTTTATTAATAGATAGAGTGTTTCAAGAGGAAGGTTTATATGTATAACAAATCCTGTTTCATGTACGGGTGTTACAGAAAACTCATATAAACCGAAGCGAAGCGAGGGCGGGTCGCTAGTACATACTATTCTCCCCCAGAGAATATCTTGCCCGATGGAGCTGAAACTCGCGGGGCAGTAAAACAGCCGATAAAGCACAAGGACAGTAAACACTTTATTGGAAAGAGTAAAACGTTCACGAGTTCCTTTATTGTTATATAAAAGGCTTCAGATATCGCTCATAAAGCTTTAGTACGTACTGTGAGGTTAGATTTTGTATGTATGTATGTATGTAAACACTTTATTGTACAAAAGAAAAACCATAACAATACAATTAATATAGAAATATGTACAAAGGCGAACTTATCCCTTTAAGGGATCTCTTTCAGCTAACCCTCTTTTGTTTACACATATGTGCTTTTTTGCTTCATTATTGTTGCTCCTGTTAAAAAACAGCTATATTTTTGCAATAAATCATCAGTTATGTATAGTTCCCAATCATATCATAGCCAATATTGGAATCAAAATAGTAGGCACGATTGTATCATTATATTCTGTTGGTTTAGTAACTAAAATAAATGTAAACAAAACAAACCACGTGTCTTTGTTAAACAGCCAATAAAATGTCCTGTTGAACTTTGGCGTGTCAGTTTTCTGCTTCTATTGGCTGTTATAGGTGAGGTAGGTATAGGTAGGCTGGTGTTTTTTTTTAATAACCTTGGAGTAGCTAAACCATGCTTTGTCCTTATCTATCATTGTGACATTTGAATTTGACAGATAAGGACCAAGCATGGTTTAGCTACACCATGGTAATTCCACGTTTATAAGTATGGCCTAAGGCTTTTAATATCATGTAATATTTTCATGACACCAAAATTCACCACAAAGGGGGATTTCACACGAGCGTTATTTGTGTGTTGCGTCGTCGACACTACGTTGTTGTTCTACATATAAATTAGAACGACATGCCACACCGCGCGTCGAAACAGTCGCATTGCTCTACGTACTATTTTGAAATCGGGTGCGTCTCACGAGATATAACAACAAAATCTATAATTTCATGTTAATAACGTTTACAAGATATAATAAACGTTAGCTATAATAACAAAATCAATATTTTCATAAGGAATAACGGTCAATTAACAAAATATTCATTTTATATAATGTTTTTGTCTATAATACTCACATTGTCTTATTTCAGTTCGTATAACATACATGACATATAACGATCATAATACATAATATCTTTTAGTATAAGGATTATTGGTTTTTTTTTTTCTTTTATACGTGTATTATGTTTTTTGATGTTAGATAATTTGATTAATATATCTTTTAAATCTTAGGTGTTATGAACGTTATACGTTTTAATAGTTATATAAATTGATATTATATATTAATAACGTTATACTTTATGGAAATAGATATTTTGAAATTATATCTTCCGTTCATTATAATATCCAGTGAACGTTATACTAAACGTGTTTATACAAAGTGAGCGTATATATTATGAGTGTTATATTATCAGTTCTTATATCTCGTATTACTTACCCGTTGAAATCACCTCGATGCGACGTTGCAACGCACCCGCAACGCTCGTGTGTCAACGCTCTAACAACCTCTATAATCTAAGAATATACCATACTGATATACCTATATTTATACATTTATAGCCTAATAAGTCGTTTGATTGAACCTATAACGTCGTAAGTGTAACCCCCGTGCTCAATAATGCAGTGTTCATTTGCTATAAACCAGGCGAGGTGTGGGGTGACTCACTTTCTGCGTCAGTCAGGGTTTCATGGAACCAATTATAGTTGGGCGGTTGATGGGCGGTTAAAATGAAATGTTAGTCAGACGGGAAAAACTAGGTTTTAAAAAATATGCGAAGGAGATGCTAGCACGTAAGGCCACCTGGGCTTCTATTTTAGACGGTAAAAACCATATTGTCTTTAACGTGTTATGGCATTGCTATCAAAACGTTGTAAACAATACGATAACAGGTCAATATGGTTTTTACCGCCTATTACCGGTATTTGCTATCTCAAGATGTTAAAATTATCGGATATTTTTTCTAAATACCTACTTCAAATGAACTCTGAAATATGCGGTATAAATCTTTTTTTATGGCATAGAGAAGGCAAACGAGCCACAACCACCACCTGCCCCCCATTTCACCATGCTGACAATGACAGGTGACAGGTGACATTTCAGTGCAGAAGGCGCAGCTTTTATATAACGCAGTTATGTATGAGCGAGTTAACTTTGCAATGTATACCAAATTGTCACCTGTCACATGTCATTGTCAGCATGGTGAAATAGGGGGCTGATGGTATGTGCGTGTGTAAAGTGGAATCTGACACCTAGACTACAATGTTAAGACTGTAAACCAAAGACTGCAATTGCGTTATCATCTCTGAGGACCGAGGTGGAATGCCTCTATGCTTATTAATTTCACTGGTTGCCCGAACCCTACAGTGGAACACAATACGAACACGGCTGCTTGGCGGATCGGGACCCCGCACAACCAATAATTTATCTTTGCACATTATAAAATTATGTAAAAACTGTAGGCCTAACAAAATTTTGAGCATGCTTAGAACCTTGTCAATAAAAATGACATTGACTAAATTTGTACTTGAAAGGTACTAAAATGAACAGTGTTTTAGATACCAATTTTACAGTCATGTCATGAACTTCAAAATATCAGTAAATGAGGGATATGAAGTCAATTACTATAAAACTAATGTGAAGTTGCAAACAAAACCTAGTGTACAGTATAACACAACCAATATGGCTTACCGATGTACCTGCGCAGATGACATTTTTCCAAGCGCGGGAACCAATCGTCGTAGCGTGGTTGTATTCTGTATTGGTTATTAGTAGTGTCCGACCGAAATTTCGGTTTCGGTTTCGGTTTCGGCCAGTTTCGGCCAAAAAATCAAGTTTCGGCCCGAGTTTCGGTTTCGGCCAAAAACGGCCGAACCCTTCGGCCGCGCCGAAACTTACAACATCGTACCTTGTGTTACAAATAATGTATTTTTTTCACTTTATAGGGTAGTTAAATTTTCAAACAGAACCTCTGTAATTGTGCTGAAATTTCATTGTGATAAATCTTTGAAAGTAGAAACCTGTAATTATAGGTCGGCGAGATATTAATTTTAGAAAAAAACGGGCTTACTAACATTTTTTCGACTTTTTAAGGACTTTTTTTTTTATATAAATGGTTCGGTTTCGGTTTCGGTTTCGGCCGAAACTACAATGAAACCGAACCTTCGGTTTCGGTTTCGGTTTCGGCAAAATAACATGTTTCGGTCGGTCACTAAAACTGACGCCATTTTGTCGCGCACCCGCGTGCCATTCAGACAGTTGTCAAACGTGTGTGAGTGAGATGGAAAAAATAGATGCTATTTAACTTGCACCTTGTAACTATTACGTACAAGTCTGATCGTGGGTTTTAATCGTGCTTTCGGAAATCATCGGAATCGTTGTCCGTATCTGCGCGAACGAAGATTCACGACACGACATATCGGTTGTGTTCTACTGTACACTATGTTTACGTGGCACTCCGTGTCGACACCGCCCAATGTCAATAGTTACCTTCCTGTTGTGATAACGATATCCAGGCTAATTACCCAAAACTGTGGCACCGGCTTGTGTGGACACCATTAAATTAATTATCATAAAATATGGGGCATGTATAAAAAGTTTGGATAGCTATTTTGTGTCATTTTTAACTTGATGACACTTGCATCACTATCTTGAGTGTGTGCCCTGGTATGAAGGAGCGGTATGTTATGTTCAATTCCTTGATATATGGCTACGAAAACAAATGCAGGATTGTCACTTGGGGGATATAAAAAAGTGATTATTTAAGAGTACTAAAATTAACTAAAATTACAATTTATAACTTATTATTAAAGTCATTAAAATACTTTGCTAAAATATAAACGAAGTAAGTATTTACAAAAGTGAGGACATAACTAAGGCTAGCTGGGCTAGAGATACAATCAGGAAGAAAGTTGTACGGAGAAAATTGAGTCTTTGGACATTTAAAAAATATACGATCCGGGGTTCTTTCTCTCGAGATCACTCATGCAGAGTATGATCCCAAATTCGCGCCATTCAAAAGGAGAAACAACCGTACGTCCGTCTGTCTACCTGTCTGTTTGTCTGTCTGTATGCTACAACTATTTTACGCAGACTGAGACGGCTATAATATGGACTATATCAAAAAAATTGTGTCCCCTTCTCATACTTTCGAAAAGTAAGTTTTAATTAAAAAATGGAACTAAACTAAATTTGGCATTTGGTTTTCATAGTTTTTTTTTATTAGATCTTTAGCCAGTTTGGATAGCTGTGGAAGTTTTTGGAACTTCTTTTCTTCCCTAAAATGCCCTAAGTAGGTACAGTCACGTCTAATAATATGGATACAGTTAAACTTTCAAAAATATGGAAACACGACTCTACTGCAAGGGAATAAAGTATATATTTCTGAAACGTTGTTAATGTATACATATTTATGATGCTGACTGTACCTGAATTTATTTAAACAAATAGTAAAAGGCGATCGACTAGAAGTAATGAATGTATTAACTTGTAGAGAATATCAATAAAGGAACCTTTACATGAAAACCGTTTCTATTAGGCTACACCCAACTCGACCACGTTTTTTTAAAAATTATGTGTTAAGTTAAGTACCTATATTAGTTTAGGCCTACATTGATTAACTGGGTCAGTAATTCTAGGTCTTATATCAAGTGAAATGTCATAGAAACAAAACGTGTTAGTTAAATAAATAAACTTACATAATATTAAGAGATATTGAAATTGTAGAACTGTCAACTGATAAATATTTAAGAAAACTAAATTTCAACTAATGGAACGTAAAAGCTATTAAACTCCGTCAATTGTCACCTTAAGTTCCCCAGATGCCAACAGTAATACCATTAGATACTTAGCTTAGCCAATTTATTTGCCATAAATACTTACTTATCTTAAACCTCTTATATTTGACGTACAGAATCACAGAGATGGAACGAAACTATTTGACAAATAGAAATTCATTTGGACTTCATCACAAAAATCCGAAAACAATTGAATATAACGTTCATTGAATACAAAACGGACACAATCCAAAATGAGTCAGTGTTGCATTTTAAAATTAGAAGCTGTTGGAATCCGATTTTTAATGGAAGAGCAAATTATTTTGGAATGTGTCCGTTTTGTATTCAAGGAGCGATAAAGTAAATATTAATTAACAAAAAACGTTGACGTGTTTGGCTTTCTCTCATTTTCAATAAATCTCGTAGGCTGGTGCATTCTAGAATAGAACAGAGTAGAATTGGAAGGGGCCCTAATAATTCACCGTTTGTTCTAGGAAAGTCTCAGATCTTGAGGCAATTTGTTCGCCTACTGCCGACAAAGAGCTTTCCGCGAACCGAAGCTCAAAGCCCGATTACGGACCGTGAAAGCTTCTTAATCAATTACTAACCCACGCGTTCTGGAAATTTTATATTTATAGTGTACAACGTTTTCGTAGTCTAGTGGTGTAGACTAAAGGCAGGTGCAGTAGTAGGTTTGAACCCTGGAACTTATGGGTTTTAGGGGATTCAATTCAAATTCAAAATTATTTAATGCGTGTCACATTTTGTTTACATTAGATTGAACTACAGACAGGTATGCATGTGACGCCCTGCAAGGGCACAGCAACACGAGAGGGCTAACTATTTAAATATCCTTATATTAAGTTATTGCACATTATCACAATTTTAGCAATAAGATGTACCTATGAGGAGAGATGGATGATGGATGGATGGAGATGGATGTGTGATGTATGATGTATGAGATGTATGATGTGTGTGTGATGTACACTTATTGCAGTAATCATTAAAAATATATTCTACTTATTCTAAATCTACATTATTAATAATTCGCATTAAAAATGGGCTTGTTTACTGCGTTTTGGCGAAGGAAAACATCATGAAGAAACCTGCACACGTCTGCGAAGTGTGTTTTTCGGCGCTTGAGTGGATGCTTGAGTGTAGCAATTTATGTACTTACCTATTAAGGGTGGTAAAAAATTAATAAGTAGGTAGGTATAAGTATAAGGGGACAATCTCACACCAATTGACCAAGACCCGAACTAAGCTCTAGGCTTGTACTATGGGTACTAGACAACGATATAAATACTTATATAGAGAAATATATACTTAATTAAATACATAGAAAACATCCATGACTCAAGAACAAATATTCGAGCTCATCACACAAATATCTCTGCCCTTACCGGGATTCGAACCCAGGACCATTAGCTTCGTAGGCAGGGTCACTACCAACTAGGCCAAAACGACTGAAATAGAATATTCTATTGTCGCAAGTATTATTAGAATAGAACCTTTATTTTTTATTTTTGGGAAACTAACCTAACTTAACCTAGTTTTTTGAACACGTAACATATAAGTACATAATAGTTTCTGTGTAGCTACAGTTTTAATAATTATACTCACATTATGATCATAAATATGGGAAATAACGATTAAGTAAATAAATAAATATCGGGGGACAATGTCACACCAATTGACCTAGTCCCAAACTAAGCCCTAGGCTGGTACTATGGGTACCTACTAGGTAACGATAAACATACTTTTAAGTATAAAGAAATAAATACGTATATAGAAAACACCCAATCCTTAGACACAAATATTCGCGCTTAGCACACAAATATTCGCGCTTAGCACACAAATATTCGCGCTTAGCACACAAATATTCGCGCTTAGCACACAAATATTTGCCATGGCCGGGATTCGAACTCGGGACCGCTAGCTTCGTAGCAACACTACTAACTAGGCTAACGTCGTACAGATGTAGTGAATAATCCTTTGCCATCATTTTTGGTCGGATAACTTCGTATTTATCTTGCTTTCTCAGTTGGCATATTGATGGGTACTGAAGCTAATTGAGAAAGCTAGATAAATACGAACATATCCGACAAAATAAGATGGGAAAGGATTATTCACTGCATCTGTACTCTATGTTTTTAAACATTTATTAATTTAACCGTAATTAATTCTCATATACATTGCTATTAAATAATGTAGTACTAACCTATACCTACTAGTTTATTTTCGGGGTAAACCTATCATTTTATCGAATTTCACTTCATCGATTGTATTATTTCATCAAACTTCATTTCATCGAACGCTATTTACCAAACCATGACGTGTTCAGAATATCTTGAACATTATTTAAATAGGTTAAGGTAGACTTTACAAAAATAAAAACATGCGGTGAGCAATGATTTTCGATGAAGTGAAAATTCTGCGAAATGATACGTTCGTTGAAAGGTGTATCGATAAATTGATAGGTACCCGTTTTCGATGTGGTACCTACGCGCAATTCGCACTTTAAAATTTGATTTAAATCCTATTTGTTGATGATGGATAAAGTCCGGCTGCTTATTACTCTTAGAATTCTATATTGAACGTTATCTTACAACAAAGGTAATTTACAAACAAACAAACAATATATTTAGAAACTGCATTCCAGTTGTGTGAATCAAAATCACTTATTGTAAGATATTGAAGAATGCAAGGTGAGAAATAAGGAAAGACACAGGTATGCGATTCTACTGGGCAGGCTGACAACATTCCAATTTTAAACTCAAAATCAGAACCTAAATAATTTATGAGTCGCCAGTACGTTCGCATCGCCATACAAACGTGGTTTAGTTTGTTTGTTTCAAACAGCATTACCAAATAAAGTATAACCGTGTAACTAGACTTATAGAAATAGTATTTTTTAATATCAGTTAAGTACAGCGAATAAGACTGAACCGTCCAGTGGCGCCCTCATTACAATTTTTGAGTTTTCTAATAAACTAAAATATTGTCCTTGAAATCGAAGAGGGTTTTTTTGTCACGTTGAGAAATATATGACACGGCTAATTTACGTGTAATAAGTCTAACTTAGTGGTGGTAGGACCTTGTGCAAGGTTCGTCCTGATCGCTACCACCATTTTAACCTGTAACCTAGAACCAAGCAGCAGTGTTCGCATTGTTGTGTTCCGTGGATAAGTCAACCGGTGAAATAACAAGCATAGAGGCATTCGATCTTAGTCCTCAGGGTTGGCAACGCATTTACGATCTTAAGATGGTAGTCTTGAGAATGCAAATGTTTATGGGTCACAGATCCCACTTACCATCATGTGGCCTGTGTGTTGGTTTTCCTTCTCCATGCCATACAATAAACTGCTCAACATTTGAATTCCTCTATTAAAATATTAAATGTACTGATTTGTATTTTGGCGGTAGGTATGTTTTAATTGTTTGTGTGATATTTAACAAAATAAGTGTTATTTAAAGTAAGTTCTATAAACCTTTTAAAGCTAGGTATTAAGATATGCCAGGTTGTCAAGTTCATGACCGAGTGGATAATTTCTGTTTGTTTTGGCCCGAGCCAGTTTGTGAGTATACTCATACTCACTCCACAGAATATCACACGCGCAGTGGTTTCACTGTGTGCAAATATAAAACAACTTGCAATAACCCTTGTTTATGAAGTGTTGCTGGTTTAAAAACTGTCTCTACAGATTAAAAGCCGCTGAAAAACGCCTAGACAAGATGCACAATGTTAGCCGTTTTCGAAAACTGTCAAAATCGTCACTCAGGTTAGTTACGTCAATCTTGTACATTTTGTCAGTTTTTAGCCAACGATTCCAAATGCAAACACTGACACCCTTACTTATACATACATTAAATCACGCCTGTTTCCCAGAGGGGTAGGCAGAGACCACTTCTTTCCACTTGCTACGATCTTGACAAATTTCTTTCGCTTCTTCCACGTTCGTTCGTGAGTCATGCACGCACGTCGGTTTCGGGTACTTAAGATTCGGCCGAAATTTGGATCTGACAGAAAGTGACAAAGCATGGCATAAACTATTCCAAGCTTACTCCTCGTTTATAAGTAAGGGGGTTAGTCCTTAAATCGCATAAATAAATTACAAAATCCCCAAGACTCTGAAACAAATTCTCACGTTCATTAATCGTATATTTTTCCTTAACGGCGATCAAACCCGTACTCCTCAATTATGTTTGAGTTTTTTTATAGCTAGAATACATCCCGAAAAACATTAGGTACATTACAAAGATAACCTAAAATAATCATAAAATGAATGCTGTCACTGTAGTAGGATGTTCATCCTCAGCATAAATATTCTTTCTTCACTTACAAAAAAAAAACAGATTCTATCCAAGAGGTAGGGAGGTAGGTGGTAGAAGTGGAGGTCGTAAGAGGTAGGATTTCGGGTACGGTTGAAGTCAGTTAGACTTGCTTAAATAGCTTATGAGAAAGAAAGTGAGAACCCGAAAGTAAGGTAAGGTTATTAATGAGCTATTGCAATATACCACAGATAAAGTAAGACTTACATATCACTTCGAAATGTCGTTGCGCTGGAGCAAGTTGGAGCGATGATATGCGCAGATGGGCCGGTGTAGGCTGGATGAGAGAAGCTGAAGATCGGGAGCAGTGGCATGCATCAGGAGAGGCTTTTGTCTTTTGAGGCAGCAGTTGACTAATACTGACTGATAATGATGATGATGATGATGATGATGATGATGATGATGATGATGATGATGAAGATGATGATAATGACATACTTTCAGTGGCAGGGTTAGTTGTTAGGATAGTAGTTAGTGATCGTTTGACTAAACCGTCATGTTTTGACTGTGTCGCCTTATACGCTAAGTCAATATTGACTCGAGGAATTTTTAAGTAATTGCTTGAAGTAGCTCGACGGTCCGGCGCAAACGCATTTGCAGCAATAACACCAAGTGCAACGGATTTGCCGATGATCATTTACTATAATGAATCATAAAACAGCTCTTGTTTATTTAAATTTCGGCACTTTTTTCAGTGTGGTGTACATGGAAATTTTACTCTATAAAACGGTTAACTTTTTAGTTTAATTTTTTTTGTTATTTCTGGTCGTTCTCTTTCCAATTTCGGTTCCGATATTTGTGCATAAACAGTACCTACAACTTATTAAATACTACCTAACGATAAAATAATATTTAAAAAAATGAGTTAAGTAATTTAGATTTTGCATTCTGTCTGAACTCTACATTTCATTATTTTTAACAACCCATAGAGGTACTTAATTCCTTTGGCCATGTATCGTAAACGAGCGTGCCAACATTGCAAAAGAGTCATAAAACTAAACATCCACCTTAGCTCAGAGAAAATAAATATATAAGTATCTATCAGCTTTCATTGTAATTGATACAACGTCTAATTACCATAGACAAGATACCATACCATAGATAAGATAATATTGTAGTGCCCAACAGGGTTTCATGGCAGAATAAAAATTGTACTTAAACACCATTGTACCTACCCAATTACCCATGAAAGCAATGAATAAACTGAATAAACTGACAATCTCCTAACGAGCACACAATACGCCATGAATTCAAATGATAAGTGTATCTTGCTTGAAAATCACTTCAGCAGTTCCTTCAAGTTTGTAAAGACGCGCTGATTGTTACAGCAAAATAAACAACAGTAAGCTGCTTGTTCTATAATTATGCGAGGGAACGAGTTCCGAGTAATAAATACGAGTAACAATGTTAAATAGAGAAGAGCAGGCTTAACTCGAGAGCGCTCCGCGAACAATGATCCTACTAAGGCAATTAAACCAGGACTGGGAACAACCACTCAAATCGAGCACTCAAAAACAAAACTCGCTATTACCTACCCTCGGCTTTTGTTCCATTTTTGAAAAAATGTTCTCTATTCAAACCGGCCAATGCGGAGCGGGCGAGCACAGAGCGTTGATTGGCCGACGACCTCCCTTGAGTG
Source organism: Acleris laterana (assembly GCA_963966035.1). NCBI lineage: Eukaryota > Metazoa > Arthropoda > Insecta > Lepidoptera > Tortricidae > Acleris > Acleris laterana. Next base: position 7,070,050 of record OZ014461.1, read on the forward strand.
CGCGTGGAAATAAAAAGTGCTCGGGTAAATGAGGCGTGCGCTCCCGCTCTTGCGAATGGCCGGGTGATGGTGTTATTTCGCTCTGTTTTTCGTTTTAATTGCAACCATGAGAGGATGTAGGGTAGGACCTTGAGTGGTGCACGTGCTCTGGGGAAGCGCATTCAACTTGTTTAGACGGGGAGGGAATCCTGCTTATGTCATCCACGGTCGCTGCTGGAGAGGCTTGATGTCGGCCATGATTTGTTACGAATACTAGTTAATTATGATTAATTACTAAATTATATTTAGTTTGTTGTGTTCGCTGACAACACGCCTCGCTATGTCGTGAATACTTTTTAATATACTCATTTAAATTAGGCTATTAAATCGAAGTTATACAGTGACAGAACGAATAGTATGAATCATTGTACCGGATGAACCATTTGTTTGCAAAAGTAAAACGAAATAAGTTATTATTTTGCAAGTAGGCCGCATGGACATTTTAAATGTAACTATTACTTAGTCCATACTGCAATTATTGTTAAGTTGTATTTTACTACTCAAATAAGGATCTCATTCATTCGTTAGGCACGTTGTTCAAATACGGAATTCCAGGAGCTAGTTACCCTAGTTTTCCTGCGATAGTATATCACTATATAGGGTGTCTTGTAACCACGAAACTTACACGATAGAATTATTAACACATAACTGTAGTCGTCAATTCTTGTGCCGGGTCCGCAAAAATTAAGAGTGTCTGGGCCTCTGTCACCACGTTCACCCATTTTGATTTGTGACGATTAAAAGATGATTTCCTTCATCGCTTTTTCGTGAATAACAGATTTAATTAAGCGTTCTAAGTTTTTATACCGCAGTTCAGATGCGTGTGCCCGAACCAGGCCAGCTATTCTCCAAATGTACCCCGCGAAGTACTGTATTAGGCCTCTGTACTGGCTCCGCCGAAAATCCACGCATCTATAGGATGTTCTTTTTGCTTTAAACCACATTATGAAAAGTACTATTTTAATTCTTATAAAATAGAACTTCCAAAAAATGGTTTTAGGGGCTCCATGAAATATATATACTTAGTACTTGAAAAGGGTTCCACTGCAAAAACAAAACACTCTACTAGATTTTTATTGCTTTTTCACTTTAAGCGTATAATTGTTAACATTTTTCACTTAGGGAGTAACATTAGTTAAATGGCATAGTTACGTATTTTCTTTTGCTACTCTACATTTTATACCCTTGCAAATTGCAACAATTAAAATCTGGCCATACTCGGGTAACTTGGCCATTGCGTGCTTTGCTGCCATCAAGTTGGCAACACTGACTAATAGTGTTACCAACATCTATCCATTTCCTTTAGCCGGCGTTAACTTTACTTCCGGTCGGTTTTTATATTTTGACACTAAACGTTTACTTTTAAACTGGGGAAAACATAATTAAATTAAAAATGTTAATTATGGGGCGGTATTTTGGAAATGACTTGGAATTTATTCCGGTTAAATATAGGTAACTTTTACAATCTGCTAAGCGAACTGGCTCTCTATTTATAATTACAGATAATTTTTTATCTGTTATTTTCATACAAAAACGGTTAATAACCGGTTAAATGGCATTCCCTACTTGCATTGCACACTATTTGAGCGAACAAACTATAAAAATACATATCTTTCTTGCGTTATAAAATAAAATGTGTGCTAATTTGATCGTCATTTTTATAATAAAAACAAAATCGAAGTAAAGGTAACAAATAAATTACACAAACAAAAAAGGATTCATACAAACGTGCGACGAAAGATTTATTGAATACTATAGCTTTTGCCAGTGACTTTGTGCTCGTGGGCTTTGCCTACATTACCTACTACTTACCATTAAACGAATACTAATAACGATTATTTATATTATTACAGGAATCTGGCGGCACCTCTTCCTGCTCAAAGCAACTCATCGCTGGAGACAGTCACGCTGCACAAAGAGAGCTGCCAGAGGCTAGACTACCTCGTGGAGCGACAGAAGCAGCTGTGTCTACTGTCTGACAAGATGATTCAGGTAAATACTACAGCAATACGAAGTTTGTAGTCGCTGGAGACAGTCATAACGCTGCACAATGAGAGTTGCCAGAGGCTAAAGTACCTCGTGGAGCGACAGAAGCAGCTGTGTCTACTGTCTGACAAGATGATACAGGTAAATACTACGGCAATACGAAGTGTATACTCGCTGGAGACAGTCATAACGCTGCACAATGAGAGCTGTCAGAGGCTAAAGTACCTAGTGGAGCGACAGCAGCAGCTGCGTCTACTGTCTGACAAGATGATTCAGGTAAATACTACTGCAATACGAAGTTTATACTCGCTGGAGACAGTCATAACGCTGCACAATGAGAGCTGCCAGAGGCTAAAGTACCTCGTGGAGCGACAGCAACAGCTGCGTCTACTGTCTGACAAGATGATTCAGGTAAATACTACTGCAATACGAAGTGTATAGTCGCTGGAGACAGTCATGATGCTGCACAATGAGAGCTGCCAGAGGCCAAACTACCTCGGGAAGCGACAGAAGCCACTAAATAAATATGTACTTAAGTTGACACAAACAAAGAAAGGTGAGAAACTTCATTTACAAACTCCTTAAAAATAAGTTGCTAGTCTTAAGTACATATCAAATACATTAAGCTTACGTCTTTTTCAAACGACATTTTCCTGTCCCTAACCTATAAGTAGCTGCTTAAATTGAAAACCCTTTACGATCGTTGGCGTATATAGGTACCCTATTTTAGTCATTACTATTTACAAATTAATAATACCCTTAACAGAGGACTTAGCCAAGATGCATTACGTTAAATAGCGTTTCTATTCGTTTCGTTTTAAGCCAATCGCGTCACTGCAAGATCACGTGACTTTTCGCATCCACGTCATCTACCAGTGACGCGATTGATTTAAAAACGAAATGATTAGAAATGATAGTTAGCGTAATGAATGTTACCTCGATACACAGTAACACGGGCGATCGCGAGAGTCCATCGTGTTCTTAATCAAGCCCTTAATGACGTCTCATTCCGGTCGCCATTAAAAACGTCTGCCGCACAATAAAATGAAGAACCAAAGATTTTATTCCACTTAATGACATTGCCATAGCGATTAAGTTTTACGACACGCAAATTAAATTTATGGAGCAATTATTGGTTTATGGGAAAACTTGATTAAATAATTGTTGGTAACGAATGTTTTAATGAAGCTCTTATCATTCTCTATGGCTACTAGTATCTGACTGTAGCTACCTTAGTAATATTTAACTGTGGGTAGGTTTCCAGGCTCTTCCAGGATAAACGAATTTGCGATATAATATGTGTACATGGTGTTGGTAGGAAAACAGAATGACCTTATTTACGCGCAAAGATTTTTCGTTTCTGGAAAATGACCGTAGGAATACGACGGTAGGAGTTATCTAATGATTGGTTGATTTCTTGATTAGTTATAGGTATGGATTACTATATAACATAACCAATAATTGTGGTGATCTTTAGAGCGTTTTTGATTAGGACGATGCTGATGGTAATAATGATAATGATGTTAATGATGATGATGATGATGATGGTGATGATAATGATGATGTTAATGTTGCAGGTTCTGCAGTCAGGGGCGCAGCAAGCGGTGGAGGAGTGCCAGCACCAGTTCCGCCACAGCCGCTGGAACTGCAGCACCGTGCAGAACTCCACGGATATCTTTGGAGGGGTGCTCAAGTTCAGTAAGTGTATCCTTAACTCTTAGTTGGGGTAGTTAATTTGTGTAAGATTTAACCTAAATATTTATTTATTTGGTTTACCAAATGATAAAGGATCATTAACTAAATGAATGAAAAAAAACATGTCTAGGAAAGATCTTTTAGGGTTGCGTAATCACCAAGGAATCCCTATAGTTTCGCCATCTCCGTCTGTCCATCTATCTGCGATTGAATTCACAGACTCTTGGTACTACAAAGCTGTAATTTGGAATAGTAATATATTTAAATTCATCACAGCGATAGCTACATGTATTAAACATATTAAATAAATAAAAATTACAACAATGTAAACTTGATTAGTTCTTCAGATACACTTTAGTCGCCTGACTTTAGTGTATTAAACAGGAGCAGTCGAGTTTTTAAAGCTTGTTTTTTTTGATAGCGATAAAGTCCTCGCAATGCATCTTGTCTACTAAGGCCACAGAGATAGATAGTGTACTTTAACTACTGGGAAATTGGACAGTTTCTAAGAAAATAGCGATACCTACACGACTTCTATGCGGACAGAATTACACACAGATAATTCTAGATTACTTGAGTTAATTTTTTTTTTTTTTTTTTTATGGCATCGAGTAGACAAACGAGCACACAGGCCACCTGATGGTAAGTGGAAACTGTGACCCATAGACATTCGCAATCACAAGACTGCAATGCAATCCTAAGACTGCAAATGCGTTGCCAACCCTGAGGAATAATAATAATAATAATACTTATTGCACAGATTATATGCTTATTGTTTAAAGTAGTTATTTAGTTATGTAGCCACAATACTGGTTATGGCAAATCCCTTTCATGCTTAATGGCTTTTTTGATTGAGCCCATCCATTCTCAAAGGTGTTTACTTTAACATAATTTACGTTTCAAGAGCTTGGGTGTTATTCTCTCAAAAACAACGAACGGTCGGATGGACGAGTGAAATCGCAGCGGCGAGTTTAAGTATTCCCGTCAGAGCGAACAAAACACATCTTAGCGCGTACATTTTACGTTCGATCCTTCGGCAGAAACCATGCTGCTAAATTGAAAATGCACGCGCTAAAATATGTTTTGTTCGCACTGACGGGACTACTTAAACTCGCCGCTTGGACATTCACTCGTCCGTCCGTCCGACCGTCGTTGTTTAGAGAATCACTACCCTTAAGTAAGTAGAGCGTAATCGTACTAGACTTGCCGTTAGACTTCACTTTTTAAAGTCATTCACATTTCAAATAGCTGCATTCTTTTTTTACCAGTGGTTTATATTATTTCATGCTAGCGACCCGCCCTCGCTTCGCTTCGGAGTATGTGAATTTAACACCGGTACATAAACCAGTATGTATTTTACATAAATTATAAATAAAAATGAGATCATCTTTAACACAGGTACAGTCAAAGACATAAGTCGCTAAACAAAATAAAGCTACGAAGGTATGTTCAAAACTCCTTGTTCGTCATGAACGTTCAAAAGTCCCTAAACACTACCATAACTTAATTAACGCCAAAAGTCGCTGGACACTTAAACTCGATGAAATAATCCAAAAGTCACTGTACGCTAAAATTCCACGAAGAAGTCCAAAATTAGCTGGACGTTATTTCAACACTTTGATATTTATATTTAATATCGATCCCTAAGTGCACAATCGTACTAAATGATTTCTTTTTGCCAGTAAAATATGTGTTAATGGACTTTCGTAGCCATCAATGATAATCTAATTATGTAAATTTATAAAGTCCAGCAACTTTTGATAAAATATTGTTTACTAACATTTGACATTCTGCAATGTTCACATAGATTTGATCAACAATTTGTTCAGCGACATATGGAACTTTACATTGTGCAGGTGTTTTGAAAATTTGGATCTGTTCATCAATTTATGTCTTCGACTGTACATACAGACCGACGCGGCTGGGGACTTTGTTTTATAATAATTATGTACTTAGTGATGGTGTCCCTGAACCCGCTACAAACCTACCTTCTTATTTCGGCCGTATTACTATGGGGCACTTTGCGACTGGGGAAAATCCAGGTAGGAAAATATGACATAAACTTACGCCTTCATTCCCAGAGTGGGATAGGCAGAGCTACAGAATAATTAACAACTGTAATTTTTTTTTGATTATTCTGTAAGTACATTTAGCACTATTAGACTAAGATGTTCACCAGGTTGCAAGGTTGCAAGCCCATCGCCAAACAGTACTACTTGCAGTACTTTATTCCCTAAGTCGCCTCTTACGACATCCACGGGAAGACATGGAGAGGCACTATTCTAACCCGGCAACCACACGGGACAAAAAATGAGACCACGAAAAATTTAGAATGTGGAAAAATGCGATTGGGTAAAATCGCGAATGGTAAAAATGTTTATGCGGAATAATCTAGGATGGGAAGCAACCCAACCCACACCGTTACCTTACCTTAATAACGATTAAATCTTTCCTTAGTGACCATTTGTTATACAAACAGGAACGAGTACATGTCTCCTAAATGTCTCTGCGAGTTTGGTGACCAAACATTTTAGTTCTTTGCTACAAAAAAAATAATACAAATAATACTGTCCAGTAAGATTATATGGCACTGTAAAAGGTTAGCTATCGGGCTACCGCATTCCCAAGCAACACTTTAAAACCGTACTTCAAGGAACCATTGCAAGTTCAGCTGTTTATTTTCAGACGTCGATCTCCTCACATGTCAGAACGCGCTGAGTGACGTGTTTACTCCAACCGCCCAGTATGTCTTGACCTGCTGACTTTGATGGAAGGGAAGGATCTGGGGTTGTGAGGGTATACGGGGATGCAGGGTCTAGGGTTTTGGTCGGGTTGAGTCACTGACCTCGCAAGTTTTGGGAATTCCTTTTGATGCGTGGATTGTGGATATTGTTGATTTTTAACGCGGTTTGGTAACCATCTTAATGCTGTTATATTAAAAAAAGCTACAATAATTGTAAGGATGCATTTAATTTAGGTTTTATTTTAATATACCTTTAATACTATAACTAAGTTTTTCAGGTTTAAACGTAGTAAATACAGTTTTGATTTGTAATATGCTGATTTTAGAACGCGGTCAGCGGTTAACCTCACACAAATTGCCGTCTCAAGCCATGAGCTCTGGGCTTTGTTCAGACAGCACCGCTAGTATGGACGCAGTGTCAATGTGCGTTGTATGTGTATCAATTAGGTTAACAATGTCGCCAACATAATAATATGAAAAATCCATGACTTGGGTACATACATCCGTGTTCATTACACAGTTTGCCACTACTGCGGGGTTATTATGACGTAACTATGCAGTTCAGTTTATGCTGAGAGAAAAGGGCAGAGCTATATAACTGCTATAGCGCTGTCCTTTACGGTCACCTTAAAATGAACTGCAAAGCCATGTCCTAATAACCCCCCAGGGATCTGAAATTATGGGCAACAGAAAATAGATAAGGCAGTCGACGTAAATGCCATTAAAATTATAGTTGAGCAGTATTTCGTTTATTGCGATCATGTTGTATGGTCTTAAGTTCAATATTTTAAGGTTCAACATGAACCTTGCCAGTGCACAGCAATCTTAAGTGTAATACCTACTTATACTTATATATACAGTGCTACCATTTTCTTAATATCGATCGTCAATCTTCGTTTTTCTATGACAAACGAGTGACTAATAAACTGTCAGTTGCGAGTTATTTAAGAAGCAGGGCATAAATGTAGCTATAACTGTCTCACATTCTAAATAGGTTTGGGTAAAAGTGTTGTCATTTTTAAAAGTCATACATTTTCAAGGAGAGCTGGCATTAGTAAAAGTGGTAAATTATTATAAAATAATTCACAATAAACATTTTATCCTAAGTGCATAGGAGCCGAGATATTTAATATTCATACCTGGGCGTACTTTTAGTACCAATAACTGAACATGTAAATCTTAAATATCACGGCTCCGATATTATTAAACGCCATAAATTTTCCGCCGAAAAAAAATATGAAAATAATCTTCAAACAAATTTACCCAATGCCCTTTAAAATTATATTATAAAAAAATCCCATCCAATTCCAGAGTCCCGTGAAGCAGCGTTCGTCCACGCACTGTCTTCGGCGGCGCTGGCGCACGCGGTGGCGCGCGCGTGCTCTCGCGGGGAGCTCAACGAGTGCTCCTGCGACTCGCGCGTACGCAAGCGGACGCCGCGCCACTGGCAGTGGGGGGGGTGCTCTGAGGTACAACGATGATCTAGTTTTAACCCACGATTCCAAAAGAAGGAGCTTATTAGTTTTACCCAGGGATTGAAAACCGGTTTATTTTCCGTAGCGGTTAAAGCCACACTATTAGAGCCTAACCCATAATAAAGGTTACGCTTACAGGGAGCGAAATGCATTTACCGGTTAGAGAGCGCTTCTTCCGTGTGAGCCGAGACAAGGGTGAATGACGGAAGCGCTCTCTAACCGGTTATAACCGGTAAATGCATTTCGCTCCCTGTGAGCGTAGTAACCAATTCGTTGGAACGTAACCCAAATAATTAACCGGTTTAACCTAAATAAATACCGGTTTATTTGTAACCGGTTACAATCCCTGGTTTTACCGCTATGTGTGGGTGTCTGTCTGTGGCACCATAGCTCTTAAACGGGTGAGCCGATTTGGATTCGGTTTTTTAGCGGTGGTTCTTAGCGAGGTTTCATGAAAATTGGTTGGGTTAGGTTAGAGATATAAGCTCAGAAAGAAGGGGTCATTAGGTATATCGGAGGTTTGAATCTAACTATCTAATAGTTGTTTACGGTGTTATTTTTTATCCAAAATGGGTTGACATTTGATCCCAGTCTCACCTGAATGTGGGTGTGTCCATTTACGGGCAGCGTGGCGTGACGCTATGGTTTTCGCATCCATGAACAAATGAATGGCCGTGAATCAAAATCCCAAATAATATAAAATCAGTCATCTGTCTAAAATTTAGACTGGAGATCTGGCAGGACGCCAAACTAACTGGTGCCATGAACTGACCGTGAATGCTCACCTTAGCTGTCACCATTTTACCCAGTTATCGTGTAGTTTGAGACATAATAGCTGACGCCGCCGGTGAGTACCGAGGCGGAGGGCGACGCTAGCTCGACGTAAATAAGCGTGGTGAGATGACGAAAGGTGTTAGTGGTGGTGTGTGTGTCTCTTGATTACGATCTCGTACCGCATCTTCTAGACCTTTCCAGCTGAGACCAGGGTAGCGCTAGAAAATTGGTAGTATTTAAACTCGAACTCAAACTCACAACATTTATTTGACAAAAAAACACACTACAATAGTAAAAATAGGTACCTAATCACACATTTTGACAGAAAAAATCAAACTGAAATGGGTAAAATATAATAATTTCAATAGCAAGTTTGCGAGTTTATAGTCATATTTCAAAGCAATGTGAAATCTTCGATAAAGTTAGTAGGTGTTGTTTCCAAATATTTTGCCATCATCACATGTTTTGCATCGAAATATTATCACAACGGAAGTTTCTGCATTATCGAAATTGCAATCTTACCGTTATCAAATTCAAACTTTAATCGATCAATATTGTTCCTGTCATATAATATAACATTGATCTTTATCGACTTCCAGGATATCAGATATGGAGAAATCTACAGCCGAGACTTCGTGGACTCGAGAGAGAACAAGAACAATGACGAGGGGCTGATGAATCTGCACAACAACGAGGCTGGGAGACGGGTAAGGATCTATACTGATAATTATGTCCATAACGTATCTATACTCCTAATTAGATTAGTTACACACACATGTGGAACTTTACTATTTGGCTAAAACATGACCATTTTATTTAAAGTTGTCAGGTGGCTCTCGTTAACAACTCACTTTTCATTTAGTCGACAAATTATTACGACGGCGAGTCTAAAGGTGAGAGATGAGAATTAAAATTTGTATTAAACAAAAACAATTCCTCCTCGCGCCGCTTCGTCTCACCTTTCCTCGGCGGTGGAAAAGGACCTTAAGTTTTACCGCGTGCTTGCAGGCGCAAGGTAGAGTTATGCTGCCCTCTTTAGCAAAAAGGGCGCAAGTCTCATAGAACCGCGATTGTATAAGTGACCTTATTTCTTAAGTAAAGTGGTTAAATTTGCTTTGACTATAAAATTGCACATGCGTCCTTTTTATTTTGGAGGGCAGCATGTGCCTACTGACTTTGGCCGAGCAGTTCCTCATACTTCCTTATGCTCACAAATACGCGGGACCACGTAAGCTTGCTGGTTAATAATTTGAAGACCAGCCCTCTATTTCATAACCCTGACAGTGATAATTATGTGGTAGGTGCAAATTTAACAAGTTCCTACATCAATGTAGTCTACGCTTGTTTCACCGACACTCATTTCAGAGAACGTATAACTTGGCAGAATTTTCAGAAGATTTTAGATTATCTTGTGATGGTCACAAGTCTAACCTAACCTAACCTAACTTACGTGAATGATGTTTTAGATAACCTTAAATCAACACGGGTTCAGCAGAAAATAGCTTTCTATGAAATTTGTGTCGGTGAAACAAGGAGACATCAGTTCATATACCTCTAACCAGCGCCATGGATTAGATTTCACCTTTCATATATTGTCCGAATTGTGAAATAGGGGGCGCGTCGTGTTCTTTTTACAAAGTTTTTTACAAAGCTATTTTAATTTGAAATAGTTCTTAGCAAAGCTCGTCAATATATCTGTGTATGTCTGTCCCAGGCGGTTCGCGGGCGAATGCAGCGCGTATGCAAGTGCCACGGCATGTCGGGCTCCTGCTCGGTGCGCGTGTGCTGGCGCCGCCTGCCGCAGCTGCGCGCCGTCGGGGACGCGCTCACCACCAGATACGAAGGGGCCTCGCATGTCAAGGTGAGGGGACCGTCATTTTATTATACCAATCTTGAATCTTGAATCTTGCGGGTGGTAGGACCTTGTGCAGGGTCCGTCCGGATCGCTACCACCATCTTATCCATTAACCTACCGCCAAACAGCAGTGTTCGCATTGTTGTGTTCCGGTTTGGGGATAAGACAGCCGGTGAAATGACTAGCATAGAGGCATTCCATCTTAGTCCTCAGGGTTGGCAACGAATTTGCAGTCTTAGGATTGCATTGCAGTCTTGTGAATGCGAATGTCTATGGGTCACAGTTTCCACTTACCATCAGGTGGCCTGTGTGCTCGTTTGTCTTCTCTAAGCCATAATAAAAAAAAAACTTCAATACCCGTCTCAAGATGCGTCGTAGATGAAAGTGTTCAAAAAATTAGCGTGATTTGGGAACAGCGTCAGAATCAAGAGATGGCAAAACGCCAGTTATTGAAAGTTATAGCCCAAAAAAATAAGGTAAAGCCAAAGTTTTGCGTAGGATTAAATAATCAGTCAGAATTAGAGTGTAGCTCTAAGATTTGCTGTGGCAGTGAATCGACCACATTTGCAGAACGGTGGAGCATACGCTTTCTGGAGTGGAGATTACGAATCGCAACGTAGAGCGAACTGCAGCGTTTGGCTATGAATATTCATAGCAGAAAGCTAAAAAAACTCTGCACCTTTCGAAAAAAAAAAAAGTTTTTTTTTTGAGACCCAAATGTCTACCCAGGGTCTCTATTGACTCTTTCTCAGGACACGGTTATTTTTTCAGGATTTAATAAAACTAACCTAACCTAACCTAACTAATTTACACGATAAACGTTTATTAAAAACTGTAACTTCAGCCTGAAAGAAGTTATGACAAAAAAAAGTATGACTAACAATAGATTATGACCAGCGATATGTATGGCAGTCAAAGGGGTCTGCCCACGGTGCGATGAACTAACATACCAACATAGGCCGGTGGATTGTAAGTCAGTATTATTGTCCATAATACCAACACAACTTACAGAATTTTTCTAATACGTTCTTCGTTACAATCCCACAGATACAGGTTTGAAATGGTTCTCTGCCGTTTCGCCGAATTATGTTTCGTCAAATGATTCATTTCTTCAAATGTTTCATTTGGGCAAATGCTTTTTTTTCTAAAACTGTAAATATTTCAGGATTTTTTAAAAACTAACCTAACCTAACCTATAGGGTTCTACACGATGGTCCTGAAATAAATCCTGAAATATTTACAGCTTTAGAAAAAAAAGCATTTGCCCAAATGAAACATTTGACGAAATGAATCATTTGACGAAACATAATTCGGCGAAACGGCAGTACACCGTTTGAAATATACATTGAAACTAATAGAGTCCCATTGCCTTCTTTCAGATCGTAGAGCGAAAGAAAGGGAAGAACATTCGGAAGCTGCGACCGCTCCACACAGACATGAAGAAGCCCAACAAGACTGACCTGGTGTACCTGGAGGACTCCCCGGACTACTGCGAACCCAATGAAGAGTAAGTTACTCGTTACGTGCCTATTACACCTTCCTAAATTAGTCACTAACAAGAGGGACGCAGCAATACGTTGGGACCAGATGGAGATATCTCCATTACATGTTTAACGTATTGCGGCATCCCTCTTGTTAGTGACTAATTTACTGCGCCCACACCGTAGGTTAACGTTGCGTAGGTATATTACGGTGCGTCAAAAATGGCGCCATGTTGTTACTATGGCCCCGTCTTTTGTTTACGCAACGACATCGTAACATACGCAACATTAAGCTCCGGTGTGGGCGCAGCTTAAGCCCTTTAGGATCCTGTATTAGGTCTCTAGGGGCAAATATTTTGTGTGATAAGCACAATTAGATTATTTGTTCCTGAGATCCATAATGTTTCATATGTTTAATATAAATATTTACCTATTGCTTTATATATTTAAGTACACGATCTGTTAACTGCGAATGTAATTTTATCGAATTTTATTTCATCGGTTGTATAATTTTATCGAATTTTATTTCACCGAACGCTATTTTCTGAAACCATGATGTTTGCAGGACATTTTAAAGATTCATTACTAAGGTTAGATTAGATTAGGATTGTGACTGGGATTATTAGCCTTTGTCCATATTTGTACGTTGTTACTTCCCGTTTGTGCAATAAAGAGTTGACATACAAACTTACATAAAAATGGATTCCTGGAACACCACAGAACTATATCAAAGTAACGTAATCAATCAAATCCGAAGTTTTTTTTTAGGATTTGAGTTGTGATAGACGGGGGATCAAAGGTCACTATGTATTCATTTAGTAAGTACACCAAACATACTAACCCCATTTCAATAACATAATCTGATATTAATGTCAATTAAAGGTTATACACGACATTCATAATACCTCATAAGCCAATTAAATAAAATCATAAAATCTACTATCAATCTCAGAATCTTGTTTGATACGGCACGGCTAAGGCGGCATTTCGACGTGTGTTCAGTTTTAATATCGATACGATAGTATACATATCATTTTAATTTTCCTAATCTATGTCTGATAGTCTTCAACCGAATTCATGACCGCGATATATAGTGATGAGTGATGATACTGATGATGCGTAGGTACAGTCAAGGGCAAAAATATGTATACACTTTAGTACCTTGTCTAATTGTCGTCATATTTGAACTGCCATATATGAACTGTCACAGTGGTTAAAGTGACAAGGTACTACTAGGTAAGGTAGGCCCTTGACTGTACTTCAAGTAAAAAAAAATCAAATTTCATTTATGGCTATTTTTTTTTATCACTATAACCTTGCACATTAGAAATGGAAATTGTCCCTTTAGGAGTTCACATATTATGCCACGTCCACATCAGAATAAAAAGCGATGGCTTAATGTGCTTCCGCGCAAAGAACGTGAGATGGAGATAGTTTGCGCGCACATCGATAAATCGAACATATAAAAAAAAAGTTTACCAGGATTTAGAAGTCATAAAAAGTCAGTATTGAATCAAAAATCATCGTTAAAGATCGTAATTTCGAAGACTCAAACAAAAATGTGCGAAATAGGTGTCACGTTTGAGAAATAAAACTATCGAGGATTTTATTCTTATCGTGTTTTCGCGTTTAACATTCTCAAGGAAATACGACAAGTTTAATATATCCAAAGAACAGATACATAGGAGTTATGATCATTGAGATCCAGATTGCGGAACACAACCGACCTTAACATGTGGCCTCTTAAGACTACGCCGAGCGTACGCCGGATGTACAGTGGCGCCCTCATTACTTTTATTGGGTTTCCTAATTAACTAAAGAATTTCCTTGGAACCAAACAAAATGTGTTTGTAGCGCAAGTATAAACACAATTTATGGGATACGTAACAAACTTTAATAACAATTCACCTTCGAGTTATTCACTTAACGAAAAAAAGTGGCCACCTTTTTTAAGACTGCACCGAGCAAACGTCGAGCGTCCAGTGGCGCCCTCATTACTATTATTGTGTTTTCTAATTAACTAAAGAATTTCCTTGCAATCAGACGATATGTTTTAGTAGCGTAAGTAAAAACACAATTTATGGGATACGTAACAAACTTTAATAACAATTCCCTTTCAGTAGTCAGCTTAACGGGAAAAGGTGGCCACTTTTTTCCGTTAAGTTGACAACTCAAAGGTGAATTGTTATTAAACTATGTGATATACTTTATAAGTTGTATTTTCATTTGTAGTACAAAAACACACCGACCAATTTGAAGAAAATACTTTGGTTTATTAGAAACACCACAACAGTAACGAGGGCGCCACTGGTCATCCGGCGTATGCTCGGCGCAGTTTTAATGGCATCCTCCTTAAAGACAACTCCTTATTAAATGTTCCAGACTTGGAATCCTTGGAACCCGAGGCCGCTCTTGCAACAGAACCTCCGCTGGTCTCGATGGCTGCCGGCTGCTCTGCTGCGGACGAGGATACCAGACCAGGGTCCGGGACCACGAGGAGAAGTGCCGGTGCCGGTTCGTCTGGTGCTGCAAAGTCCACTGCGAGCTCTGTCGGTACAAACGAGACCACCACGTCTGCAACTAACCAATGGGATCTAGCAATGCTTGATATTTATAAATCTCTCGTCTGTAATTAAATACTTCTGAGCCTCTATTCTGGGCGGTAAAATATGGCTTTGGTCGTCATTGATCTGTTATGGTATTGTTTTTAACTCAGACGCCATTACCGTCAAGTAAATAAGAGCTATCAAAATATTGAAAATACTATAACAAGTTAAAGACTATATTATGGTTTTTACCGCCAAGAATCTTGGCCTGTAAAATTGATTGATTGATTGACTTAACATCGTGGAAGTGGACAAGTCAATATAGTGATACCAGCTAGCGCCCGTATTCATTTACCCCAATTACAAATTGCATTGTGTATAACCTGTAACGTCTTTACTGGCAAGTAAATAAGAGCTATCATAACGTTCATAATACGATACCAATAGGAGTAAAGACAATGCAGAAATAGGGCCCACAGGTCTGTAAATTTTACTGGTTTTCTTATATTTTGTGAGTATGATAATCACCCTTTTAAAACGAAGTAAATAAAGACTGTACACGATAAAATCTGGCCATGCATGATCTGGTGTACCTTTGCGATGAATGCATATTTTCAAGCAGTTTTTTTTTATATGTTGTATAATTATAATACTATATAATGAAATAAAATCGTATCATAATGTATGGGTATGTGTTAGTTTTCGCCAAATATATTCTATCATACCTTTCATCTCTTGTACAGCGTTTTTTGACAATATTCACTCACTTCCTGCTTCTACGCCACAACTGTATTTATATTGTTACAAGCAGTTTTACCCACAATAGAATGTCGTCTTACGAAAAAAATACTTTTTGAAACTCATTTCTATTTGTAGTAGTCAGGAAGACTTTTTACTCCAAGCACTGAAAGTTGTTTTTGTATGGGAGGCATTTATTTGTCAAAAAGTCAAATTCGCCAAAGTTAAAAAACCTCAGAACTATCTTAATCTGAATATAATTAGGAAAGTTTTAACTATTGTGGTAAGATAATTTAATAACGTATAATTTGGCTTGTATAATTAAAAATAATAAAATGTTTTAAAACGGAGAATTTGGTAAAGACTGTCAGAAGATCGTGGACAAAAAAATAAAGGTACTGTGGATTATATAAGGGTCTAAGATACAGACGCTCTTACATTTTATTATGATTGTATTTTTATTATGTAGTTTCATAACCACTGACTATTACAAAAAAGTGCTGCTTGAAAATTAGCATTCAT
This sequence comes from Acleris laterana, assembly GCA_963966035.1. NCBI lineage: Eukaryota > Metazoa > Arthropoda > Insecta > Lepidoptera > Tortricidae > Acleris > Acleris laterana. The sequence continues at coordinate 7,085,904 of OZ014461.1, forward strand.
TAAAAAAATACACCAGATCATGCATGGCCAGATTTTATCGTGTACAGTCTTTATATAAAAAAAAGATGTTGAAATGAAATCGGTTAGTAAAAAAACAAGCTGAACTAACAATAAGATCAGTTGACAGTCGGGTTAGGGCCCAAAGAATTTAAATTTATTGTCTCTTGATAATAAGAGACAACCCGTTTTAAAAAAATGAGCAGTAAGTAGACTTCATTTAAATTGTTTTGCCGACTCTATTTGCGGGAAATATGGAGATTCGTTGGAGAGTTTTTGCATTTTTAATATATGTAATTCTTATTAGATATATACATAAATGCCTATACATAAGTGTCCCAAAGTTGGGCAAAGGCCCATACCCTAGATTCCTATAAGTCCCTATAAAATTACTTTTTTTACTACTTGTGAAATAGGTCTATGGCTATCAGTTTTCTTTACATAGCTTTATTTGGCTGGTAGAATTTAGATTAACGTCATTATAGTATTTCAAAGCTTGATTAGGTAAATCTAATTGTCCGGTTTACAGAAATAGTAAGTAAACTTGCGGGCGTCGGGAGTGAAGCATCTGTCACTCTCGTACGACACGTGTCTTACAAGGCAAAACGTGACGGATTATACACATTTTGTTATACGATAAACTCAGCCATATTAGGCCCCTTGGTGTATTTGTAACCAGTTGGAAATTATGTGCTAAATAAAGTACTGGTATTGTTGTTTCCGCCTGTCATTCATCTGTTTAAAGACTAGCCAGTTATGGTTTATTCTAGCAGGCTTTTATTTACTGCATTTAAGATCGCCAGGGGTCTAATATGGCTGCGTTTATCGCGTGTCAAAAATGTGGATAAAACGTCCGTCACTTTTTGACACGTATATAAGTTCGAGACATATTTTATCACGCAATACTGCAATCATACTAGGCCCGCAGTAATTGTAAGGTATTTTGATAGCAACAAAGTTTTTTGAAGACAATTTTCACCGAAAGTTTTGAGTGTTTCGATGTAAAATACGCACTCGAACATGTTGAAAACTGCCGACCATCAAAATTGAATTGAATTGTATGCATGAATGCAATATTGATCTTCCATCTTGCCATTTATCTAACTAATTATATATTCTGTATCCAAATCTTGATAATGTTATGTATTTAATATATTTAATGTAATGTATTGTATCTCCACTTAGGCAAGAGTTCTTACTCGTTCTAATTCTATTGCAAAGGACTGATTTGTTATTAAGCAAATACATTTTATTTTTTATTTTTGAACATAAGCTTTAAAATTGTTTACAGTATTACTTTTAATTTATTTTACTTTTAAATTTAATGTATAAAGTTGTAAATAATTATTTTGTTAATACGGTTTTAGCAGTAATTTAGACTCAACCAGTACTTCGAAGTTAGTTTATTTTTATATTAATACAAATTTTGTAAATATTCGTTGTAAGACTCATCGTACTTAGGCAGATTTTTATTAATAATTTTATTTTCTACCTCATTTAGAGAATGTATTTACTTTCAAGCCATTTAATTTCTATTTTAGACGTTTAGCGTAACTTTGATATATTAATTAAGAATTTGAATGAAATCTTGGTGTAAATATACATTAAAGTAGTTTAAGGTAGTTATAATAATTTATTACATTCTCATAAAGCTTCGTTGTTTGGTAATTTTGCGCATTCATATATCTACGAATTCACCTAATCACTGGATGTTGTCTTTTTCTTCATTTGTAAATACTCCATAAATATAAGTGTCTGTCTGTATGCTCTCGTGTCTTTAAAACGTCCTTGGTAAAACTCGCTAACTTGAAAAAAACTCGTGGCTGTATAATCACGGTAAAGTAAAGGTGCGCCCACACCGGAGCTTAACGTTGCGTATATTACGGTGTCGTCGCGTAAACAAAAGACGGGGCCATATTAACAACATGATGCCGTTTTTGACGCACCGTAATATACGCACCGTTGAGCAGCGGTGTGGGCGCAGCCTCAGTCGGTAAACGGTATGATTACCTCTAGTACCCCGTCTACACGGTAATGGGTAAAAATCAAAATAAATCGCTCATTGAATACAAAACGGACACATTCCAAAATCATTTGCACTTCCATTAAAAATCGTATTGCAACCGCTTCTAATTTTAAAATGCAACACTGACTCATTTCGGATTGTGTCCGTTTTGCATTCAATGAACGAAATGTCCAGTTAAAGAGAGTTTTGTCACCGTAACGAAACTGTTGGTTAACGTCAAACATACGTCATTTTGTAATGAAATTGTAAGTTAGACATCATTTAAGTGACATTTAAATAGCGTCTTTATGTACATTTATTTTGATTTTTACCCTAATAACAACCTACTGACTCAATGGTCAATTAAGTGTTCTTTGATCGAATTTACAAAAAAGAATCGTGTACCGTAAAACGGGGTGAGAAGGGATTAAGGGGTGAGTAGGGTACAACCTAAATTAAGTCATAACCTGTTACGAATAAGAATAAGTATTGAATGGACAAATAACGTTACGTCTATTCGATATAATTTCAGTCTTATAATTAGTAACATATGCTTCATTTTATGTTGTGTCCCTACTCACCCCGTTTTATGATAGACTTCAGTTGGACAACCAAATTAAATGAATTGAAGTTGAGAAAACAACTTGACCTTGGATGAGTTGGGCGGTTGTTCCGATCGTGTAGAAGGTTTCACTCACATTAAATAAATATTAAATAAATATTCGACTGATTTCAAATTTGATGTGCGGTTTCGGAAAGAACCTAAGTAACTAAATTAGTCAAAACAATTTTTAAAGTTAGTAATTTAAATTTACTTATTTCAGACGTAAAGTATCTTGATGTTACAGTAGCCAAAAGTTAACTGGATAAGATAGAAGGTAAAGAGTAAGCGTAAAGAGAATATTCAAAGCAAAGACTCTTTGTAACCATTTGATACATTACAATTTTGTAAACGAATAGTTACTTCATGTAAATGGCGTAAAAATAAATGTGTTAGAAAAGTTTTTTGATGTTTCCTTTTAAACCGATCTTGTGCCTTTCTTCCTTTAAAACTGATATGAAATCGCGCAAGGCAGGAATATAAGGTAATAATGATAATGGTATAGCATATTTAAGTTTTTTAGGCTAGTGGCATTATTTTTGACTATATCACGTGGGACCGTGTAACAAAGCTGTTGCCTGCGTTATATTATAAATGTCAGTTAGCTTAGCTTTAAGTACTCTTTGATAAACTGATATAAAATGCAGGGAAATACGATTTGACTTACCTATCCGACAATATCGTTTGATTATTGACCAAGTCCGTTAATTAAGTAGGTATTATGTTTTGTAATAGCGATCGAGGCAGAAAGGGAAAAAGTGTGGATAGAATGGTCTAAATCTTAGACATCAATAAATAAATAAATATCAGGGGACTATGTCACACCAATTGACCTTGTCCCAAACTAAGCTCTAGGCTTGCACTATGGGTACTAGACAACGATATAAATACTTATATAGAGAAATATATACTTAAATACATAGAAAACATCCATGACTCGGGAACAAATATTTGCGCTCATCACACAAATATCTGCCCTTACCGGATTAAATTGATCGTTTCTGGAACTTACGTAACCAACACACACAGTTGGCCTGATAAAACGACCTTGAAATCCGATAATTAATAAAACCGATTACGACTAAAATCAAACATACCTAAGTGCATTGTAAGATTGCTTGTAGTCGGTTAGGTCGTGTCAAAATGAAGTGGGAACTTATAGCATTATCCTTAGCTTTGCTAGCTTCGACTTCTATAGGTTCGGAAGAGGAACTGCCTCTGGCTGAGCCATGCGACGCAGAAGCGTGCCGGCTTCCTGACTGCAGGTGTTCCAGCAGTAGTATACCTGGAGGCTTGAACGCTCGAGATACGCCGCAGGTAAGAAGTTTATACCCACGAGCTGTTGCCCACGACTCCGCGAAGTGGTTTATAGCCATTCGCTGTATATAGTATCCTATGTCTTCGTCAGGGTTCAAGGTATCTCCGTACCAAATTTCATTGAGATTAGTTCAGGGGTATAGTAATGCGTAACAATTTTGGTAGCATACTTATTCATCGCTTTTAGGGATAAGTTCGCCTTTGTACATTTTAATATAAATATTGTAATATTTTATTTTTCGTGTAATAAAGAGTTTAGATACATACCTACATACTTACTTAGAAATTCTTATCATATATTTTTGAGTGCCTTTTCATTGATATTTTCATCATCATCATCAGCAGGGGTCGGATTTTTCATCGCATGGTGAGATGAAAGAAAACTGTGGAGTCGATATTAAAGCTAAATTTTAATTCATATTCATACTCATTCATTTAATTAAGAACGAAATTAAATTATAAATAAAATAAGTCATATGAGTAGAAATAAATTATATCGTAAATAAAAATAAAATAAAATATTACTTTTATAATATGCTTTACCGCAACAAAGTAGTCTGAACCAAACAAAGGATTAACTAATTTGATATAGTTACAGGGTAAATGTAACCCTTTACCAAGCAAAAGGCTTAACACTTCCCAAATCATACTACACAAATAATTTTAATTACATTCAGTAAGATTAATTTTCGATTAACATTTTCGATCTGTCAACCTGCACAAGGGACAAAAGTATTACGGGACTAAGAAAATTGGTGAGTATGAGTATGAATATGAATTAAAATTTAGCTTTAATATCGACTCCACAGTTTTCTTTCATCTCACCATGCGATGAAAAATCCGACCCCTGAATTCATCAGAGCCTGGATTTTTTGCGGCAAAAAAAGACTGTCGCAATCTAGCTAGTGATAGAAACACTTTTTTTATCGATATCGAGTATTACGAGTATATAAAACAAATCATGTCGATATAGATACTTTATTTTATAATCCTTCGCAAGCTTAGTAAGTACTTATTGCATAGACATTGAATGTCGTTTCATTACGTACCTACGTATGGTGGTTCAGTACAAAAATATTAATTGCGTCCAGATATTATTTGTTTCTTAAAACGCTTTGAAACAGACTATATAATTTTATACAAACACGTAAAATGTTTTATAAAAAATATGTTTATTTCGTTTTTTTTCTTCTATTACACAACTATCGATTTATCGATAAAAAATTTTTCTAACACTAGCTAGATTACGACAGTCTTCAATCATTATCATCATTTTCCATTGCTGAACATAGGCCTCCCCTTCTGAGACCGATCTGCAGATATTTGCAATCGAATTATTCCCAATCCTGAAGACTCAGACGGAATACTTTTTGCATGTGCTAGTATGTGCTAGCTGACTAAATCTCAACAGGGTCATTCTACTTTTAAACGCAGGTCGATTTTTTGACAAGTGCTCTTCAAATAATATTTTTCTAAAAACGTTAAAGTGCTCGGTTTTGTAATTTAATATTGAAATAGTTACACAACTTAGCTTACATTTAAAATTATCACTACATTTAAAAAGTCACTATAATTAACTTTAAAGTAGGTAACATAGTGGTCACGCATGTCCCCGCCATTTGTATGGAAAAAGTGTATTTACCGCTGTGTTACCAACTTTTCCTGATAAAATATCAATAAATTTAAAGTGTTTTGTTTTAAACTATTAAATTTAGTTGTTCCAGTTTCAATATAAGTCAAATTTACGTGAAAAAAATGTCTAAAAATGCCTTTAATTTCACCAATGATTATTATGCGCTAAAAAGTAGAATGACCCAACATCGAAACAGTACAACGCTGAGAACTCTGCTTAGTGCAAAAGCTGCACAAGTTCCTGGTAAAATTATATGAAATAACCCAAGAACTTACTGAACCTGTATTTCACAAAATGAATATTTTTTGCAAAGATTTTCTGATGTGTCATAATAATGTTAGATAACGTTTGATTAAATAAACGCGATTATGAAAGTATCTTATCATTTACCAGATAATGTATATCACTTTTTAAATATTAATAAATAGTCTTTGCTTCCATCTGAATGTTAACCAAAACCAATTTTGAAATGAAGATAAAACTTTCTCTGAGGTAGCTTACAGACTTACAGTAAGACATTGATCTGTAACCATCCCTAAAACTCATGATTAGAGTAAAGACTTTTGGTGGCATACCGTGGTTCTAGAATCCATGGAGTCGGTATTTTCTAATTATTATAAACATACCACTTTTATTTTGGTATTGTCATATTGTAATTAAGCTAAATACATTTAAGGTGCAGTTTATCGATAGGTACCTATTACTTGTTTGTTTGTAACGCTTTCACAGATCAGATATCCTCTTTACCAAAATTCAATTCAATTAACAAATGAATGAAATTAAATGAAATTTTAAAATATTGTTATGACAATACTGAAATGAAATGAAATGAAATGAAATTTATTGCGTATAGATTAAGGTTACAGTTTGCAGGTACATTTGCTTATAATTATGTTTCACTTAACCCTACCATTACAGGTGTACACGCTTTAGAAAAATTAAATCTACTTATGTCAAACAATAAAACATAAATCAAACAACATGAAATTATAAATTTTAACCACAATGTCAATATCTAACTAGATTTTTTGTAACTGTATTAAATTATTTCTATTTTATTATATTAGCATTAATATTTTATTAACATGTTAGTAATACATATCAATATTATTATTCAATACTATAAATTATCACAAAGAAAGTCTCGCACGCTGAAGGTTAAAATCAAGGTGGTATGTTTATAATAATTAGGAAATAGCGGCTCCATAGTTTCTAGAACCACGGTATACCACCAAAAATCTTAACCCTACTCATGATATTATGTCTCCAGCTAGAATAATTTCCAGTTCGTCCTCCTAACCTTCGATGGTGCCGTCAACGTCATCAACATCGTGAGCTACCGCAGCCTCCTCTACGACCGCAAGAACTTTAACAGCTGCCCCGTGGGCACCACCTTCTTCGTCAACCATGAGTACAATAACTACCAACTCGTCAATGAACTGCACAACAACGGCTTCGAGATCGCTCTGAACTCTATCACCTCTCAGACCTCCGCCACGTACTGGGCCACAGCCTCTTACGATGATATGAAGCTGGAGTTCGCTGATCAGATCGCCCAAATGACCCATTTCGCTAATATTCCTCATGAATCACTTAAAGGTAAACCACCTATTTGATAATTTATTTTATTGTTTCATATTATATAGGTACTAATTGAATTAGAGAAAGTGGTCTATTCCATTTGGCCAACATATTTTTGGTCAGATTGGTCATTTCCAAAAAATGCTGCCTTTGTGGCCGAACGGCAGGCTCTCTAGAGAAAGATATAAAAATAAAAAATAAAAATATATTATCGACTTTTATCTAGGAGTAAGACAATAATGCCAAATAAATTGTGGTTGTACCCATCACGACCCCAAAAGACGAAAAGAAAGCAAAGGTAAAAATATAACAAAGCCAGTAATAGTTACAGAACGTAAGTTTTATTAACTCGGTGGATCCTGCTCATAGTCTTCCCGGGAGGCTGGAGGCAGCAACAAGTCTTTCACAAAAAACCTGAATCCCGAAAGTAAAAAGTTCATTTTTTTTTAGGCATTCGTGTCCCATTTCTCCAAATGGCTGGTAACGCTTCTTTCCAAGTTATAAAAGATTACGGCCTACAGTATGACAGCACATGGGCAACTATCACCGACTTGAATTCTGGAATCTGGCCGTATACCTTGGACTATGCGTCCACACAAGACTGTTTGGCCCCTCCGTGCCCGACTGCTTCCATTCCTGGCGTGTGGGTACTGCCCATCATCGGCTGGTTGGATTTGGAAGGCTTTTCCTGCATTTCGGTTGGATCTTGCTACTATTTGTAAGTTTCAGTTCACTGCTTCATACATAAGGTATCTTTAATCTTTCTATTTGTTAAATAAAGATAAAGGTAAAAGATTAAAGCACTTTTACACGTCAAAAATCTACCAGCGCTTCTCAAGAGGAGAGCATAGCAGATTACCTAAAGACGATGCCCTATAACTTCTTGCTCGTAAAAATCACCTTTCTCTGTGTTTCCTTTTTATTGCCGAGGTTTGAAATTAACTTTAACTTCTTAGTGCAAGTCAAATTTTTACATATTTAAGTAAAGTTTAGTTAGAAACATTATTAGTAAAACACAAGGCTTAATTATAATTAAAATGTTGTTCAAATGATTGATAATAGACCGTCCTATGATGACGAAGAAGCATGGTTCCGTTTCTTCGTCGGCAACTTCGAGAGGCACTACCTCGGCAGCCGCGCCCCCTTCAGCTTCCACATCAACGAGTGGATCATCTCCACCGTCCCAGCAGTCCGACGCGCCATCGATCGGTTCCTGGATATGATCAACAACTTACAAGATGTTTTTATGGTGAGTCAAATAACTGCCGCTTCTGCAATAAGTTTTTACGGTTCCAAAGTTAAACGTTAAATCCTTATAATTTTCCCTTGGAAAACCCATGTCCGTCGGTATGTCCGTCTGTCTGACTGTTGGTACTACAAAGCTGTAATGGGGCATAGTTGTACATTTAAATTACGCCGATAAATCTAAAAAAAAAACATTTATTACCTGCTGTAAGTACAGGAAAGCAATATTATAAAAAAAAAATGTGCAGATTAAGCCCATTCATATGACATTCCAAACTTCCGATTTATAGTGATTTCACATTCATTTTTCAACCCCCCTTTCTAGATCCCTTTTTATATTTCATATTATTTTTACTAAAAATTGATGCAGGCAAGAAAGTTATACTACTATACCAAATTTCAAGTTGATTTGATAGCTCCTGTAGTTTCAGAGTAAAACTGTTGTGACATACAGACTGACGGACAGACAGACAGACACCAAAGTCTCACCATAAGGGTTCTTTTACCATTTTGGTACGGAACCCTAAGAACAGCAGCTACCAGCGAACTGGTACGATGATATAGTTAATACTTAGTTAGCAGGTAGTAAAAGCAACTTTGTAATTAAAACACAGATGAACAAAGAACATACGTTTTAGCAATATGAATATCCAATTAAAATTTTACCTAAATGGAATTCCAGGTAAACTCCCACGAAGTGATCGACTGGGTCAGGGATCCGGTGCCGGTGGACGAGTACAGACAGAAGCGCTGCAGCATAGTCTTTCCCGCCTCGTGTCCAGCATTCAGCTGTGGACCCCTGGCCGCGGATCACAATATATGGGTTGGTTATTACTACAGTAAAGTTTGAACTTTTTGAACTGAGCGCTTCCACTGGAAGATAGTATAGTATCGGACACATTTTAATTTTAACAAATAAAGTCTTGAAATTGGAGACAATAAAATCATTTTTAATAATAATTGTGTACATTGAAGTTCATTCGTTATACCGTTTTGGTGAAAAGCATAATAACTTTATCGATTACCGATTTATAACAATTATTATTTCAAAAAAAAATAGTTTACTATCGGACATCATGCGATAGTATCGAACAGTATACTTAAAATACCAAAAAAATTATATATACCTAATAAGCGTGAGAATAGGTGAATCCCTACTTGACGACGCGATAGCCTAGTTGGTAGTGACCCTGCCTACGAAACTAGAGGTCCTGGGTTCAAATCCCGGTAAGGGCAGATATTTGTGTGATGAGCGCAAAATATTTGTTCCTGAGTCATGGATGTTTTCTATGTATTTAAGTATATATTTCTCTATATAAGTATTTATATCGTTGTCTAGTACCCATAGTACAAGCCTAGAGCTTAGTTTGGGACTAGGTCAATTGGTGTGACATTGTCCCCTGATATATATTATTATATATTATATATTATACTTTCAATAAATACCTTGCAAACATGTTCGTCTGGAGAGTTTTAGTAAAAATTAAGAAGAAAGTCAAATAACACTTGTTTGTTAAGTATCGGACAGTTTGGTTTAGTAACGAACATCTTATTATTTTACTATTATTATTTATTATTTATCGATATTAAGTAAGAAACGAAGGTAAGAAGGAATCTAACACTACTGGTAATAAAAAGTCGACTAAACTTGTTGAGTAGGTACCACTACATATGCAATTCCACACTCTCGCTAATTCATTTATACCCAGCTAAGTCGTAGGTGTTATTTTAATTTGTCATTTTCCCTTTTTCAGTCTTCGTACTGGATGGATGTCTGCAACGTGTGCCCAAACGTGTACCCCTGGATAAGAAACCCCCTTGGACAGTAAACACTATTACAAATAAATGATCGAAATAATTGTAAATGCTTTATTTTCTTCATGAACATGTATATTTTATGTATGTACGAGCAGTCCAATGTTTATTATAAGTTTGACTAAAAACTTGAAGAAGATTGACGAAAGAGATATACACATCGATAGTGAGTGGACGGGTCGGAAGGGGCCGCCCTAGGCGTACTTTTTCGAGTCAAATCGGTGAAATACTGGAAAAGGGCCGAATCTTAAGTACCCGAAACCGACGTGCGTGCATGACTCGATGTATGAATGTGGAAGAAGCGAAAGAAATTTGTCAAGATCGTAGCAAGTGGAAAGAAGTGGTCTCTGCCTACCCCTCTGGGAAACAGGCGTGATTGAATGTATGTATGACTAAAAACTTCTGTTTGCCATTTTGCTTGAACGATGGGTATAAAGATAAAAGATGAAGAAGTTTATTCAGTAAGTAGGCCGCACGTCAAAAATCTACCGGCGCTTTGCAAAAGACCACTGCCGAGAAGAAACGCCGCAAACAGTCAGTCGTTATTTGAATATTGTTTATGATATTATACAATAATAAAACTTAACCTAGCATTATTATATAAAATAATAAATCTAACAAAAAAAAACATGCGTAAAGGAAAATGTGTCAAAACTTTTCACAAGAAATAATAAGTTGTAGTAAAAAAAAAAAAAAAAATACTTAACTATGACGGTGCAAGACAACCACATAAAAGTTTCTATACATTCTCCTAAAGAAATCGTGTCTTCTAGACAATATACATACATACAATGTTGACATATTTTTTATGACTAAGTTCTTATTAAGTTATTTAGGTGTTTAGTTTAGGCAATGCATTTTTATCTGTTAGATAGTCCTCGACCCTATAGTAAGCTTTAGACATCAACGACTTTTCCAAGTAAGTTTTAAGTACTGGAAATGGTCATTTTAAAAGTACGTCAGCTAATTTATTATAGATATGGATGCATTGACCTACAAATTGTTTATAAAACTTACGGACACTATTTTTTTCAATAGCTATTTTATTTTTCTTTCTTGCATTCAAATTATGTACTTACATCACAATTTATAATAAAAGAGTCTTGATTTTTAATGACATAACTAATATTCTCATAAATAAATGATGCCGCTAATGTCAAAATAATCTTAAGGAATCACGGGAGTTTAGGTAATAAATATATTGAACGAATTCCTCTTTTTGTAACATGAATATAGTCTGTATGTCAGCAGCTTTACCCCAAACCAGAATACCGCACGACATAACACTATTAAAATAACTATAATAAACTAAGCGAGCAGTATCAACATTGGTAAGTTGCCTGATTGTCCTAACAGCATAAGCTCGCGAACTTATTTTACCTGCTAGTAGGTACTGCTATATGGGGACTCCATTCCAAATTTTCCCTAAGAAAAATGCCTTATCTATCATTTCCAACCACTCATAATTTAGAAATATTAGATTTTACCGATATAACATTAGGCAAAGCGAACCTAACACATTTAGTTTTCTTAGCATTGAGTAGCAAATTGTTACTAGTAAACCAATTAAGTTATTTACCTAGCGTTTATCTTACTGTAATCGACGAATTTTCGGTCTACCTTAAAAATTATGTAGGAGCTCCCTCCTACAGGTGTGGATAAAGAGGGATTCACATTGGTGCAGCACAGCAAACCACGTAGGAAGCATCTTAAGACTCCGTGTGGTACAGTCAACCAATTTGATTTCTAGGTCACTTTGGACTATGTTAAAGTGACGTTGTCAACCAAAACGTACGAGACTCCCTATGATTTTGGTTTACAACGTCACGTTGACAAAGTCCATAGTGGCCTAGGAATCAAATTGGTTGACTGTACGTCAGTAACGGGCAGCTAATTGCTTTTGACGTGATATCGTATTGTCAACATTAGGATAGCTGTTATACTTTGGCTTGTTTCCGAACGTTGCCAACCTTTAAGTCAAAGACCCTATTATGCGCAACACTGTCTCAGTCAGTCTGGTTCTACTGCAGGCCTTGGTGGAATCTCCCCCGACACCTGAAGGACCTGACCCGACACCGTCCTTTTTGCTCACCGTAAAATGAACTCATTATCCATTTCATAATGACCCCCCCCAGTAGAGAGGATATGGTACAAAGGCCGGTGGCAAAACGTACCTTAAAAATTAGAAATGTCTGGTTTTCCTCAAAATTAACGTTAAAATGCTTTAGATTTGGAGAATACACCCTGCTATCGGAGATTAGGAATAATATCCCGAAAATCTATCTCTTTATCAAATTGTTGCGTGACCCTCAAAATTTGTCTACAGAAGCAACAAAGCAGTTATATTCTGTTTTGCTATTGCTCAGTAATCCTTTAAAATCGGAATACAACGTATGCAACTTCGATGATGGACCGGAGGTGACGCAAATACAGCGTTATCTGATATTGATGAAATCTAAAAAAAACTTGCATTGGCTTAAAGATAAAATTTAAAAAATGACAACTTTGTCATCATTGTTACGTAACAATGATTCAAGTATACATACATACATACCTTTACGCCTTCATTCCCAAAGTGGGGTAGGCAGAGCTACAGAATTACCTAAGGTATTATTCAAAAGTTTAATTATTTAGATCCTAACATAAATTTTGTTTATAAACTAACCCTGACTCTCCTTGGGCCACCAGTATTTGAAGATGGAATACTAGATATTATTATCATTAATGTACTCCACAGCAAGATTTTTGTTGAGGACTATGGCCAACCTACAAAAGCCAATAACTACAGTAAACTTCTAATCAACGATTTGTTCATCATTTGATATTTTTAACGATCAACTTGAGTTATTATTGTATTCTTTTTGATTGAAGATATACTAGTTTTCATTCATTTTATTTTTTTCAAAAACCCCACCCTTTTCGTGGTACATATTTGACCGTGAAAGCAATAATGCATCAATCAAAACTGATAATGTATCATTATTATCAATACTAACCTGAATCCGCTTATCCGTTTCCGCTGAAATCATCAAAAAAATATCACTGGAACTTCTGAATCAATCGATAAATAATCGCGATATAAATTAATGCATCGCTAAATTGGCGTATTGTGCAAGAGTTTCTGCCAAAATGAAGTGGGTGCTGATTGCATTTGCGGTGCTTTTTGTGGCTGCAGCTTTAGCTGATGAAGAGGATAGCTTGGCTGAGCCTTGTGATCAGGAATTGTGCCAGCTTCCTGACTGCAGGTGTTCCAGCACTGCTATACCTGGAGGGTTGAATGCCCGAGATGTGCCACAAGTAAGCATGTTTTGTAAATACAATATCGATGCTTTCGAAGACAAAGATTGTGTTTAGGATGGATTTTAAATGATCTGTATGTTTTTAATTAGAATGTCGCTGAAGATGCATTAGCGCACGAAATCGCTAAGTACTAAATAAACTTATGACGAACCTACGAGTAATACTTTCACCATCAAATTTAAAAAATATGCAATTTGGGTAACTTTTTACTTTACTGTCAAATTGTAAAATCTTCAAGGTGTAATTATTTCCGCCTTTGCAGCTGTTGAACACTTGAATACATAACATAGATATGATAGATTAACTGATAATTTTTATGTGACACGTACAAGAACAGCGTCATTAATAACTAACGCGATAAATATCCGAAGTCTGGAGCCCTTAATCATGAATCCAAATAATAATTAAATTTAATTATACAATTTGTCCTCAGCCTATGGACATAAATGAATACTACACGTTGATTAGGTTATTTTTGACCCATTTGCAAAGTATTGCAACAATCGGTCCAGTAATTACCGAGAAAACAATGGTTTTAAAATTTTAGCCTTTAGGAGCACCCTCTATGTACTCTTTCTGACATTCACCTATAATATTCCGATCATGTGTGTTGCCGACACGCACACATATCTCTGCCTTTAACTTTGACACGCGTGTCACACTCACATATGCATCTCTTTTCATCTTATTCATGTCAATAATGATACAGTGTGCTGCTTTTTTGTCGTTTACCTTTTTGATTTTACTTCTAATTAAAACAAAAACTGTTTCACAGCATTTGTGGGAAGTAGTATTACGACGGTCTTCATGCTGTGTCCATAGGCTGGGGACACGTTGTATATATCTGTCTCCCGGACGTTTTATATTAGGTATAATTGACTAACTGTAACTAACCAACAGAGAAAACTATTTACTTCTAGGCGGATTTCGTGCCTGTGATCTCGTGTCGATGCGAACTTTTAGCTTAGTGACACTATTATTGACACTAAAGACGCTGGTAGTGTAGCTAAAAACGCTGTCTTAAGAGTTGCATAATGCGTTAATGGACAAAAATTGCCATAAAGTTTGCCTAAAAGCGGTGCTCATTACAGTTTGAGGTGTCAATAGATTGACAGTTGGTTGTGGAAGTAACATGAGGGGTACATTTTTGATTTAAAATTATAAAGACAATAGTATCAAAAAAAAACAGCCGGGTTTTTACTGGTTGCTTTTATTACATTGGCCAATTACGCTATAATAGTACTTTTAAACATAATCGCCATGCCATGATCATTTCTAATCATTCATCCCTACTTTTAGTTTGTCACAGTAACCTTCGACGATGGCGTCAACGTCAACAACATCCCGACGTACCGCGAGGACCTCTACCACCGCGTCAACTCCAACGGCTGCCCCGCCGGCGTCACCTACTTCATCAACCACGAGTACACCGACTACCAGCTCGTCAATGAACTCTACAACCGGGGCTTTGAAATCGCACTGCATTCCGTGAGCCACCAGACCCCTCAGAGCTACTGGGCTGAGGCCACCTACGAGGATATGAAGCTGGAGTTCGCTGACCAGAAAATACAAATGGCGCATTTTGCTAATATTCCTTATGAATCACTTAAAGGTAAGTATGTTTTTTTTTCAATCATTCGCCATGTTTTCGTATCGCCTTTCCTAGTGGAATCGATGCGTCGCGTAATCAAGATACGATCGCGTAAACGGTAAGTAAGCGATTTTCGAAAAACTTAAAAAGGCAAACGCTGCTATCGTTTCTGCTATCCTATCTATCTACTCGAAATGTATGGAGATGACATTAGCGGTCGACGCAATCTGTCATCAGTTTTCGTCAATCCTATACATTAAGTAAATTTTCAAAAATCACTAGCGTTACGTACGGCGTAGTCCAGGCCTCCAGATATCTTTGAGCGCAATATTGCTGGCAACTGTATGTAAGGATCGAAGATCTAAGCCACTACTATACACGTCAAGTGAAATTTAAATTCCTGTTACTTTTCTTTCAGGTATTCGCGTGCCATTCCTCCAAATGACCGGCAACGCTTCTTTCCAAGTCATGCGCGACTACGGCTTGCAGTATGACAGCACCTGGCCAACCATTAATCAGCTGAACCCTGGCCTCTGGCCCTACACCCTGGATTATGCTTCCACCCAGGAGTGCATGATTCCCCCGTGCCCCACCGCTTCCATCCCTGGAGTGTGGGTACTGCCCATGGTCAGCTGGTTAGACTTGGAAGGGGTTGCGTGCTCTATGGTCGACTCTTGCTTCTTCGTGTAAGTTTAAAAAAATAATAATTGGGAATTAGCTGTGGTAGGACTAAGTGAAGAGTTCGTCCGGATCGCTACAACCATCATATTTTAAACTACAGCCAAGCAGCAGTCTTTAAATTGTTGTATTCCGGTGTGTGGAATACACCACCGGTAAAAACGGAATACCAAACCGGTCTCACTATCAGGTGGTTGTGCTCATTTGCCTTCTCCTTGCCATAAGAAAAAACAAGTGGGCATCACACCTGTCAGACGTGTGTATTACGAAGCTTTTTGAGCTACTAATGACCTCCCCATAACTGAAAACCTAGAAGGTATATCTTCAATTTAACGTGTGCTTGTTTTTAGCCCAGACCATAACGACGAGGAAGAGTGGTTCAAGTTCATCCTGGGCAACTTCGAGCGCCATTACCTCGGCACCCGCGCCCCCTTCGGGTTCTACATCCATGAGTGGTACCTCAGGAGCTACCCCGCCGTGCGTCGTGCCTTCAACAGATTCATGGACGTAGTTAACCATTTGGACGATGCTTTCATGGTATGTTGAGTCTTCTTTTACTGCAAGCTCTTCAAGCCAGATCCTAACGTTGGTCAACAAGTATTTTAAAAGTAATGGCTAATGCCATCATGGGGAGTAGGGATTCGGGGAGCCTATAAGGGATACCTGCATAACACGAAAACTGACCAAATCTACGAAATTGACTTGAGCGCTTGACGTTTGGCAGTTTACGTCAATGCTATACATTTTCGACAACGATAACGATCTCGCAATGCATCTTGTCTAGGGCATGTCTAGGGACAGGTCTTTTGTTATTTAAATCTACATGAAGCTACTTACGGTAGGCAAACTTGGAATTCCTAAATCATATGGTGAATTAAAAAGGCGTTAGGGTGGATCACAATCAATATTTATGTCAATTTAAGTTTTTATGCAAACTAAGTTAGTAAAGATGCTTTTTCAATAAACTTCAAATGACGAATGTTAAGTTATGGACATAATATGGTGTATGGGGTATAGTACTGAACACTAATTGTGACAAGAATGAAAGCAACAAGGTAAAGTACAGTCACGAGATTTAGTTTGGTACCCACCTTAGGTCCAAAGTCAATCTGAGATTCTACAGCAATAAGGTTGAGTTTCCTAAAAGTTTCAAATGACTGAGCTAATGACATTGACGACTTCAGGCATATTTTTCTTGAAATGGGTCCCAAATTAACGCTCGTGACCGTGCATCGATGACGCTGCTACATTCCCTTTATTTTCCAGGTGAACTCCCACGAGGTGATCGACTGGGTGAAGGAGCCTATCCCATTGGACGAGTACAAGGCGAAGTCCTGCAGATCTTTCATTCCCACGACTTGCCCTGCTAGCAATTGCGGACCTCTGACCTCGGACCATAACATCTGGGTACATATTTTTATATAGTTTGCTTGTTTATCGTTTTAAATGAAGCCATTAGGTACTGGTTGGAGATAATAAAGCGTCAGTAAATTTTAGAACGAATACGAACGTTGTGTATCCCAATTCTTATCTTACTACGCAGATCAGAAGTCGATCATGAGACTTTGCACGACCATGAAGTTTTTGAATATTGATAATGTTGACAGTATTAAAACAATGCTAAAGTTATTCAGTAGGTAATAACACCATTATTTTACTGCTGTCAACATTTTCAAGGTTGAAAGAAGTTTAATGGTGGTGCAAGGTGCTATGATTGACTTGTTATTTGCATAATAATGTAAACATGTTTGTACCATTATTCATATATTTTTTTAATTATTTATTTCAGTCTGCCTACTGGATGCAGATCTGCAACGTGTGCCCGAACCAGTACCCCTGGCTGAACAATCCTCTGGGACAATAAATTATTTAAGAAATAACATAACGCTACATAATAAAGCTCAAGTGAAATTGTGACTAAATACTTATTGACTTCTCTCTTATTCTTGCTGGTGGTGGTTAGTGGTGGTAGGACTTTGTGGAGAGTCCGTCCGGATCACTACCACCATCTTACCCTTCAACCTACCGCCAAGCAGGGTCTCTGCTCAACTTAGTAGAGTTGGCATTGTATGCGTCTTCAGATTATAGTCTTGAGATTGCTAATGTTTATGGGTCTCATGTACCATCAGGTGGCCTTTGTGCTGGTTTTACTTCTCCATACCATAATAAACGAACTGTATTGGAGCATTTCCATCATCATTCATTTAAATTCTTCAGTTTTTACATGTTTGAATATGGTCATTACATACGAGTACCATTAAGCATTGATAATGGTCTCTGATGGATACATTTTCTCTCTATTTCTTTCTTTCGGATGATATAAGAAAGAAGAGTGATAATGATACTTTTAATTGACAGATGTTTTTATAACCTTTGGATAAATCGAGCCTATATTTAATTTACCAAACAGTCAAGCAATTTGATTCCTAGTCCACGATGGACTACATCGACGTGACGCTGGAAACCAAATTATAAGATGTCTTACGTTTCGGTTAACAACGTCACTATCATACTGCCCTAATCCAATAAGCAGTATCTTAAATTCAATCACCAAAGCAGATTCAATTCTATATACTTAATAATAAGTTTGATATTGCTACAGGTGATTTACCTTAGTTACTGCGTTTTTGCTTAGGACGATAGCATAGTCCATTGTGCGCTGGGAAACAAATTGGTTGACTGTACATTGACGCAATTGTGTCGCATTACTACGTCAATTTCAGTACTGTGGGGTTATTATGACCTATCTTTGCCATTCATTTTACGCTGAGAGACAAGGACAGAGTTATGTAACTGCTGTAGCTCCGTCCTTCTCACTCACCGTTAAATGAACTGCATAGCTATGTCATAATAACCCCCCTGGAGTGCTCCGTCATACCTACATACCCTTACCTGTGTAAATTGAAATTGCCAAAGATGTAAACAAGTTAGAACTGTTTGACACATAACCTTTAATATTCATCAAGTGTTTTATTTAAATTAAGTATAATGATTAGTTATTTAATCTTAAACTTAATGCAAAAGTAAAGATGTATAAATAATTGCCGAAACCTCACTTGATCTTTCATAGCGCGATTTTATCGAGTACTAAAATAATGGTAAATTGTTTCGTTTCGGTTGTGTTAAGATCTTTGCCAATTTAAATTGACCCAGACTATATCGTCCACGGCAAGAACCGCATGTAGGTACAGTCAACCAATTTGATTTCTAGGCCACTTTGGACTATGTTAAAGTGACGTTGTCAACCAAAACGTAAGAGAGTCCCTATGATTTGGTTTACAACGTCACGTTGACAAAGTCCATAGTGGCCTAGGAATCAAATTGGTTGACTGTACTAGTATTATTTTACCGTTCTAACCTCTTTGCAAATCCTTTTATTAAGTTTTGTTTTAAAAAACGAGCTCACTATCGCATTAATAGTATAAGTTACTGTATTTCGATCAAGAATTATCAGATAAATAACACTAATTAAACTGATAAAAGATTAAACGTTAAATGACAATCATTTACGGCTTAAAACTACGGACGACTATTACCTTGACGACACGATAGCTTAGTAGGTAGTGACTCTGCCTACGAAGCTAGCGGTCCCGGGGTTCAGACCCTGGTAAGGACCGATACTCAGGTGATGAGATGATAGTGTGACACGCCGTTGGTTTGTTTTTGAGTGTTGGACGCTTTCTATGTATTTCAGTATATGTATATCTCTATAAGCAAGATAAATGTTTGTCTAGTACAGTCCTATAGTTTAGCTTAGAGTTATTTTAATTTCAGTAATATCGCGACTACATCCATCCGTCTGTCTGTCACCTTTCAGCAACTCTAATGACGCTACCGCCCGCTCTATCTCTGGGTTTTTGCAGAGCATATACATTTTTTTTTTAATATTATTACTTACCCAATATTATCGCTAAGGAAAAAGAAATCTGCTTTGAAATTTAAAAGTAGTGCCACTTCGTTTTTAAGCATAGGTAACTAGAGTATTGAGCATGGTGAAAGAGTTTTATTATGACATATTTTATTTAAAAAAAACGTTTGAAAGTACTAAATAAAACCCAATTGAGACAAAAACCCGTAATTAGAAATGACAGCAAATATTTTGGTACTCATTCACGCTGCAACGGCAGGACGGATTTGGAGGAAATTTGAACTAGATATAGCTTATGCCCTGGATTAACACATATGCTGCTTTTCATCCCGGGAAATTTGGAAGTTCCCAAGGGAATAACTATAATCAAAATCAACGTAGACGAAGCTAGTACAAATATAAAGTTCGAAAACAACAAGTCTACTTCACAGTTCTAAACACTTTCAAGGACATTAAAAATAAAAAAAATATACAATGAGATTCCCACAACTTATTTAATACAAGTACAAGGAGACAAGCAAATTATTGTACTTAACAGCAAATACTCATTCGTGGAGTCATGATACTCATGACCATACTTATACGTGTAGCATATTCATGTAATAATTGTACCTATATATACTCGTAGTGGCATGCATGCATGTGACGACAAATTCACTTTACTAAGGGCTGTTTTTGTGAACTGAGTGCCTGGTCAAGATGCACAACGCTAATTTAGCGATTTTTGACAATCGACAAAATGTATCGGGTTGACGTAAGCTGACGACAGAACGCTTCACTGCTTATGTCAATTCCATACATTTCGTGTCAATAGAAAACGAAACGCTTGCAGCTCTTGGGTACCTACGCCTAATGATCTCGAATGATTAGCTCATCTCAAGACTCTCCAAGTAACCGTCAAGTCTCAATAGGTTATCTGTCTTAAGATCACTTTTAAACGGCCCTAAGTTAGGTTTCTTGTGTTCTTCTTGGGGAAGTTACTGGCCCAGGGGGTTTCCGAGCCACGGGTAGGTGTTGGGGCAGACGTTGCAGATGGTCATCCAGTAGGAAGACTGAAAAAGAAGAAGATATTGACAATAGTACAAATCATATTTTAACAGGTGAAAGGTTTATTTTGTTCGTTGTGTATTTTGGTTTACCGTCCTAAATATTATCTTAGCGAGTCATAAATTGTATTCCCCGTGTGGTAGCCGGATTAGAATAGTG
This sequence comes from Acleris laterana, assembly GCA_963966035.1. Classification (NCBI taxonomy): domain Eukaryota; kingdom Metazoa; phylum Arthropoda; class Insecta; order Lepidoptera; family Tortricidae; genus Acleris; species Acleris laterana. The sequence continues at coordinate 7,106,741 of OZ014461.1, forward strand.
CCACTCCGTATCTTTCCGTGGATGTCGTAAAAGCCGACTAAGGTAAAAAAGGCGTGTAGTACTGTTAGGCGATGGGCTTGCAACCTGTCACTAATACACTGGTAAACATCTTCGCCTAAGTGTGCAAAATGTGGTTACAGAATTATCAAAAAGTTTTTATAGTTGTTGGAAATTCTGTAGCTCTGCCTACCCCACTCTGGGAATAAGGCTGGTTTCACACGTACCACAATCACACCACATAGCAACCACCTGCGATGTGGTCAGGCGGTTATTTCTATGAAAATAAATAATTCTATTCACACGGACCACAATTTGACGTCAGTGATAACCATATATTTTTTTGGTCGCAACCGATTTTTGCCGCTGCGTTGTGGTGTGGTTGTGGTTCGTGTGAAACAAGTCTAAAGGCGTGAGTTTATGTATGTATGTATGTATGTAAATTGTATTGGTAAAAAACTTATACAACAAAACAAACACCGTATAATAAAACACCGTGAAATTATAAAGGCCCGGTGGCCTCAACCTCGTCTGTAGCTATGTATATGTATAAGGATATATTTTTAAAATTATTTAAAGGAAACGAGCACACAGGTCAACTTATTTAAAAGTGATTTGAGACCCTTACACGTTTTTATTCTCAATACTGCAATCCTTAAAAATACAATCCAAAAACTGCAAATGCATTGCCAACCTTGGGAACAAAAATGGAATGCTTAATGCTAATAATTTCACCGTTTGTCTTATCCCCACGCCGGAACTACTTACAACAATGAGAGCACAGAAATACATACGTACAAGCACACATACAAAAATACACACACTCGAAAAACATAACCCTCCTTCTGACAGGTAAAACGACTTTCCAATATGTTCCTCGAATTTTTCAGGACTTAATTTTGTTTGGGACTGCAAGGGCTACTCACCCATATGTTGTGGTCGGACGACAGAGGTCCACACGTGGTCGCCGCGCAGGGGGTCCGAACGAAGTCCCTGCAAGGCTTCGTAATGTACTCGTCGACTGGCACTGGGTCCTTCACCCACTCGATCACATCGCCACCGTTGACCTGGGAATATTCGAATTGATTCTAGGTGAGGGTTCATCATCAATATGTTGTGTTGTTAGATGTAGATCTTCCTAAAATATTTGGTTGATACGAGTATGTAGGTTATACGTCATTGTAAATCCAAAAGTTTAGATGCGCATTTAGCATGTATTTATTTAGTCTTTCTTACATAGCAATATTGTCAAATGATGTGCACATTCGTTAAGATTGGAAAAAGAGATATTTTTACACACTAACTAACTGCTCGTATTCTACTTAACATGAATACACAGATAGAAAAAACTTTGATAGGACGATTTTGTTTTTTGGCTGCTGTAGTAATCGTTGATAGATGTTTGGTCATGATAGTTTTTTTGTGATTAAAACTTGCTAACTAATTTATGTTTAATAAATGTTTCGGTTCAAACTAAGACTAAAATAGAACATAAAGCGCCAATAAAATATTATTCTACAATGTAAAATCTTATAAAAATCAATAATACACCTAGGAATACTAAGGGCCCGAGTACACTTCCTTGCGGTATACTACTCTGTCCAACGTTTCCTCTTTATAATCAGAAGTAATGTCAAAACAAACATTAAGAAAAGGTCCCGTCACTAATGCCAAGGAATCCCGCTAGGCAATTGTCCGATGATGATATGCTTTTCTCCGTAATAAATGACGCCACTGATACTGTATACGTCCATATCGAAGTAAGCATTCACATGATTTACAGCCTGCGCCCAGGCATTTCTCTTAATAAAATGGTCTCCGACAAAGACTCATCATATCATAAAAGGTTTAAAGAGCGTTCTCACCATGAAGACGTCATTCAAGTTGTTGATCATATCCATGAAGCGGATCAAGGCGCGGTGGATGGCGGGGTTGATTAGCTCGTTGATGTACCACTCGTGCACGTAGAAGCCAAACGGTGAACGGTTGCCGTTGTAATGGCGCTCGAAGTTTTCAACGATGAAACGGAACCAGCCCTCTTCATCGGTGAGAGCCGGTCTGTATTTTAAAAAAGATGTTGATTAGTTAAAATGAGTCAATTAGTGGATTGTGTCTAAAATAAAGTATGAGGTTTAATTACCAGTGAGTTTTAAAATTTTGTCCCTATTCTGAAAAATAACAGTACGTAACTCAAACAGTAAATGTTGAGACATTTAATTTCCAGAAAATACTCGTGTGTCGTGACGACCTAACTTATGGTTATGGAAATGATCAATAAAAAATAACAACCGAATAATAATAGTTAACACGTCATAAATAAAACTTGAACAAGAAACAAAACAAAACTTACACATTGAAGCAAGAGTCAACCATCGAGCAAGCCAGGCCTCCCAAGTCCAACCAGCTGACCATCGGCAGCACCCACACGCCAGGTATGGAAGCAGTAGGACAAGGCGGAATGACACACTCCTGGGTGGACGCATAGTCCAGGGTGTACGGCCAAAGACCTGGGTCCAGCTGGTTGATGGTAGGCCAGGTGCAGTCATACTGGAGACCGTAGTCAGACATGACTTGGAAAGTAGCATTGCCAGTCATTTGAAGAAACGGAATGCGAATGCCTGAAATATTAAGTCAGTTAACGCTTGATTTTTTTGAGGACTGTTTTTGGGACTAGTGATTGAATTTATTTCAGTTTATGCGTTCAAGGATAAAGTTCGTTGGACTGAGATTAGTTTAAGACTAGGTCAATTTATGTTGTTATTTATCCACACTCAAACAGTTTTAATTTCTTTAGTTTTAGTCATCAATATGACGAAAATGTTCAAATGACATCTGGTTTCACGCGTTTTACTTTAGACTAGGTACAGGTTGTTTTACATTTTTCCAAATATTTATGAATCTGGAAATTATTTCACTTTATTGAGCTTATTTTATCTCTCATCTTAATTTCACGTAATGTAATCCCTAAACCAAATACAAATTGCGACATTTTAAAATCCCACTGCACAGCAAACACGCTGCTTCAGTAGACATAGAATAACATTCCTATTTTTATAGCTGCTGATAACCGCAACCATATTTTTGGAGTCTTGTTTAATTCCCTTTCAACTATGACAAAAACTGATAATAAGAAGATAAAATATCAAAACAAAGCAAACAGAAAACGACAATCATCCACATAATACCAACCCTTGATCTCATCATACGGAATGTTAGCGAAGTGAGACATTTGGATTCGCTGATCCCCAAACTCCATTTTCATATCGTCGTAGTTGCTTTCAGCCCAGTAGGTCTGAGGGGTCTGGTGGCTGACGGAGTGGAGAGCGATCTCGAAGCCCCGGTTGTAGAGTTCATTGACGAGTTGGTAGTTAGTGTACTCATGGTTGATGAAGAAGGTGGTGCCCGCGGGGCAGCTATTTTTGTTGACGCGATTGTAGAGAATGTTGCGGTAGGTCACGATATTGTTGACGTTGACGCCGTCGTCGAAGGTTAGGAGGACAAACTGGAAGAGAAATAGTTTGTTGGTGATAGTGAATTGAAATTAGATATAGTTTTTCTTTATGTGAAAGGGCAAATGAGCATGCTGGTTCAATATTTCAATGATGATGCATGATTATTTTTCGATTACTTGGTTCGTGTACCGTACACCATAATACCTTACTAGGCTATAATTTCTGAGGTTGAAGCCGTTCGGTTGATTTGGGTGAAATTTTGAGAAAAAGTATAGTATGAAGCGTTCTTAATGATGAATATTTCTCATTTTCTTTGTATTGGGCAAAACCAAAAAAAACATATAATTTCTGTCACGTGACTGCATGTACCGAGGGTTCTTGCTCCACTTTTACACGTGCAATAATAGCCTACGATTGGATATTCACCACTTTCGCTATCATATTCTTCATCAAATGTAATCTACAAATAATAAACTGTTGCATTTCGGAGACTTGATGAAACCTGACTCATTGAAGTTTTGATCTATTTCAAAAGCTTGCCGTCCTCGTCTTCCGTTGCTTAGTCTGTAATATGACGCTATGTACTGTCTTGGATATATCCGGGAGACAGTTTCACTTGATATGTTCCAAATGATAACGAGTGCATAATTTACTTCATGACGTAACTCATGTCCCATAGCATTACACGAAAATAAATACTAACTCCAAAGTGACGAAAAGAACACGTGCGCAAAATAACTGATACTACAGATGTATTGTTAAGTTACGAAGTCAAACACATAAAAATGTAAAAAACAGATGTATGATTTTTAGCAATAGATACAAATAATCGAACTGAAATCAACAGTAGGTGAATGAGGGAAGCTGAGAATTGTAATTATTAAATGAATTTTACACTGTTTTTTTTAATTACTATTATACACATAGTTTTTGCACCAAACATATGATTTTATTCTTCTTCTTTCAATGTGAGGTGCTATGGAGACGCCTATATAATGATGATAATAATGGCCTTCATAAGCAACTCCGTAATGAACATTTTTCTTTACCTGCGGAACATCTCTGGCAGCCAATCCTCCAGGTATATTTGTGCTGGAACACCTGCAGTCAGGCAGCTGGCAAGCCTCAGCATCACACGGCTCCGCCAAGGACCATCTGTCCTCGGCCTCCTGAGCCCAGGCAGCCACAAATAGAGTCAAAACCAAAACCCACTTCATCTTCAACCACTACTAGCAAACAGATAATAGGTATGTCATCTAGACGAATATATATATATCTTCGAGCTTTATCAGCGGATATGAAAATCAAAGCTATTCCTTATAGTTGATAACAACTGATACGGAAACATAATAATATAATTAGCTTTAATTCATCGAACTGATTTGATTGTCATGATTATGATCTACACTTTGCCAATATAATATTCCGACCGGAAAGATTTGGGGAATATTGCTGATAAATTTTGTCTAAAGGACTTTTTGGGGAAATCCGGTAATTAGCAAGTTCTACAGTTGATTTGTTATTTTTTAAATCCTTACAGGGTGTCCCCAAACTTGACAAATAAAGTTTATTTACATCGATCAGAACTTTCTAATTCGTACTCTTCAGATTAACTGCACCAATTTTTGAAACAAGCTGCCACCTAGGTCTACAGAAAAAAATAATCAATAGGATGAGCCGAAGTTGTTGATGAAAAACGAGATATTATGCTTACGAGTATGTCTTAGAAAGTATAGATTAATTTGAATGCGTGAATATTTTAGAATGAGGGTATAATACAGTACATTTCGACGGAATTGAGGATTTGATATCAAATTTCAGAACTACCGATTGTAGTTCTGTTATTTCTAACCAAACGAGGTAAAGGTGTACCGCAAGGCAAGTATCATTAAAACCGTAATAACTCCTTAACTAGTTACCATAACAATATTCGGAACCAGTATAGAAGGTGCTTTCTTATACCTTAATATTTACGTCAAGTTTAAGGACACACTGTAGGACACACTGTACCTGTATTACAAGATGTACCTGAAGAGCTACTAGAGTAAATGCAGAAAGAGGTTTCTTTCCCTTGGTTTTTATTTCACTTTGTTAATACCCTAGCTTGCTCCTACATCGTTATCATATTGATGATAGGGTATATTTTAATCACTTGTCAGATAGTTACTATAACGTCAACTACAACGTAGATAGAAGTAGGTACCTAAAGGTGGGGTTGAACCAATTGCAATAGGACCAGTGACACGATTGGTTACATAATTAAACAAATAGAAACGCTAGTTCGCGTAAATTTTAATATGCATCTTAGCAAGGGACTCTGCGCTGTCTATGCCAGCATTACGCTGAGTTGGGTCCATATCGTGACTGTATTCTTATTTTGAATCTTGTGCGTACTTCTTTTTGTTGTTTGTTGTTAGTCATGAATATTTTTTTTGTTTATTTCTTCTAGTTTATTTATTTATTTCTAATAGTTACATAGTAATTGTTTTTTCCGTCCATTAGTTGCTAGAAGGAAGTAAATACCTAACAACCACTCAACAAAACAATGAAATACTTCGATATTAAGCATTTAAACAAGAATTTCTCATTAAGAAATTGTGTTGAGTTTACATAGATACATATTTATTAAATCGTATCAATATGAGTGCCTTGCGCGTCCATTGAAAAATTGTTGATTGCTAACTTTTAGATCCCACCGTTAAGTTAACTTTATTACAAAGCCGGTTTATTTTTTAAATTGACTATGGTTGGTGTCACGGTTTGCAATCACGATACTCCTGCTATTACACTATTACTCTATTTATACTATTACACTATGCAATGCGATGTGTTCTATCGGTTTATACATTCGTTCCAATGCGATTTATACGCCATCTAACAAACAACAGCCAAACTTTGCGGTATTTGACTGAACCAGAGAGTCCGGAGTCTGATGGCGTATGGCGTTAGTAATGGTAAGCGGCAGCTTCGCGGCCACGCTATCGCTCCCTAGGGAACCGCGAAAAAGGAGCGACCAGCCCTGCATTTTAGTCTGAGGAATCTAATATAGATGGCGCTTTTCTCAATTCATCCAATTCGTTAAGATTGATCATTTTACGTATTTAAATAACGCTCGACCAAATATAGAATAACCTGAAGTTTATAAAACTTAAGAAATTCATTTTTGACAAAGTGAATAAAATACTGTCTACAGCTGAAACTTGAAACTACAAAAAACTAGTTGATAACGCATAAGAATACGCATATGAATTTGCAAAGGAAAACTCATTACGACTGTCAATTATACATACTCGTACTTATTTTCTGTTTTCTGCAGTCGTAATGGTCGTTTCTTTTGCATAATGCAACATGTCTCGCTCTGCAAATAATACTGTACCTACCTAACATATATTTCGAAAAGGTTTTATAACGACTAAAATATTATTCCTTATAACAGTTATAACAAATGTGTAGATTCTGTACCTACATATTAATATTTTATTTCTTTCAGTCTCTTTAATCTGTAACATAATACAGGATAGATATACTTAACCAAAACCACGTTCAATAAAAAATCGTTTGTTAAGTCACTGACAGCATGGTCCAACAGCATATTACCTACATTTAAAAAAAAAACGCATGTACCTTCATGCTTACAAGAATGTTTTTCCTCCATACGAAACAAAATAAATTCCCTGAAATCGATTTCTTTATTGAACGGAGTTCGTGTAGGAGTATTTTAACCGCCTTATCCAAATTTTTTGCTTCCCATAATTTAAAAACGGCTCAAAGAAAAAACAAGGTAACAATTCAAACACATTTATTAAAGCACACTAAACACCACAGACAACGGTAACACAATGATTCTTAAACAACAGCGGGGCTTCGTCATCAGATATGAAGTTCCTATCAGGTCGGACACTGGAGAAACTGTTGGTTTTGGGCGCGCAGACTACGCTGTAGCCAACTCCTGCGCATTCCTGGATCCTTAGTAGGTCGCTGTTGAGTTCTGAGACGGTGTACGAGGTTATGGCGAAGGGGGCCTTGAGTTTGAGGATGCAGTTTATGGTGGAGGGCCAGGTATCTTTTCCGTTGTAGGTGGAGGAACGCTGGATGCTTGGATTGAAGGCGCAGACTGTAACAAAATAGTATAATTAGGAGCTAACTTTTATAACTTCTTTCTAGCTTGGCCGTTCAGGGCGAAATTGGCCACATGATCCATTATTTTCCCCAAATACCGCTCCTAAGAATACAGCAGTTCGTCTTGCCACCACGTTCATTTCTTGTTGTTGCCAAGCTATAAATATATTAGGTACGAATATTTCAATTAATTAATGACCTAATCGTTTGCGGTGATATTATTGTTGCAAAAATTCGAGTTTTTTAATTTCCAATGAAAATTAATGAAAACATAGTCATTTATAACAGACTATAAGCCAAATAAAAAATAAGTTCAACTAAATATGTTAGGCGTAGGCGTCATCTGTGGGAACTTAGGTGCAATATGTACTGCAATCGGGACGCTTATCGTTTTTAGGTGTCGATCTACCCGACACGAGATGGCGTTTCAAACTCAAATTTCTGATTTAACAAGCTTCCGCTATTGATGTGGTTTATACTCTATTTGTGTCTTTTGTGTAGTCAATTTTTCATTTGCATTGAAAAATCACAAGACTTTGTTGATTTAAGTTTAGTAAAATTAAAAGAGCATAAATACTTAAATTATTTATATTTAATACCACGTTTTTTTAATAATTCTACAACAAAGGTATTTTCAGGTAGGTAAAAATAAACGTTATATTGATATTATACCTACCTACTTTCCTAATTATCAATAATATAATAATTAGTTCAATCAAATTAAGAGAAAATCGTGAATATAATTCTTTTTTTAACTAACTTTTTAAAACTGCTCAAAAAAATATTTACACGAACACACATACTCCTGAGTTAGTAAACCTTGATGAACAACCAACAGGGCCTCTATTCTGAAGGATAAATCTATATTACCTTTGACATGTTATCGTATTGTCAACGTTGAGATGACTCTTATTTATTAGACAGTAATGGCGGCCGAGTTAAATCTATACAATAAGATGGCATGTCATAGGCGAAGTGCTTAGTCCAGTACAATAAAGGCTCAGAAGAACAATAAGCTTTCAAATAAAATTCATGTTGTAATAAGACACTGAGAAAGGGTCCAATTGAAATAGGGCATAGGTTGACTAACCTCGTTTTAGAAAACTAAATAAAAAGCAAGCTTAAATATCCATCCAAGACAATTTTTGACACTGTCGTCGATATTACGTAATATAGATTGAAATACATTAAAACCTTTTTTTTAAGTATTTTATTACCCAGTGACACTTCCACCATCAAGACAAACCTAGTGACGTACCATTCATCAAAATAGGTTCACCCGTTGAGTAGTTGCGAGGGGACATAGGAACGGAATATATACATAGGTACATATGTACAGGTCAAACACATGACCCTTCATTTGGGCCTCGCCACAGTCGGGTAAATAGGGGTATAAATCATTATTTAGAGTACAATCTAAACAGGTATACCTTAGGAGCCATAGAGTAGGGTTAACTATACATTTTATACCTAAACTGATATCTACGTGGACTGAGTAGCGACGGCTAAAATTGCTCTGAAGGCTGGTCCAGCAAAAGCATGGCAGTAGAAGTACATTGCGTCGTTACTACAGCTCTTGCCTCAAACGTGAAAACAAACTCGTCAATGTACTTCTACTGACATGCTTTTGCCGGACCAATGTAAATCAGCAATATAGGTGCTTTTCCGACGGCGAGGATAGGCCAGACGAGGCAGCGAGATTTCTATTAAAAAATAATTTCCACTGGAGATGCGCTTGGAAGGAATTGAAAGATCGCGATACTTTAAACTCTCATACTTATTAGGTACGAGAATTTAAAAAGAAGGCGAAGTTATTTATTTATGGTATAGTGAAGGCAAATGAGTACACAAGCCACCTGATTTCAAGAACATAATCTTAAGACTGCAATCCTAAGGCTCCCAATGCGTTGCCAATACTGAAGACTATTAAGACGAAATGCCTCCATGCTAGTAATTTCATTGGTTGTCTTGTCCTCACACTGGAGACTACAATGCGAGCACTGCTGCGTGGCTGTACTCCGAAAGACTTGGAGTAACGCCATGCAGCAGTGCCCGCATTTTTGTGTCCGGTGCGATACCAGGGGTGTTATTCTCTCAAAAACAACGGACGGTCGGACGAACGAGCGAAATCGCAACAAAACACATTTTAGCGAGTGCCTTTTCAATTTATCAGCATGGTTTCTGCCGATGGATCGATCGTATAAGGCTGCTTAACACATTGGACATTCACTCGCTCGTCCGTCCGACCGTCGTTGTTGAGAGGATCACTACCCAGTTAAATTACTAGCATGAAAATATCAGCCTAAATGTTAAATTGTTAATCTTTTAGGAAAATAATCATTTTCATCGCCTTCGGTCTTCCAGGTTTACCTAAATCAGGCGCAGTGAAGTCGTCACTGGCCCAGAACTCGTGGTAGGTCCTTTTGTCCTGGAAGCTGAAGACCACGCGGCGCTTGTGCTGCTGACAGTTCTCACACAACCTGCGAACAATGAGGAATACTTATAGTCTATCACCAAGTGATCGGTAAAACCATAGTGTAGGAAAACATAGATCCCGGGTAGCCAAATGTCCAGCGTACCATCTTTTTCTTCTGTGTACAACACAACTTGTAGCCAATATTATTGATAAACCGCACATCCCTGACCGCAAAATTACGCACACTAATGCAGAGTCACACATAGACGCACCTAAAAAGTGGTACACTTTTGAAATCCAATCGAAAGTGGTAATATATAGACGACTCTTTTTAACGAAGGATATTTATAACTGGTGCAAAGAGTACTATTATACGAGTATTAGCCGTTTTTATACTCCCTTTATGCTTTCCTACCTCTATGGGTAAAACCAAGTTTCTACCAGACTTCAAGAGAGGGTTAGATGTTTATCGCGTATCTACAAATATGTGTAAACCCGTTGCAAACTGAGACGATTTTGTCGAGTACTTTCTACTTAGTGTAAGGGCGACTGTGCACTACAAGAAATTTTACCGTCCGGCAGTCCGATTTTTTACGGTTACGCAATAAATACTAAGCCATAAAGACTAGTTTGAGCAAAATCGGATTACCGGACCGTAAAATTCCTTGTAGTGCACAATCGCCCTACGGAAATGAGATTTTGTGATACAAAATTAATTTCGTAGATTTTTGAAAAGAGGATTTATAATCTTAAATTAAAACCTTCTCTTAAGCAAAATGGTTTTTCTGTAGGTGCCGAAAATAACCCTATCGCGATGAGGTGACGAGATGATCGCCACATCACTTGATATTCTGTTACAGCGACAGGGTTCTACGGTAGTACACGAATCCGTTTGGTTGACTACACGTGTATCATTAAGAGTATATCTAAAATTGTCAACAAGCGTCTTTAGAAAAAAAAAACGGGAGTTGATTCTTCCACTTTTCTCTAAAGAGCCTTTTTATCAGTGTCATATCATAATTATAATGTCTAAAGCAATTCGGTCTGTGTATAATTTAATAAACTATGTATTCGTCCTCGAGTTCACAGGTCGATTTTAGGAAAAATCTTAATAAAATGACTAATTTTCACAAATTTCAAGAAGTTCAAATTTTTGAATCTCACCGCACTGACTTAAATTCTCACCTGCCTTAATTTTCATTATTAATCAATATCAGTGAGATTCATAAAGACTCGCTTCCCTTCTGGAATCCCTAGTTTGCCTTCTGTGTCATAAATCAATCGCTATCTTACTTTATCTTCCCAAGCAGGTCCAGTGGAAGGTTGGAAGGGTTCAGGTCAGGCCCGATGAGCACCACGCGCAGTTCCTTCACATCTGGCACCAGGTGCAGCAGGAACACCTCCCACTTGTTCAGGACATCAGCTTCGAACTGGAGCTCGGCACCCACTATATGCAGGGTCAGTGTAGCTTTCTGGAATCATATGGGGTTTAAAATATTATTAACAATTAACTAGTTATTCACTTAAATAATACAACGAGCACGATGAGGTGTGGGATCCGAGACCCATACTGCTAAGCCAATAGGGAATATCTGATATTAAAACTCCTGTACCAATATTAACTTTATTACTAACATACTAGAGTTAGAAGTGCCTTGGTTCTTGAATTTGAGATACGCCTTATTTTGTTAGGAGGGCAGCATAGACATTGCATTTTTAAGACACAATGTATGGGCAAATGTTACTAACAACAAACTAACATCGTTGTCTAGTACCCATACTTAGTACAGTCACGAGATTTAATTAGGGACCCACCTTAGGTCCAAAAGTCAATCTGACATTCGACAACAATAAGGTTGACTTTCCTAAAAGTTACAAATGACTCGAATCTCTAATGACATTGACGACTTCAAGCATATTTTTCTTGAAATGGGTCCCAAATTAACGCTCGTGACTGTACAAAGCCTAGAGCTTAGTTAGGACTAGAATAATGTGTGTAAGATCCTTTGATATTTATTTATTTTAATCATAAGACTGCAAAAGCGTTGCCAACTCTGAGGATTAAGATGCAATTCACCAGATATCTTAACGTCTCACCGGAACGAAACAATGCAAATGGCGCTGGATGTCGGTAGATAAGAGGATAAGATGGTGGTAGCGATCAGGGGGGTTATTATGCAGCTCATTTTACGGTGTTTCTCTCAGCGTAAAATGAATTGCACAGATACGTCATAATAACCCCACAGGTCAGACATCGCACTTCCCATCAGGTGACCTTCTCGTTTACCAATTCCATGCTAAAAAAAACTGTTTCGTAATAATATGGCTGCGTATATCGCGTGACAAAATGAGGCTAAAATATCCATCACCTTTTCTTTCTATCCTCATTTAGTCACGCGATAAACGCAACGATACTAGGCCCCCTAGTGTGTTATTATGACATGGCTATGCCGTTGATTTTACGACGAGCGTAAGGAACAGGGGGGTTATTATGGCATATCTATGCAGTTCAGATTACGCTGTGAGAAAGAGACAGAGCTATATAACTGACATAGCTCTGTCCTTTTCGCTCGCCGTAAAATGAACTGCATTGTCACGTCGTAATAACCCCCCCAGAAGTATAGCAGTTGTATAGCTCAGTATAAAATGAACAGCATAATATCTACACATACATACATCCATACATAAACTCACGCCTTTATTCCCAGAGTGGGGTAGGCAGAGCTACAGAATTTCCAACAACTATAAAAACTTTTTGATAATTCTGTAACCACACTTTGCACACTTAGGCGAAGATGTTTACCAGTGTATTAGTGACAGGTTGCAAGCCCATCGCCTAACAGTACTACACGCCTTTATTACCTTAGTCGGCTTTTACGACATCCACGGAAAGATACGGAGTGGCACTATTCTAATCCGGCTACCACACGGGGTTCCGTCCGGCTACCACACGGGGTAAATAACAGCATCATAATATCTAATTCATAATAAACCCACTGAACGGGTAAACACAAACCTTAGTCAGTCCGTTGGCTTTACTGGTCTTGTGGGAGTGCAAGCAGTGCAGCGCCGTGAGAGGCGCCGTGGCCAGCTGCGTTAGCGCAGCGTACTCGATGTCGCTCATATCTGCAGAAGAAAAATTGTCTAGTATCTTTTGACGCGCATTTTAAGTCCAACAGAGACTCTATGCAAAAATGAAATTCATATAAAAGTTAATTCTTTTAACCGCAATAATGTCACTATTTAAAAAGATTGTCTCGTAATTTAGTGTCACTGTTGGATTAAACTTGCGATATCTGAAATGGTCAAGTATGATTTGCACAAGATTCGAGATTTTGGACTGTCATCAACGTACAAAATTCCCGGAAAAGGGAACCTTGCCAAGATGCCAGTAGTAATCAGTCAAATGTTGAAAGGGGAACGCGCGGCACCTCTAGGCAATGTTTACAAATTCTTTGATTTCTACAGTCACTAACCTAAGTAATGTTACCAGCTTGGCCCCCGGAGTGTTAATTAATTTATTTGAATTATTGTCTACAAACTAATAGAATTTTTTGACGTTGCCAAAGACATAAATACCCACCACAAAATAATGCTAACGATCGCTAAAAGGCACCACTAACTGACAGTTTACGATACAATAGGTACATAGTAACATTTTGAAACGAAGTAGTTGAAGTTCAAGTTTATCTGCAATGCCAAGTGAGTCTGGCCGCCTAACAGTTCAAAAACTGTGTAGTATGGAACCTCAAGGGGAACTGATTAATAATCTGAGTTCTAATTCGATGAAGTGACCGACAAATCGAGATGATTGTTTTACCGGAGATATTCATAATGGTGGTGGGGGTGAGAGAGTAACCACTTTGTCAGTCAGTTACAATCGAATTTAATTACAATTACAAATGCGTATATATACAACGTTAATTTACTACAGTACTAACTAATGCGCGCTAGCTACACGTACAGATAATGTCTAATCTAAATGCAATTCATCAATACGTGGATCGATAACAATTACTAAACTTGCCTACCGGCACAATTGTCGATTTAGAAAAATAAGAGGATATCACCACTAGTATAACTCACCGATTCTCTCCTCATACATGTTCGCCAGAACTTCATTGATGTTGTCTGGCAGCGGCCCCAGTGATACGACCCTGGTGGGCAGCTTCGGCTCCAGCCGACCCAGGGTCTGCTGGTGACGCACCAGCGCGCGGTACAGGTTGTACGACTTGCACCAGCGGGCGTGGACCTTCGGAAGGTGCTCCGGGTGCTCCGAACAGTACGATATCTGAATATACTTGTAGGTTAGTTCAAACGAGATTTTTAGAAAATTAACTTTATATGGCTCTTGACAAATCAGGGCCTCTATTCTACTGGGTACATACTGCCTTGTATTGTTTATAACTCGGGCCCCCATTACCGTCAGGTAAATAAGAGCTATCATAACGTAAACAATACAGTGACAAGGGTTAGCTGGAAGAGATCCCTTAAAGGGATAAGTTCGCCTTTGTACAAATTTTTATATTAATTGTATTGTTATGGTTTTTCTTTTGTACAATAAAGTGTTTACATACATACATACATGTCAAAGTCAATATGATTTTATGTAGTAGAATAGAGGCCCTGGGGGGTTATTACGACGTGGCGTTGCAGTCCATTTCACAGTGAGCGTAAAGGACCGGGCTATAGCACTTGTATAGCTCTGTCCTTTTCTCTCAGCATAAACTGAACTGCAAAGTTATGTCATAATAACCCCCCTGGATGTTCTGAACATATGACATCTGTTTTCTATATTACGGGTTTGCTTCGCGTTACTCAAATTAACGTTGCACGGTAGCGTCATTGTAAATTTTACAGCAACGTAAAGTTACGTGTTGGCTTGAATACACTATAATAAACAATTAATTGTCAAGGATTATATAGTATCTACTTAATATTAACAGCTTGTTACCTGGTCAATTGCCACCATTGACAAACGACTTTGGCTTGCCAAAAATTGAGCAATAAAAGACTTGTTTACATTGAAATATCTATCACGGACTCCCACTACTACGCCGCCATACCACCATAAGTTTAGGCATTTATAAAAGACTAGCGACCCGCCCTCGCTTCGCTTCGGTTTATGTAACACCCGTACATAAAACAGAGTTTATTATACATTAAAACCTTCCTCTTGAATCACTCTATCTATAAAAAAAACCGCATCAAAATCCGTTGCGTAGTTTTAAAGATTTAAGCATACATAGGGACAGACAGACAGACAGCGGGAAGTGACTTCGTTTTATACTATGTAGATAAGTTCACGCCGTTGGCAAGCAAGAGAAATCGATCTGTCGACTCGTTGTTAACGAGCCGTAACGTGCAGAATTTGTAATACCTACCTACTGCATGACGGGATGAGATGGGAGACACCAGAATTCTTACGAGTATTACGATACAAATTCTCGCGTAAAAACCTGCTTAACGCCACCAAGCAACATTGCTCTATTGTTCTGGTGCGGGTATCACAGGCACCTTTTTTCTTAGTCCCCTCGGACGCTGTTTTGATCTCGAGATAGCAAATATCATTGTATCTTAGATCTTATTTACAGGTGCGTATCTACTCACATACCGTTTTAAGTCCTATTATCGGAAGTGCGAAAAATGTTTGTCATACCTACCATTTTAAATCATAATGATCACTCTTCAATTTTCCGCTTACTAAATGGCATAGAAATCAATTTATGGGTCCATATTGACTCACATAAAATTCTTATTCCTATTTTTTGTTTTCTTACCGATTTGTATTCATAATAATCACTCTTCATAATTTTTTTCCTCAAACTTTTATCTTCATACTTTTTAAGTCATAACTATCGCAATTCATAATGCATTTTTTTTTAGGATTCGTTACTTTTGAGATTTTTTTAAAAATCTAACCTAACCTAACCTAACCTTATTACACGTAAGATATTTAAGAAATGGTGAAAAGTGTACGGCTTCATTAATATTGGCGTTATGAATGCAGATGATTATGAGTTCCGATCGTTAGTACTAAAAAAAAATATGAAGAGTATGATGAGTGATCATTATGATGTAAAATGGTATGACAAACATTTTCGGACTTCCGATAATAGGACTTAAAAAGGTATGTGAGTAGATACGCACCCTCAATTTATCCGTTTAGGAACTACGAAACCACAGGCAGACTAGTATAGGCAGAAGACTTAAAATATTTTGTTCTGTGCATAAATAAATGATTAATGCCTTATTATTAAATAATCTTTATACGTAAAAGCAAACCATACATTTTACAGTGGTCTATAGTCATCAAATATGCTCAATTAATTCAGTTATACTAAAGTAAAACGTTCCCAATAATAACCCTACATTCGCTTCAGTAAACGTCTTTCTAATGCTAAAAACGAAGTATAATCAGCCGTATCCACATGCTTGGTGTTTGCCACAATCACTGCAAGACGTAACTATACGTTAGAGTGGAAATGGAAACTCATCGTGCTCCCTCTAACGTATAGTTACATCCCGCAGTGTTTGCGGCAAACACCATGTGGATCCGGCTAAAAGTTAAAAAGAAAAACAAAAATACCTGGCCACACCCCTCGCAATCTAGCAGTTGATCTTGCCGCCACTCCCTACAGCCGGCGTCGGCGCAGATCCTGGGATACAGCAGTGCCTCCTGCTCCCACGGAGCCAGCCTCCGCTTGAGCACCTTCTCACAGGACACGATCATCTGCATGCGCAGGAGACGGTAGTTGTGCCCGGTTATATTGCGCGCGTCGGCGTAGATGAATTTTTGATCTGAAGAAAGTTTTAGTGGGTTTACCCTTGAATCACCGAAATTTTATAGAAAGTTCTACTTCGTCCAATGTTCACTGCATCGACAAGCATTTACATTTGCAGAAGTTATAACTTTTTGGTGGTCTAACCCAACCTATCCTACGTAACCCATGCTTAAAATAACCCTAAAATAAATAGCTTTCGTTGTCATGTACAAATAGACTGACCAGTCTCTAACTTGAGGGCTGTGTTAAATGTTCTTACGGTGAACGAGAAAAAAATTATACCTGTCCTTCAGGCAACTTGATACCTAAGACAGAGAATAACTCTTCTGTTTAAGATAGTATAATAAAAGATAATATTCATTTGACATGCTCAACAAAGCAAGAAGATAATATAATACATACATACACACATTAAATCACGCCTGTATCCCAGAGGGGCAGGCAGAGACTACTTGTTTCTACATGATACGATCCTGACAAATCTCATTCATTTCTTCCACTTTCATACATCTAGTCATGCATGCACGTCGGTTTTGGGTACTTAAGATTCGGCACTTTTCCAGTCCACACACTGTCATTCTGTATCTCTTTCATCAATCTTCTTTCATCCATCCTTTCCAAATGACCGAACCATCGAAGCATGCCCTTTTCAATCTTAGTGACTACAAAGATGTAGTGGACTAAAAGAAGACTTTAAGTTCACATTTCTATCTGATCTTTTCATTCCTTACTCTATCAATCAGTTTCACACCACACATTACGCAAAGAGCGCATTTCAACTGCATTTATACGACTAAATATAATGTTTATTATAATGTTAGTAAACAATACCTTTCAAATTAACAATGGTCGATACCGCGAAGCACAGCGCTTGATGTTGAGCATAATCTTCATCCTTATGCTTCTGATTACAATAGAAGATTAAGTTACAGAAGGCACACGGCACCCTTGATTGCATCAAATCCTTCTTGCAGACGTGACACGCGCATTGAAGGAACACTTTGCGAAAACTATACTTGTAAATGTAATCTTCATTTTTATTAGTCACGCATATAGATTCGTCAGTATTTTTATGGTTGGAAAATTTCCCTTTATTTTCTGTCTGGGATTCTTTCGATTCCTTGGATTTCTCGGGAAGCTCGAATTGAACTTGACTTGAGTCTTTTATATTCACTTTCGCTTGTTTGTAATTCGGTGATTTATTTTTTTCTTTTTTGTAGTCCGTTTTACTCGATGGTACAGGAATGTCGGGGTGGCCTAGCAAGTTTTTTGGCGGCGAAATAGGATTTTGTTTTTCTTGTCTACTCTCTTTATCGTCTTCTTGAGGCGCTATTACATTAATTTCGGGGTTGTTTTGTGATAGATTAAGTATAGGGTTAGCATCGTTTGCAATTATTTCAAATGATTTATTTACATCGTCAACACTTGAGGTCATAGCGTCTTCAAAATGTTCGATGGGTTCATAGTTACGTGGCGTTTTTTCTTCACGGCATGGTTTTGTGTTGATTTCATTGTCATTATCTTCGGTATTTATTCGATTAGCTTGCTGTTTTCCCTTTTCTTGAGTATTTTCAGATTTTTGTTCCGATTTATTAGCATCTTCTTTCTTTTCTTCTTGAGGATGAGATTGTTCTTTCGAGTCTGTGGTAGTTGACGTAGATGTAGATGTAGAACTTTGAGATATTTCTTGTTTGCCCTTCTTTTTAGATTTTCCTTTGCCTTTACGATCCTTTCTTTCTGGGCAAATAGGTTCATGGCTCACCGTTTCTTCAGTTAAAGGTTGCATAGGAGCTGTTTTGTTGTCAGTAGAATTGTCTTCACTTTTTACTGAAACTACCTGCAGTTTTGCCGCAAGATCTTGTGGCTTATCTTCTTCTGACCCCTGAGTTTTACTTTTGTTATCCGCTTCGATCATCTTATCTTCAGCCTCTCTATCAGTTTTTTCTAGAGAAGTCAGTTCAGCAAGGGATTTTTCAATAGATAACCTTAATTCTTCCATATCTTGGTTTACTTCCATAACTTTAGACTTAAGATCGGTTTTATCTCCTGAGGGCTTCTGAATTGCCTCTATGTTAACTTCGATGCTTCTGTCCGTTATTTTAGGTGTCATCAGATCTATGTTTTTGATAAAAGGTGTTTCAGGTATTACGATAGGTATTTCTAATTTTGTTTCTGTGTGTCCAATTTCTTGTATAACTGTGTTATTGTTTGTGTCTAATAACTGTTCACTTGAGCATCTTGGATATTCTATAAAATCAGGAGTGATGTCACTTGGTGAGGGCATTAATTCGACTTTGGGTGTGTCAGTTTCAATGGGTAAAATGTCTGGTGAAAAACCCATAACGGGGTTTACAGGAACAGGAGTCAAAATTTCGGCATGTGGCTCTTTAACCTCAATATTCTCAGGATCAGGCTTGTATTCAGACGTTGATTCATCCTTTGGTGGTTTAGGTAACTTTTTCTTATTCTTGGACTTTTCGATATTTGGCTTGTCATCTATTTTCTTCGACACATCCTTGTTTTCGTCTTCATAGCCTGAAATCATAAAATCACCCGTTTGTGCCTTTTCTTCGCTAACAACTTCGGCTTGTATTATAATAATATCATCAAGATTTATAGCATGTCTCTTTGCTTTTTCTGCAGTTTTTTTAGAACTCGAAGCATCAATATCAACGGGGGGTTTTGGGGATTTCTTTCCTTTCTGTTTCTTTTCGTTGTGGGGTGTTTTATGGCACTCTGTTGTATCTTGTTCCACTTTTTTATCTTTAGTAACATTTGGTTCAATTTCACGTAGTTTTTGACTTATATTTTCTGTGTTTTCAGTAAGGTTAGTAACGTCATCAGATTGATCTTTATCAGATTCTTTAACTTCTGTAAACCTTTCGGAAATTGGCAAGTCACATTCTTTCTGAGGCTTAGGCGACTTTCTCCTTGCTTGTATTTTTTCACTGTCCTCTGCAAGTTTTAAAGCACTGACCTTTTCCGCTAGGGATATTTCCTGTTTTTGAGCGTTTTCTGAAACTTCTTGAAGTGGTATTTCAACGATCACTTCTGATTGCTGTGATGAGCTGCTACTTTCCTGTATTGATCCAAATTGATCAAGGTTGCTGACCACAGGAGGTATTTCAACGGGAGGGTCAGGGCTAATGACCGTCTCGTTTCTTTTTGCAGGCTTTGGAGACTTTTTTCTTTTTTTACTCGGTCCAATATTTTCTCTTTGGTCTTTGGCAATGACTTCTAATTTTTGTTCACAACCAATGACTGGGCCGTTGCCTTCATCTGATTTGACTTCTTCGTGCCAATCTGGGCTTATTACCGGGTTCTGAACAATTTCTTCAAATATAACAGTTGGCAAAGCTTCACTTACGGTTGGTTCATTAACTGGCAAAGGTTCTGACTCTGAAACTTTAGCAATTTCAGTTACCTCAAGCGTTTGTTCAGAAGTCTTTTCAATGTTACCTTTGCCTTTTTTCTTTTTGTCTACGGGCTTTACGATTTGAGGTTTAGGTTTTAGGCATTCTGCGTCAGTTATAGATGTTGAAGGAATATTATCAACAGTTTCAGTGTCGACTTTTACAGAAGTTTGGCAAGGTTTTTCGACAATATCACATGAGCCCGCTATTCCTTTCAGGTTCATTGTACTTTCTGTAATTTCGGGAGATTTTTGACTATCAGTCGTTTTTGGAACATCAGTAAAAGGTTCCTTCTTGTCTTTTTTATTCTTCTTTTTATTTTTCTGACCTTCATCTTTTTGTGTTGCTGCTTGTGACAGGATGTCTAATGGTTTGTTTGTCTGTGATATTACTTCTACATCTTTAAGAACCTCTTCAGACTTACTAGTGGCTCCTAAAGTGGACTGAGCAATCGTGTCCATTTGTTTATTTTGAGAACTTTCGTCTTCAATTAACAACTTTTGAAAAGCAGACGTACAAGACATTTCTTCCTTCTCTGATCTCTCCGAATCATTACGATTTTTCTTTTTTTTGTTCTTTTTCTTGGAAGACTTTCCCTCGGCAGCGTCGGTTTCAGTCTGTTCTGGTTTCATATCTGTCTTTTCTACTTCTGACGCCTTTTTTTCGTCAACATTCACATCACATGTAATTTCTTTTTGCACTGCAGTTTGGTCATGAATTGGTACTTGAGTTTTCTTATTCTTGTTTTTCTTTTTACGTGTGGTTGGCGCGATATCACTCTCGTCCTCTTCATCCTTTATTTTCTGAGGTTCTGGTACATTTACAGGTTCTTCAACTGCAGTTTCCTCTTCTTTGTCACTTTTATCATCCTCTTTCTTTTTTTTACCTCTATTTCTTTTAGGCTTTTTCGGAGTTTCTTGAGATTCTTTCACATCACCAGGGACATCTTTCACTTCAGGAACGTTTTCACTGACAATATTTGGCACACGTTCTTCAACTACACATTCAACTTTCTCTTCTATTGTGCTCGTTGATTCGGGAACTTCCTCTTTTTTCTGCGGTGGTGTTGGGTTTGGGGGCTTGTTTTGTCGATTTTTATTTTTTTTCTTGCTATTCATCACTACCGGAGAGCAAAACTTTCAGGTAAATTGGCAAACGTCTGAGCAAATCTAAAATCAGTGCGAGTCTGACCGGTTTGTGGGTTGGGCCACTTTATTCCTGTCTCGAAATGTTCGTGTGTATTACACGAAATGTCAGTCTGGGCTTCTGCAAACGATCATCGAACTTATACCTTTGACTTACAGTGATATTTCCTGCGTTGCATTCCGCATAGTTGGGTATTATCGCGGAGTAGTGAGATATGAGGAAGTGGTGGTTGCCAAAAGTGCAGTTGCACACAGAGACAGTTAAATTTAGAACAATTGGATCGGAAATGCATTTGGATTTTATGATCCGTTGAACGAACGGCGGCGTAGAGAATCTAGTTTGGAGATAAATTCGGTACAAAGATTATGTTGTTGTCTGCCAAAATTGTTTGCAAATGTCGTTTGGTCGCTAGCTATTAAAATAAAATATGTTTTTATCTTTAATTTTCAAGGCTTAATATAAATTCTTTAGAAGTAATTTATAATAATGCGATCTAATTAATTTTGATGAATTACTTAAAAGTAGATTATTCAGTAAACAAATCAAAAATAATTAGTACCTACTTAAAAAAATCGCACAGAAAGTTAGTACTCTTGTCAATGATGCATGCCATATACAGAAAACAATTGATATTAAACAACGTTTTCTTATCTGATGTTGGGTTTTTTACCCAAACCTAAAAAAGGGTATTTACACTTTAAAAATACCTACCCTGTCTTGTTGATTTGACCAAAGATTAATAGTAATTATCAATAAAATGAATCCTTAACTAAACCGAAATAACAACACTCGTTGATAAGATTATAATCTGTTTCCACAAACGTAATACGTAATCTCTTTATTATTCATCAAGCTAAAAATATTGTCAGAATTTCAGAATAAATACATAATAATTATCCTTACTCCAACGTTTAATGGGGGATTGGGGGACAATGGTGAATAAAAAAAAAGGACAATGTACGTATTATCTGACACAATCTGTCACAATTCATGTTTGGAATGACCTATATAAATCTTGCACGCCGAAATGGTCAGTCAAGCAACCCTATTATGTATTTTTTTAACTAGGGTTCAATTTACCAAAATTCTGTTTGCCTGTCGCAAAGCAAAGCGCAAACAATTATCAACCCTAAACTGTTTACTATAAGGAATACAAAAATGAAGTGATTGGTAGAAGTTGATGTGGTGGAAATTGGAGTGGGCCCCGTTTAAAAATGCTAATGTTAAGGGTTGCCACCCTTTTAGCGATAGTGCAGGAGCCGCGACTGGTTTTTAAATTGTATTATTCCAGACAATACTTTGACAATTCTCGAATCTAGGTCGACCAATGCGTGGGAAGAGTGTATTGTGAAATTCGATATTCGTGAAAACGAAAAAAGTTTCTTACTTCGGTCAAACGTTGACCAAAACTTTAAAATTATCTGAATTTCCTGATTCCTGAAAGCCTGATTGATCATTTTAGTAGTCATGTCCATCTAGCGACGAATTTTAAGAAGTGTTTACATATTGGGTTTAAGATTAGGTACAGAAAGGGAAACTGAAACACGTACCCTTTTTGCTCTCGTCCCTTGTTTCCCTTACTTTACGTACATGGTGTTATTAATTGTACTCTGATCTAGTTAGTCTGGTTTAATTAGTGTATTTGTGTACTTTTTCATAGTTAGTCTAAGTTTAATACACCTTGATGATTAACTTTTAACAATAGAATTAATTTTGTTATTCATTAGATTTGACTGAATTTTAAATGAATGTGTCTCTAAAACAGAAATGTTTAGGCGAATATGGCAGTTTTTACACAATCATAGCAATAAGTAACTATTCCATTCTAACTGCTGACCTATATTCAACGATCGACAGAGACGGCAGATACTGTCCACTAATTATAACTGCGCACACGCCGCTAACCAGGAGATAGCTTAGTGCGGAGACGGACTGTTTTGACTACAATGTAAAATTGTAAATGTATTTAAACGAAGAAGGTATAAATATGTTCTGTTGAGATTGCGATCTTGGAGTATAGCGGTAAAGTCAACACAACAATTTAGAACAAAACGGACGCTTGGAAAATACTGCAGTCGGCTGCGATCGTTATACTCGTACCTATTTGTACATTCGCCAAATACATATAATAAAAGGTTCGTCTTTTTTAGCGTTTCGTAGTCAAACTAGGAACCCTTATACTTTCGCCACGTCCGTCCGTCCGTCCACAGCCTAGCTCAGAGAGTCTTAGTTCTAGAAAGCTGTTATAACATGCTATAGCATGAACATAATAATATATCTACATAATATGTCACGCCGACAAAGTAATTGTTTTTTTTAGGTTACCTCCCATACACGTAACGTGGCGATGTATTACTAAAATTCCGAAAAATATCTTAAATGAAAGCACATAATATAACGAATTTAAAAGAAAAACTATCACGACTAAGTGGATATGATTGTGCAAGTTCCTTCTCCATACCATTGTTGCTGCCGAGGGCGACGGCACGTGCTTGGCTCGTGGCCCAGAGTGTCACAGAGTAACAAACTTTTCAATATACGGCAAACTTTTATTATTAACATAAAGACTGTACACGATAAAATCCGGCCATGCACGATCTGGTGTATCTTTGCGATGAATGCATATTTTCAAGCAGTTTTTTTTTAATATATTGTATAATTATAATACTTTATAATGAAATAAAATCGTATCATAATGTATGGGTATGTGTGAGTTTTCGCCAAATATATTCTGTCATACCTTTCATCTCCTGTACAGCGTTTTTTGACAATCTTCACTCGCTTCCTGCTTCCACGCCGCAACTGTATTTATATTGTTACAAGCAGTTTTACCCACAATAGAATGTCGTCTTACAAAAAAAATACTTTTTGAAACTCATTTCTATTTGTAGTAGTCAGGAAGACTTTTTACTCCAAGCACTGAAAGTTGTTTTTGTATGGGAGGCATTTATTTGTCAAAAAGTCAAATTCGCCAAAGTTAAAAAATCTCAGAACTATCTTAATCTGAATATAATTAGGAAAGTTTTAACTATTGTGGTAAGATAATTTAATAAGGTATAATTTGGCTTGTATAATTAAAAATAATAAAATGTTTTAAAACGGAGAACTTGGTAAAGACTGTCAGAAGATCGTGTACAAAAAAATAAAGGTACTGTGGATTATATAAGGGTCTAAAACACAGACGCTCTAACATTTTATTACGATTGTATTTTTATTATGTAGTTTCATAACCACTGACTATTACAAAAAAGTGCTGCTTGAAAATTAGGATTCATTAAAAAAATACACCAGATCATGCATGCCCGGATTTTATCGTGTACAGTCTTTACTTAGGTACAGCTCCATTTTTAGGGTTCCGTATCCGAAGGGGAGCCCAATCGGACCCGATTAATTTAAAGAGCTGTATCTTTTGAACCATAATAGATGGCGGGTTCATTATATTTACGTGAAAAAAAGCGCGTAAAAATGTGCAATAATGGAGACATGAGGACATTAACCTAGTTGGTAGTGACCCTGCCTACGAAGCTAGAGATCCCGGGTTCAATTCTTGGTATTAGTTCCTAAGTCATGGATGTTTTTTATGTGTTTATTTCTCGATACATACAGCGTGTTACCGGCATGCGGGCATTTATTAAAACTGCCGATAATACGTTGCATTAGCAATTGTATGCAAGTATTATCAATTAAAAAATAATTACAATAACTTCACAATTAATTTTCTTAGGTACTGTCCATTTTTAATGTAGTGCATGTGTCGCGTGTTCATCGATATCAGTATCGCTGTTGCTTAGTACAAGGCATGTCGTGGTACGGGGGCAAATCATAATAATCAAAGTATCCGTCGACTGTCATTTACACTAGTCAAATTGCTGTGCTTTACATTGCTGGCAATTAAAATTTTATTAGAAGGTTAACGAAGCCTGAAAATTTGTTTATTAATTAAATTAATGTCATAGTTACGTTACAGATGTACGTTATTTTAACCTACTTTAAAAAAAGCCAGGGTGCTGGCTGGTAACACACTGTATAAGTATTTATATCGTTGTCTGGGACATTTATTTCAAGCCTAGAGTTTAGTTTGGGACTACGTTAATTTGTTTGAGGCTGTATCCCTGGTATTTATTTGCGTGATGAGCTCGAGTATTTGTTTTTATGTATGTACATCTTCTCTATATAAGTAGGTTCATAATTGTTTAGTACCAAGAGTACGAACAAGCTAGAGCTTAGTTTGGGACTAAGTCAATTTGCGTGGGATTGCCTCTGATATTCATTTATTTTATTTATTCTAGAAAGTTCGGTCATTTGGAAAGGATGGATGAAAGAAGATTGACGAAAGAGATATACAGATCGAAAGTGAGTGGACGGGTCGAAAGGGGCCGCCCTAGGCGTACTTTTTCGAGTCAAATCGGAGAAATACTGGAAAAGGGCCGAATCTTAAGTAGGTACCCGAAATCGACGTGCGTGCATGACTCGATGTATGAATGTGGAAGAAGCGAAAGAAATTTGTCAAGATCGTAGCAAATGGAAAGAAGTGATCTCTGCCTATCCCTCTGGGAAACAGGCGTGATTTAATGTATGTATTCTAGAAAGTTATAAAATTAAACGGGACTTGTTAGTATGTCTCTGCACGTTCCTTACTCTGTATTAAGTAGAAAAAAGGGTAGAAATATTAATTCACTGTTGAATTATTCGTGTAAACTAGGGTGCGCGTGCGGCGAGGAGAACTTAGGGTCCAGCCCCGTGCGGTTTGGGCAATTCGCTGCCCTGAGGCGTTGTGGTGTTTTTCTCTGTCTTATCTTTTTTTTTGTGATGGCCATCGATCATACCACGTGGTGCTGTGGGATCTGAGGCCCATTGACATATTCATTCTCAAGACTGCAATCTTAAGGCTGGAAATGCGTTGCCGACCCTGACGACTAAGCTAGAACCACACCGCTTGACTTATCCCCACACCGAAAGAACAAAGTAATCCGGAGAGACCATACATAAGGTACCTGCTTCTACTAAGGCGTTTCTCGGGTGTATGTATGTAGGTATATAATAAATGTGTACCTAAAACGCCTTTCAAAGAACGTATCATTACGGTAAATTTTCATGTCATCGGAAGGCATTTCTAGTTGCATGAGTTTTTTTGTGGTTTTCACAAGTTTAACCTAACCTAACCTACGAAATTAATGTTAAAGACATCATAGTTTCAGCAGAAAATAGCATTCGATGAAATGATACAATCGATGAAGTGGATTTTGATAAAATGATAGTTTACCGGGTATGGGTATATGTATACATATACATAATTATACCTTTCCATCTATATTTCTATGTGATCTCCCTTTAGATTAAATACGAGGTATAGTTGAATTGCTCCGAAAGCGCACAGTTGAGTCAACAAATACAGGATAAATATCATTTTTTGCATTCTGTACCGAAGGGATGCCGAACGTTCATTGAATACAAAACGGACACATTCCAAAATGAGTCAGTGTTGCATTTTAAAATTAGAAGCTGTTTGTATAAGATTTTTAATGCTAGAGCAAATTATTTTGGAATGTGTCAGTTTTGTATTCAATGCGCGGAATGATTCCTTATTTACAACTCCGTCTGTTCTACCCACCTAATTAATAAGTCTCAACTCGGTGGATCTCAGTTAAGCGCAGCGGATATCCTGTCGCCACGTCCCGACTCCATCATCAGATCAGCTCTTAGATACAATGATATCGCATTGTCATCGGGTCTACATACGTGGTTCAACTTTCATCCCAATACTGGTCAAAATTGACTTGCATGATTTGAAGCGGACAACTTACATAAGGTAAATGCGCCTGTCATGGACAGTTCTCCAGTCATGAACAATAGCATACAATCAAGTAATTACATATTATAGAACGCTAATACCTTACAACTAGATAAGATTAAAATACTTCGGGCCTACCTCTATTAGAATTAAATCTTTTGAAAGTGCCTTTTTGTCCGTTAAAATTGTTATTGTTCTTTACTGGAGCACTCTCCATGATGGGTGTATTTACCTTACTTCGTTACTTAAATATTAAAGGGCCACAAATCAAAATGTGTTTGTGTTGCATTTAAATTCGGAATGCTATATACTTTAAGTTTAAAATCAAACTATATCTGTTTTTGTTTTGTGGCGCTTTTGCATTTAAGCAGCGACTTATTGCCACACTCAGAGAAATCAAATAAAGTTGCTGCTATCACATTCTTTGCTATAGCAATAGAATATGACAACACGACACTAAACAAGCACTAATTTAAGTGACGTCTCTAAGTGCGGCAGGATCCTCACATAAAACAAATTAATTATGATTATCTTTATTCCAACAAAAATCTTATCCAAATGAAGTCTTGTAATAAATAATAATTTGCGACTAGTTTAAAAACGAAGTACTTCCCCCAATGCTTACGGGCTCAATCCCTAATAAAAAAATACCTCAGCAGCACACGATCCTAACTCTAATTTAAAAGCAAGCTAATTGAAGATTTACATTCTTATTCGTAAAGTTCAAATTAATTTCACTAAAGTCTTGATAATACGATATTATTTTGCTAAAGCATCGTAACACTTTAACCCAAGTTTATCTAACACAAACCTTATTACTCCGAAACTCAAATAAAGAGGAAAGGAAATGGGAAAAGTTTTAAGTTTAAAGGTTTGTCAGTTTCAATGGTCTTGGGAAGTTTCCATTAAATATAAGCAATTATGCATGGGATTGTTGTAAGGGCCTAAATGTCAGCCATTATCATGATATCGGCCTCAGGATATCTTTATCTTATCTTGTAGAAAACGTGTGACGATTCCATTCGAAATAAGGTACAAAAAGGTGCCATCATAAGATTTCAATCTTAAGATAGCAAATGATTATGGTCTTAAGGGTAGTGATTCTCTGAACAACGACGGTCGGACGGACGGACGAATGAATGTCCAAGCGGCGATTTTAAGTAGTACCGTCAGTGCGCGCAAAACATATTTTAGCGCGTGCATTTTCAATTTAGCAGCATTGTTTCTGCCGCTGGATCGAACGTATAAGGCTGCTTAATTGAAAATGCGCGCGCTAAAATGTGTTTTGTTCGTTCTGACGGGACTATCTAAACTCGCCGCTGCGATTTCGCTCGTTCGTCCGCCCGTCCGTTGTTTTTGAGAGAATAACATCCCAGGGCCTGTATGTACACGGTAAAAGCCATTTCGTCTTTGATCTGTTATGGTATTGTTTTTAACTCGGCCGTTATTACTGTCAAGTAAATAAGAGCTATCAAAACTTTGACAATGCGATAACAGGTGAAAGACGATATGGTTTTTCCCGTGTTGAATGTGGCCCTGTTTGATTGCTATGTATTTTGCGAAATCGCTTTATTAAAGGCTTTGGGATTTTCTAAACATTAAGTAATTACATAGGTACTCATCTACGCGGGGGTAATTCCTCAAAATATTAATCACTGCAATGATAAACGTAATTTGAAATTACAATTCTGCGTATTAATGTGTAAAGTCGCCGTTATGAAAATATAGTACGTTTCCAAGGTGTCAAAAATATCTACACAGAATTTCCAGTGAAATTAGGATCTTGTCACTGCAGTATAAGGAAATAAGGTGGTAGTGGAAGCACACCAGACAGACAAACAGAAACTATACCACACTTAGAATAAAATCTCTGCCTTTTTTGGCAAATATCTGCGGAATATTTAACAATCATTCTTACCTAGGAGCATAACCAAGTTTAACTCTACGAAGCATTACTGTAGAGACCTGTCAAAATGCAACTAGAAGACTGCGATTTCGTTCGCGTAAAGTAATCTTTCACTATTTCTTCCTGTGAGGGAACGAGTTTCGAAAAATCCTTAGTGCATTCCTAAAGTACCGAAGGGACCCAGCTACTCCTATTTATTTCTGGTGGGGGTTGATTCTTGAAAATTCTTTCTTAGTGCAACCCTAAGTTATCCAAGGAATATTCCTTTCAAATTTCAAGACCCTATGGTCCGACTTTTAATTCAGTGCAGTAGAATGACAGCTTCAGTGTTGTCAGTTTTTGGTGTATAAAAAATAGTGATGTTGCCTAATGAATGAATGAAAAAATGAACAATTTCATTCGAGTTATTTGCAGAGATGTACAAAATGGTTTTAAAAAAGCATTTAAATACAAAATGCAAAATACTTTTCAGATTTACTATTTCAAATGCAAAATACCAAATAGTTATGCTTTTTGTATTTGAAATGCTAAATGCAAAATAGGTATTTTCAAAATAAAATACCTTTTGACCAAATCTCAGATATTTTTATTTATTTTATTACGCTTTTTAACAATACCAGTTGTTCGAATACCTCATCACTAATTTTTCTTCTGTGAGGTCTCATAATCATCCCACCGTACGAAAAAAGTCTTTCTACTGGCGCTGAACTTGGTAAGGATGTGTTATGTTTTTGTATCACAAAGTATTTTGCATTTTGAAATGAATATTAAAAATGCAAAATATATCTCGAAAGGTATTTCAAATAAAATACAAAATGCTTCTTACTAAAAAGCATTTAAATGCAAAATACAAAATAGCTATTTTGCATTTTGTATTTGCATTTTAAATAGAAGTATTTCAAATAAATTGCATCTCTGGTTATTTGCACTACATTAATACTATTAATATTTAGGAGGGTTTCAAAATGACTTTAGTAATTAAGAAAATAACAAAACAAACATTACGTTAATATTTTCGCAAACTTCCGTGCCCGTTATGCGTTGAACAAAACTAATATATACGGGATAGAAACGCGTATATTATTTAATTACTGCTCCCGCCGTTTCGAGCCTTTGGTTCGTTTTTGGTTTATATAATTATTACAGATCCAGATTTATTTGCCCCGCGGCGACTTCAACAGCTACTACCGCCGGGCTATGGCGTTTCCACGAATTAGTGATTTCGCCAGTGTCAAGTGTATATGAGTATAAATCAATATAGCAATAAAATACAATCCAATCTTCTCTGGGAAAATTTGGAGCAACGTTGTTCGGTAGTTTGTAGGACAGAGGTCAAGATAGTTTTAACCTATGTACCACTTCGAGTCCACTTGTAACGAGAAGAAAGATGCCAGATACGCGAAATAAGTCCAAGTTTTCAATCACTGTGCAACACAATGGCATAAAAAGTACAAATCACTATCAGAAAAGAACTTTGAACACCTAAATACACAAAAAAATAAAACTAAAACAAATTACACATCCGCCATCTTTTAACGTTGCAAATGGACCTCTAATTATTACAGCTCCCTTGATTTAAGTATGTCACTGTCTTTATGAATTGAGCAGGTTTGTTTTTTTTATGTTACTTAAATGCGATATTTTTTTGTTTAGTCTGTGGCTTACTCGTGTCTCATATTTTTTTTATTAACAATGTGTTGCAAGCAATTTGATCAGCTTAATGTAATAAAATAATCTACTTAGCTAAGTACCTATATAATGCTCATAAAATATTTAGTTCGTTCTTTGATCAAATCATTCGTTAGGTGAACGTGTCAAGCACTATTTAAATAAATGTGGTATCATTATTTCTCAGAATGACATTTGGCTGTGTCATTTTACTGCAGTGAATTAAAAGTCGGACCATAAGTCTGCCGGTTTAGTTTGTGGGTTGTCTGTCAGAGAGCGAGTCAGACAGTTACAGAATAATTTAATATGTAAGTATACAATACATTACAAATAATCTTAACGGTGATAACTCCTTAGTTCTGTATTGTTATTGTTATCCCGACTTCTTATTTCTATTTTGATTATGTTAAAATGTATGTATATTGTTGACGATTCCAATGTAATTTCTTGTACTTTTGACATAACATGCAATGTACTGTGACTTACTTTGGAAAATAAATACCATTCATTCATTCATTCATTTATTAAACATCAAAAAACAAAACACGGAACAGTAAAACTTAGACAGAGAAATAGCTGAGGACACAAAAATTACAGGCGGTGTAAACTAATTGCTTTAGAACTACACTCAGGAGCAATGAAATCGGGTCATTTTCTATGGTAATTCATCATTCGGGTCATATTGGTATCCTGCCTTTCGGTCGAAACATGTTTGGCCGAATGTATCGTTTCCCAACTGTTTCATTTGCCAACCCTCTTTTATTCTGTAAAGGTAAATATTTCAGGATCTATTTCTGTACCATTGTGCAGAATCCTATAAGGTAGGTTAGTTTTATAAAAATCCTGAAATACTTATTAACATTTACAAAACAAGGCGGGTTGGCAAATGAAACGGTTGGGAATAATAATAATAATATTCATAATAATAATAATAAAGCTTTATTTACTTCCACACAAGTTAATTGCTAGTTAATTCTAAAAATACATAAGCGGTTATTTTCTATAAGTAGGTTAATAATAATAATAGGTAGGGTAATTGTAATTGTAATTGTAATTTTTAACTAACCCGATATGGATCTCGTTGTCCGAAATAAAAGTATTTTGATTTTGTTTTTTTTTATTTTAATTAGTTTGTATGGACCCCTTTCGGGTAAAAGCCTGGCACGGTTGGGAATACCTATAGATATTATATTACACAGACGAACAAACGAGAGCTTCCGTCAGTGCTACTCGAACACAAATTGCTTTTAAGCCAACATAACAGCGTCTCTTATACGAGCAAATCCCTGGCTGCACAAACATCGATCAATAATGCAGTGCATCACGGAACAGTAGCACCTACAGCAACCTGACCTAGAGCTCTCCCGGCACAGCTGATGTCGTTGACCTATCCCGGGCGTGCGCGGGCCCACCCCACCACGAGACACCATTTGACGGGACGAGATTTGAGTAGTGACCATGCAAAAGTTCTACCCTCGTGGAAATTAATACAAGTCGACTTAGCTCGTAATAAATTGATTTTGACATGTTATCATACTGTCGACGTCTATATCTTATTCACTTGATAGCGAAGGTAAAAATGATACGATAGCACGTTAAAAGTAATATTGTTGTACAGAGTAAAATAGAGCCCCAGAGTATACTAGATAACATACAGTTTTTCACTTGAGGCTTGTCTAGTATACTTTTTCACTAGGGCGACAGCTATAACAAATGTACAAAGAGCCAGGGTATATCGCCTTCGAGCAGGGGCCTCCATTCTAGGCGGTAAAAACCATACCGTTTTTGACGTGTTATCGTATTGTCAACGTTGACAGATGGCGGTATTGACAGTATTGGCGGCTACCATAACAGCTCAAAGACGATATGGTTTATATCGCTTAGAATAAAGACACTAGGATTGTCAGAGACAGTTTGACAGACATGCCTGGCCTCCCTGATCCTCAGGTCTTATCTGTTAAATTATACACCTTTACCTTACATAGCTACCCTTGCTCTGTATCAGTCTGTCTTGATTTTCCTACCAAAACAAATGTAATTGTGTACATAATAAGTATCACAGTAAAATTAGTTTTAATTTATTTCACTGCTTTAAAGAGATTTGGTTTCAGCTTACTATTTAATGTACTAAATACCATAATACAAATACTTCTTTAAATTTGTATTCGATTTTAAAACAAGATGACGTTCCAAGACATGACGTCCTTTAAAATACTACACACCTATCAAAAACCTAAATCTTTTTTTAGGCTCTACATTTGATACTACGCCGCTGATCTTGCTACGAAAGCAACGCTACGGTGCCTACGGTGTGTAGCCTTTGCTACAAACAATGTCATATTTTCTTTACAATTTCTTTGTTGTTTTGTAAAATCCTGTTTAATTACTTCCTCCCCAAAACGTATAATGGAACTAAACTAGCCACCCTCGCCTGTAAATGTACAACGCAACCCCTAATAAAGCCATTTGCAATCGAGAAACGACTCTCGCGTCAACCGTTTGAGTACATTTTTCATTGGCTTACACCCCGTACTTAAATTAAATTGTAACTGCGTATTCAAAATTCAACTTTAGATCCTTAAGTCAAGGGTAAATTTCGTCTGCCCGAGCTATTTCTAGGAAAAGCTTCCGTATAAAGCGCAGAGAGATCGAAAAATTGCTTTACGTGTGTAGTTATTAAGTTCAGTTTCGTGTTTTCTTGATTTTTCTTTTGTAAAATACGCGATATTTTTTTTCTCGAACGTTTTTCGCGAAGTGCCTCTGAAGGCTGTTATTTCTCGCACTTACCTCTGGGAGAATGTAAACCCGGGGATATTCGGGGGTCACTGAACCCTTGTGACCTTGTGCGGTATTTCCGTTGAAATGGAACTTGTGTTGTGTTTATGCGAAACGTAAAAAAAATGACTTTTTATCCTTTTCTTTTGGTTTAACTTGGGAGCTTTCATTTGCAAAGCCTTTTAATAACCTTATCTTACACAGCAATTGTATGTGTTGTCATATACAAATACCTGAAATACCTACTCGATATTTGTGTATGTCCTTTTTAATTTCAAGGCAGTTTTTACCGTCATTTAAAGAGTTCACAAAGATAAGAAATTTTAAACGTTTTTTTTTTATTCAGGCATTGTTCAACTGCCCGAAATACATACAAGGAAGACTCTAGAGAGACAGTAGCCACCAAATATATCAACGCATCATTCCACTTCAGTGCCAATGGCTCACATGGCGTGTAATAAAAACATATAAACACCAGTTAGTGGCACTGAACGTAAACAAATGAATATTCAACCCTCAGGTGCAATTTAAATGAAAATTCCGAACTCACAAAGGCTTTATCCCGGTACCTAAACGAGGTAGACGAGTGATAGCCTGTATATAAATATAGGGGGGAGGTGGGAGGGCGGCTGGGAGCTTTCAATTTACCTGTTAAATAAATCAATACGTCATCGTCGGAGGCAAACTTTGTGTAATCACTGTGATACCATGTTCAATCATGTATGTTGGTACAAGTTCTCTTTTAGGCATAGGAGTTAAACGACGCTGATGGTAAGCGGAATATGAAACTCATACCCCCTTACGTATAAACATAGAATAAGCTTGTCACTTTCTGTCAGATGCAAATGTCACAATTACAGATGATGACAATACTCGCCTTCCTGACCCTGGGCTGGCTGCGTATTGCCTCTGGTGGTATTTGATGATGAGTGATGAAAGTTGAAGTGTTCCCCGGAATCTGGCGCGGGTTCAAATCGGACAGACTCCCAGGGTGGTTGATGATGATTATGTTGACGTAATATGAACAAACTTGGTGATTTGACCTGATTTACCTAATCCACAAGTAACACGAAATACAACAGGAGTAGAAATATATGCGTCCGCACGCTCGTGAGTTGACAGGCAGAGTCGTTGAAGTAACCTAAAAGCAATAACAGTTTTGTCTATGCCTAATTAGATTCCTAATCTATGAATGTAAAGGCGGCACCACACATTATCGATTACAAACAGATAAAAACATAGTAATTTCCGTGAACAACAGATAAGGACAAAGCATGGCATAAACTATTCCAAGCTTATTCCACGTTTATAAGTAAGAGGGTTAGACATTTGCAATCTCTAAACTACGCGCTGCTTACATTTAGGAGATAGAATACCTATATGCTACTTTTGTTACCCGACTACTGGGAAGAAAAAAGGAGGGTTGTAATTAATTGTTGTGAACGCGACGCCATTAAAGTCCAAAAGTGATGAACCTTTTTTCTAATCTACATACATACATACATAAACTCACGCCTGTATTCCCAGAGTGGGGTAGGCAGAGCTACAGAATTACCAACAACTCTAAAAACTTGTTGATAATTCTGTAACCACACTTTGCACAATCTAATCTAATCTAATTGTAAGTTAAATGACCATTGTCACAAGACATATTAAAAAGGTAGACTTAACGATAAGACAGACCCTGTGCAAGATCCTACAATATCTAAAAGAACACTCTACTCTCTTCTCTGTTCTTAAAATATGGACGAACATAAAATTAAATGTACAGTCAACCAATTTGATTCCTAGGCCACTATGGACTTTGTCAACGTGACGTTGTAAACCAAATCATAGGGAGTCTCTTACGTTTTGGTTGACAACGTCACTTTAACATAGTCTAAAGCATTTGTTAGTACTTTACCTCAAAAGCATAAAATCCTTGTAGCGATTCACCGGTTCGCATTTCACCTCGGTTGTACAAAATCTCAATAGCTTTTTTTCTTGAAGCATTTTTTCGTGTGGCTGTTCACATTAGTATATTTAATTCGTAGCATCTTATTTTCCGAGTAGTATTTCACCATAATCGCATTTCACCGCGATCGAGTTTTGTTTGGAACGCTGTTTTATTTGACGCGTTAATTGCTATTTGAAATAAACCTCGATAGTTTTATTTCTTGCATTTCATTTTTCGTGTAGTATTTTACCCTAAACGCATTTCGTCGTGATCGATGTTTGTTTGGGACTCTTTTTAATTTGACGTGTTAATTGATGTTCGCACTAAAATTCTGTACCATTTTTTTTAAAACGTGTTTTGTACCTGTACCTAGTTTCATGTCTTAAATGCTATCAAACTCATTGAAATATTATCTTTGTGACTAATAAATAATAGATACTTAATACTCTGTCATTGCGATATTGAAGTAGGTACAGTGACATTGATGTCACATACAATAATTATTCCGTAACTCAATATTTTTGAGAAAAATAATGGACCTTGAACCTGGCTCCGCCTGTGATAGGCGGATCGAATGTGACTTCGAATTTATCGAAAGTTCCCATGGAGGGAAAATTTTAATTCGGGCAGGGTACAGACACCGTATAAATAGGACAAATGGCTCCGGGACAGCAGTATATACGTGTTCAACGAAATTTTGTAACGGCACTATCGATACTGTCTAATACTGAAATAGACGATTAGGATACAAAGCGAAAATTTATCAAACGATTGGGGTGAAATGCGACAAAAACTACTATCCACTAAAAAAAAAGAAGATTGAGACGCAACGCTATAGTTAAATTTACGATCGAGGTGAAATGCGACGGAAACTTATAGCGACTAAAAAAGTAAACGATCAAGATACAACGCGATAATTAAATATGCGTTCGAGGTGAAATGCGACAAAAACTAATATCGACTAAAAAAAAACAAGATTGAGACGCAACGCGATAGTTAAATTTGTGATCGAGGTGAAATGCGACTAAAACTTATAGCGACTAAAACAGTAAACGATCAAGATACAACGCGATAGTTAAATATACGTTCGAGGTGAAATGCGAACCGGTGAATCGCTACAAGGATTTTATGCTTTTGAGGTAAAGTACTAACAAATGGTCTAAAGTGGCCTAGAAATCAAATTGGTTGACTGTACCTATAATTTCACCAAAAGCAGAAGATTTCCCGGAAGTTCCCAATGGCCGTCTGGCAATAGACTATCTTTGAACCAGAGTTCACCTCGATCGATCGGATGAGACATGGAGCCGCGGACACGGGAGAATAAACAAAGTTATAGTATTTATCATTGTAACGCATCATGTTATCGAATTTCACTTCATCGGTTGTATCATTTCATCGAATGTTATTTCATCGAATGCAATTTTCTGCTGAAACCATGGTCTTGAGTAATAAAAAAACGTAGGTTTGGTAAAAATAACGGTGTCCCCTTGTTTTACAGACTGAAAAATTACAGAATTTCTTTCACAGAAAATGTTTCATATACTATTTGGTCCTTGTATTTTTGCTTCGTATATTTTTTTTTTTTTAACTATTTACTTGAAAGAAACAAATTCGACAGAAAATCAATTCAATGAATTTTGTAATTTTATTTTTTCATTACACATACTTATCAAACAATATAATTATTTTTCAACGAATATTGTTTGGTCAGTGCATTTTTTAGAAGGTTGGGTTATAAGATAAATACTATATTATGATATAAATATGAGTGAGCGAGCGAGCGAAGCGAGCGAGCAAGACCTCTCTGGGCAGAACCGACTTGAATAGGTTAGGTTAGAAGGCTATGGCGGGAGCGAAGCGAAGCAAGCTCCCGCCTTAGCCTTCGAGGTTATTTTTTTTATATCCCTTGAATAAGCTATGCGATACCATTTGACTGCAAATTAAAATCGTATGCTTTTTTTCAAACGTTTCATTTCACACACCTTCACAAACTGCACCCTACTCTATAAGTTGATTTTATTGTTATTAAGTTATATTTTAATTAAATAATATGAGAACAAAGAATATTTAATTTGCTATTCTATGATATGAAAAAAGAAACATTGAATTTTATTTAAAATAAAAAACGATGATTTAAAAGTCTTCAAAGTAATTATTCTACATATTGATTATTCTATGAAATGATAATACGAGAAAAAAATTCTATGAAATGAAATTCTAAACAACTTCAGTCTGTAAAATAACGTACAACCAAAAATAACTCATGTGGCGAGAAATGCTTTTCGATGAAAGTTTTTTGATAGGTGTTTCGATAAACTCCCGTACCCGTTAAAAAGTAAGTTGTAGTGTTAAATATGGTTAAAAAACGACTGACTGCTGAGTTTCTTGCGGTGTTTCTTCTCGGCAGTGGTCTCCTCTTGGGAAGCGCTGGTAGATTCTTGACGTGTAAAAGTGCCCGTGCGGCCTACTTACTGAATAAATATCTTTTATCTTTTTAAATATTAAAACTAAACTTCGTTTTTTTAATACAATAAACTACCATTGTTTTGCACATGTTTTTCGCTAAACGATATTCTCACCTTCTTTTAGTTCATAATTAATAATAAGAATTAGAAAATCTTGACAAAAAATGTTCAGTTTTTTTTACGTTATTAAAGGAAACCTGTGTTAATATGTCCGTTATTGTAATTTGAAAAATATAACGAATTTCCTAAGGTACTAAAGTAAGCAAAACTTTTCCTACCGTTAAATTATGTGACGTTACTTAGATTTCAGTATACTTATAAAATAGGTAACAGTACCCTGAGCACGTTTTACCTTGTATAAAGTAAGTAACAACGTTTCTTCATCAAAAAAATGTATATGGCGAAACGCAGCGCTGTGTCCGTATTTAGTACTTAGACTTTGAATTTCGTATCGTCATCTACATCTACACAACATTCTTCCTAAACTGCTATGAACCTAGGGACTTGAAATGTGGACGAAATATTACTTGGATATCCTAGAAGTGTACTAAAAAAGGGGGGGAAAGAAGATAAAAAGATGTATATTCAGTAAGCAGGCTGCATGGGTACCTACTGTTATAATTATGTCCAAAATCTACCAGCGCTTCACCAGAGGAGACTACAGCAGAGAACAAAAGACCGTAAGAAACTCAACATTCAGTCGTTTTAATTTTCAAAGCATTATATAAAACAATGTATGTAAAACAAAAACTACTAACTTTACGTGTATGACGTCACGAGCGCAAAGGTGAACCTATACGTAAATAAATTCGAAAACGTGACGTGTTTTAAGGGTTAGTGCAAATACGTTCAGAACACGTTTTCGAATGGTAAAACCGATTCGAAAACGTGGCGATAGATTGAACCGTTCGTGCTCGAGCTACAGAGCTATGTCGGACAGGCTCTCTCTACTAAGTAAATATCTCACGCCTCCCCCCACCCGTTGGGGGGGTTTCAGAAATAGCTCCCAGGCGCCATGCTGCCTTCCGGGCCCGCTATTTACTGGAAACGACGGGAAAACACCTCGAGTACCACGACTGATAATCGGACGAGGATTCTATTGTGGGGAAACGTGGGCTTCTGTACAGTACTACCGTTTCCTTGGTAACTGTCGGCTGTCTTTGTGTCTGAAATGCGAGTGACAAATATATTGGCGGATGCGGGAGTGAGGGGGATGGCGATGTCTATTGATATAAACGCTATTATAGCCGTTTTATAACAGGTGCGCAACGGCGCATATTTTTGTTCTTAGGGTTCCGTACCGACTGGGTGCTAACGGGACCCTATTTCTAAGCTTCTCTCGGCCTGTTTGTATCTGATGAACCTTAATAGGAAGACATTAAAAATATTACGGAGTGTATATTTTTATTACAACTACAAAAACAAAAAAACAAAAAAATATTAAGTTAAAAATTGAAGACGTAGGCAGGAAGGAAGGTAGTGAGGAAGAGGTAGTGGGGGCCCTCATACAAGGAAATTAATTTTATTGGCGTGTTAAACCGTAATAGATAGAAATATTTCAAAACTTGAGTAGGGTAAAGTCACCAGTGGTCAGCCAGATACCAGTAGTCGACCTTATGTGAGTGCGAAGAGTGGGAAATATATCTTTCGTACTCTTCCCACTCATACAAAGTATAGGCAGAGGCCGACTACCCTACCTCTACCCTAAATAATTTTGCTGCTATAATAACAAATACGCAAGAACGTACGGAACCCTTTGTCTGTGAGTCCGGCTCTCTCTTGGCTGGTTCTCTTGATTATTAATATAAATATAAATAAATATAAATATAAGGGGACAATCTCACACCAATTGACCTAGTCCCAAACTAAGC
This sequence comes from Acleris laterana, assembly GCA_963966035.1. Lineage (NCBI taxonomy): Eukaryota > Metazoa > Arthropoda > Insecta > Lepidoptera > Tortricidae > Acleris > Acleris laterana. Next base: position 7,146,481 of record OZ014461.1, read on the forward strand.
TCTAGGCTTGTACTATGGGTACTAGACAACGATATAAATACTTATATAGAGAAATATATACTTAAATACATAGAAAACATCCATGACTCAGGAACAAATATTCGCGCTCATCACACAAATATCTGCCCTTACCGGGATTCGAACCCAGGACCACTAGCTTCGTAGGCAGGGTCACTACCCACTAGGCCAGCGCGTCGTCGAATATACCTAATATAAAGGTAGTTGTAATATTTTGTCAAATGTAATCTACCTATTCACTGGCGTCTGAGGGCCTAATATGGCCGCGTTTATCGCGTGATAAATTTGAGATTAGGCATCCGTCACTTTCTGACACGTAAATAAGTACACGTGTCAAAAAGTGACGGATGCTTTATACACATTTGACACGCGATATAGACGCAGCCATACTAGGCCCGCTGGTGTATTTAAACGTTATGAGTAATCTATGGAATGATTTCTCGTAATTAAAGTAGGTACTTATTAATGAATATAAAAATAATTAAAAACTTAGCCATCTTGTAATGATGTCGACTTTACCAGCAAATATTGTGCTCAGTTCGAATATACTTTATCATTTGTCTAAAATTTGTATTAAAAGTGTTATTCATAAACGCACTATAAACTTATTTTAGTTATAGTAGTTTCCGTCAACTTCAAATGCCACAATGACTGATAAGGACAAAGCATATTTTAAGCACACTTAAGCACACTTAAGCTGTTGCGTGTTTATGAAAAATAGGGTAAATCTATATGTAAATCTATATGTATTAAAAGTGCTTACACTTGTATGTTTACAGATTACCACTTTATTCACAAACTTTCATAATTTTGCCCAACATACCAAAACACCAAATAGGGTAAAGTCGCCAGTAGTCAGCCAGAGACCAGTAGTCGACCTTACATGAGTCCCAAGAAATATAAATATATATGTATATATATATATATATATATATATATATATATCTTTCGTACTCTTCCCACTCATACAAAGTATAGGCAGGGGCCGAGTAGAAATCTCTGGCTGACCACTGGTGCCTTACCCTATAACAACTTTTAAAATCCGTCTCTCATTTCATAAATATTTGTAAAGCTAAAGACGTTTCTAGACAAAAACCCTTCAATAGCCGTATTATGCATGGAATAACATTACCACATGACATCACGATTAGCATATGTAAATTACAAATGTCCCTCGAGATGGAAATGGCGGATTTACACCAGCTGGTATTTAGACGAATATATTTTTTAAACATTTTTAAAGCTTTCAAACAGCTATTTTAGGTAAACAATAAAAATAAAATGGCATATATTTTCTTATTTTTAAATAAAATGCCAAATTTTTGTGTGATAACCACGAATATTTGTCTGGACTTGGATGAATTCTATGTATTTCTTTATCTAAATTATGATTATGTTTTTCTCTAGTATCCACAACACAAGCCTAGAGCTTAGTTTGGGACAGATAAGTTTATGTCTGATTGTCCCCAAAATTTATTTATTTATACATAAATTATTTAGCTTATCATGTTTATGAAAGGTTGGCATTTGTTTTCGTGAGAAGATATAAAAACGTTACCTACTTAATTTAGTGTAAGGCCGACTCAAGGCAGAATAAGTTTCTGTCAAAAAAAGGATTTTTTGAATCAATCTTTTGCTACCGATTGTATTTTTATTGGACAGTCTTCATCTGCTTGTCGAGATCAAACTAACAAATACTATTCAATTGCATTACTTACATAGACCACGTTGAAAACATAACAATAAGATTTTTTATTTCAAGAGAGAAATGGGGATGGGGACTAAAAGAAGATGTAGTGACTAAGATTGAAAAGGGCATGCTTTGATAGTTCGGTCATTTGGAAAGGATGGATAAAAGAAGATTGACGAAAGAGATACAGAGCGAAAGTGAATGGAAGGGGCCACCCTAGGCGTAGTTTTTCGAATCAAATCGGAGAAATACTGGAAAAGGGTTGAATCTTAAGTACCCGAAACCGACGTGCGTGCATGATTCGATGTATGAATGTGGAAGAAGCGAATGACATTTATCAGGATCGTAGCAGTTGGAAAAAAGTGGTCTCTGCCTACCCCTCTGGAAAACAGGCGTGATTGAATGTGTATAAATAAATATAAACCGCAGACACAACACCTTTCAGCCAGAAGTCAGGACACACGACTGTCCCCAGCATAAATCGCGGCACGAGCTACAAACTATGAAGCTAGAACACCGTCCTAACCTGACCGACGCATCCAACCTGACCGACGTACTCCACCACTTCATGTACTGTAGTACTGTGTACTGTGGTGCAAGCGGGACACGTAGAGCGCCTTGTTCGAAACAGCTGTTCACACCGAGTCTATGAGCTTTGCTACGTGGTTTGCTGTGTTGCACCAATATGAACCTCTTCATATCCACAATGGAACGAGAAAAAATCTTCGTAGAAGCTGGAACTCTCTTTTTCGACCGCATACATACAGTTAAGTATAAAATAAATATCAGGTGACCATGTCACACCAATTGATAGTCCCAAACTAAACTCCGGTACCAGGCAACTTATATACAGAAATATATAGGGACAAATATTCGTGCCCTCATCATACAAAATATCTGCCGTTACCGGGATTTGAACCCAGGATCGCTAGCTTTATAGTTAGGGTCACTATCCACTAAGCTAATGCGTTATCAAAACTATTCTCAAACAGGCAGACAGTACAGTGAATATATATACATACATACATACATTAAATCACGCCTGTTTCCCAGAGGGGTAGGCAGAGACCACTTCTTTCCACTTGCTACGATCTTGACAAATTTCTTTCGCTTCGTCCACATTCATACATCGAGTCATGCACGCACGTCGGTTTCGGGTACTTAAGATTCGGCCCTTTTCCAGTATTTCACCGATTTGACTCGAAAAAGTACGCCTAGGGCGGCCCCTTCCGACCCGTCCACCCACTATCGATTTGTATATCTCTTTCGTCAATCTTCTTTCATCCATCCTTCCCAAATGACCGAACCATCGAAGCATGCCCTTTTCAATCTTAGTCAAAACATCTTCTTTTATTCCACATTTCTCTCTATATATATATACATCCTGTTAGGGTGACGGAACCAGTAACGAACAAGGACCAATGACGGACACTTGATTCATATTTTACAGAACGGTTATTAATGAATAAACAAATGTATTTGCAACAATCAGTTTATGACCGTATGAAATTTGAATTAAAAGTCGTGTCCATTACTGATGCCTGTCAGCTAAAAGTGTCCAACACTGGTGCCATCTCCTTACCACCTCCCGACTTCATCAGATCAGCTCCTAGATACCATAATATTGCATTGCCCTTAGGGTTAGTCCTTCTTTCTCGTTTCCACATGACTGAGGGTCGCGACAGCAATCAGTCGTTGTTTAGGTCATCGAAGCTCTCCAATCCGCTCTATCTTCGGCCCCTTGCATCTTTGCAAATTAGTTTGGTAGACTTCTTTCACTGTGTCGGTCCAACAGGTCTACCACTAGGCTTATTTATGTGTTCAAAATATCAGCCAATTAGGACCAAGGAAAAAGGATTTTAAAAAGATTTGAACCGGAATATCAGACGTGTGAATGAAGCTAGTAAAATAAAATGGTAGTAATGATAAAGGGTTGACAGTTGACTCAGCTTGTTCACTGATTTCGGACATTTTCGTGAAAACATGTGTTTCACCCGTATCTTTTGTTGCTAGTTGTTTCGTCACGAACAAACCTTTTTCTGGTTATTTTAATTTTTACTCGATTGCGTATGTTTTTATAGTGTTTGCATGTATATAATATGTATGTAAAAAGCTTGGATTGTAACATATGAGATGGCGTTTGATTTGTCTTGGTTATGGGAGTGACCGGTTATAATATTTTAGTCAATGCAATGCGAGAGGGAGGTTAATTTAAAACATATATTGACGACAATATAAAAACATGCAGTCGGGTTTTTAAGGATTTTATTTTCTCAAATATACGTACTTATTCACCTACCTATGCAATGTCGAAATACTTATTTTGTATTGGGCGGTACAAAAATATTGCCTTTGACGTGTTACTGTTATCGTATGGCTTTTTACTTGGCTTCCATAACTTTCAAGTAAATAGCTCTTATTTGCTCTGATCGTAACGTTTGACAATATGATAGCATGTCAAAGGCAATACGGTTTTAGCGTGTAGAATAGAGGCAGATCCGTTCTTATATATACTAATTTTGACGGGAGAAGACTTTGTGCAATGTTATAAACGAAAGTTTAAACGACGAATATTTTAATATACTTACTTTAACTAATTGATCTCTTTGCGACTTGATTTAACCTTATTGTAAACAAATCAATTTACAATAAATTAAAGCTAAAATAAAAACTACTTATCACTAAACTAAATACTATAAAATTAAAACTAAAAACTAAGAAAGGGCCCCCGTGGCAAAGTACCACAGATGGCAGCATTTCCTCGTTGTACAGCAATGCTTAAGCGTTGGCCGTTGATTGTTATATCATTATTATGTCAGGATTTTATATGAGCTTAACTAAAAAATTGCGAGTGTTTATCATACAATTTAATTGATGCCCCATTCTTAGGGAAATTGTACGGAATCATGGTCAACTAAAGAAAACAAACACAAAAAACAAAATGTATGAATAAATTTTCTATTTAAAGATATTTGGTGCTGACTTAGATAATTTTCAGATGTACTTTAGCCGCCTGTATCTCAGGAACCAATCAAATCTACCTAGCCATGTTAGTTTTTCTTTTAAGCTGGTTATACGAATATACTATACCTGCTTTAATTTAAGACAGATTTCAAAATTTTAAAACTTGTAGTTTAGGCTGTAGGGGGTACAGGTACAGCTCAGTGAGACACGTAATTTTCACGTAAATTTGACTTATTAAACACTGTTCGAATTGTAGAATATGTACATAATTATTTTTTAAGAGCTTTCCTATACCTTGATGTCGTTATGTAAAATAAAACCATTTGTTTTATTTCTGAAAAACTACAAGTTTAGGTACCAAAACTCTGAAAATATCTTAAATAAAAGCACATATGCCTGTGACTTAAAAGAAAAACTATCACGACTAAGCAGACTTGATTGGTTCCTAAGATACAGACGATTAAAGTGTTTACATCTAAAATCATCTAAGACAGCATCCAAATAACTTTAAACAGGAAATGACTTCAGTTGTTAATTTTTGACACAGTTTTGGAATCCTACACTGAGCTTGGTCCGATATGATCTTGCCCGGTTTTTGCTTGACACGGAAGCGACGGAACAAAGAAAATGTAGGCACTTTCAGGCTGTATTCTAGAGCTCTAGAAACTGTAGAATTTTTGTTACCAATTTTGTTGCAAAGGCAAGGCATGAATTAGTAGTATTCTTGAATTTCTATCACGTTTCAACAGAGTCTATTGGCCTTAACTTTAGCTCGAATTTAGGTTTTCTTATATAACATTTAGTGTGGGAGCACCCACCATTAGAAAGATGAAAGTTTTTTTTTTTAACGACAAGGTACTGATGTCATCTGCTTATTTATAACGTTGATTACTACGCTACGCAGGCTTTAGGGCGGGTTCTGAATAGTTTACTACGTAACGTAATAAACGTCACTACGAAAAGTGATGAGGTCAGAGACATTCAGTTGTTTAACCTTAATGGTGGAATAGATTCGGTAGTATAAAGAGGTCAAGGAGCTGGCAGAGAGGAGAGAAGTTTGAAATTACTCCACCGACAAGAGCATAGCTCCTAAATTAAGAAAGAGAGAGAGATTCGGATTTTTTAGTTTAAATTTACGTAATAGGTATTCAATTAAGTAAATATGCACGTGATATAGTATTTTATCTGGGAATAATTTAGCCCTTATAGTTTAGCCCATTCCGATTATAATAAGTCTTAGCGTCGACAGGTTTAGCTCTCCGTTTCAAGTGTATTACCGAACAATGGTTAGAGGAAATCTCAGGCAATAATGGTCACGCGGCAACCGGTAGCGCGCCGTTTGCGTAAGACGCTACAGGATGGAGGGCAGAGGAGCGCTTCAGCTTCCCCGGTCGATGCGGGGTGGATCTGGTTTTTTCGGACACTGTACCAACCGGGAGAGGGGTGAACGAACCGCGTTACATAACCCGGTCGATACGCGCTGCGCGGACTGCGCGCCGCCACCCCTCTCAATCCCGCTCGCGCGCGCTACCCGCTCGGACGTCGTGCGTGTGTTTTATTTTACCGCGGTTTTTAGTTTCCCTTTCGTTCTTTCCGTTTATGATTTGAGCCATGTCGAAGGACAGCGAACAGCAGAATGGCTCCGGCGAGGAGTCCAAGACCAACCTGATCATCAACTACCTGCCGCAGAGCATGACGCAGGAGGAGATACGCAGCCTGTTCTCTAGCATCGGAGAGGTCGAGAGCTGCAAGTTGATCAGAAACAAAGGCGCCGCCTTCCCCGACGCGCTCAACCACGCACTGCACGGCGGCGGCCAGTCGCTCGGCTACGCCTTCGTCAACTACCACCGCGCCGAGGATGCGGAGAAGGCCATCTCCACCCTCAACGGGCTCCGCCTGCAGAATAAAACTATAAAGGTCTCCTACGCTCGCCCCAGCAGCGAAGCCATTAAAGGCGCCAACCTGTACGTCTCCGGCCTGCCAAAAACTATGACCCAGAGTGAGCTGGAGCGCCTCTTCAGCCCGTACGGCCGCATCATCACTTCCCGAATCTTGTGCGAGAACTCCGGCGGGCGACCGTTCACCGGCGGCGAGCAAGGACTGTCCAAGGGAGTCGGGTTCATCCGCTTCGATCAGCGCGTCGAGGCCGAGCGCGCCATCACAGAACTCAACGGAACGGTGCCCAAGGGAGCGACCGAGCCCATCACGGTAAAGTTCGCCAACAACCCGTCCAACAACGGCAAGGCGCTGGCTCCGCTCGCGGCGTATCTGCCGGCAGCGCTGCGCTTCCCCGCGCCGCTCGGACGCTTCAGCTCAGGCAAGTCCCTACTCGCCATCAACAAAGGTTTGCAGCGCTATAGCCCTCTAGCTGGAGAACTCCTTGGCGGCGTGCTCCCAGGCGCCGTAGGCTCCGAATGGTGCATCTTCGTGTACAACCTCGCCCCGGAAACAGAGGAGAACGTGCTCTGGCAGCTGTTCGGACCGTTCGGCGCCGTCCAGAGCGTAAAGGTGATCAGAGACCTGCAGACCAACAAGTGCAAGGGCTATGGCTTCATCACCATGACGAACTACGACGAGGCCGTGGTGGCGATCCAGTCGCTGAACGGCTACACGCTGGGCAACCGCGTCCTGCAAGTCAGCTTCAAGACCAACAAGATCAAGACAATCTAAGCGCGCCCGCCGCGCCCGTAGGACGGCACGCTCGCAGGCGCACCCATACATACCGTGGATACCGGCGACACCACGCCACCAGCTGTTAGACTGTCTTCCCGACTAGACGGCCGGACGGCCATTTTCTACGTAACGTAAAGAGAATCGCACCGGCCCTTTGTTAGCGAGCCCCGCCAACATATATACACGTACGTATGCCTATACGCCGAACTGGGTTAAGTGTTTCAGGAAATCAAAATGGCGGCTCGTACGGGGCGCCGGTGCGCAGGCCCGGACCCGGGCTCCCGGCGCGACCGGGGCCGAACACCGGCCCCACCAACCATACATATTGGTAATAGTCAATAACAAAATAATGATATTAAACTTCGCTTATGAACGGTTGTGGTTAACGAGAAATAGTTTTGATTAATGAATAATTAGCAATAATAGCCTAAATTGTGTAATGCTATGCTCCAATTTTATATGCGATCATATCGTCAGCCGTGCCGCACGGCACCTGCCAGTTGCCAAATATCGATATTTCACCTGTCGCTCACAACACTAGTGTTAGTACAACGGACCGGCCAAATGCTAGGAACCGAAGCACTCTCTCGCTCGTCTCTGGCACCTAATCGAAGTCAAATAGTGTTATATTGTTAAAGATTGGAAAAAAATATATTATCTATATGTATATTTTAATCATATATTAATATAATTAAGGATGAAAACTAATCAAAAACTGTGATAGGTTTTGATAAATTTTTAAAAAATGATAAAGATCCGCGGGAAAGATGTCACGTCGACTCATCGAGGGGCCGCCCACGAGAGAACACGTGTAGGTTAGTTTTTTGAGAAAATTTTGATACGAGGACCTAGGAAGTAGCGGTGGTCGCGACCCGCGAACGCACCCACTCGGACCTGACACAGGGCGTCACTTCGGGCGGGCTCGGCGGCGCCCGATCGATCGAGCCGGGCGCTCGTGCCGTCCCGCCCGCGCGCGTGCCCTCGCCGCACCTCGGAGGGAGACGGAGAGTGACGGAGGACTCCAGTCCGCCGCGGAAATATGGTGCATACTCTAATCTAACGATATCGTTTCCAATAATAATCGATGTCTTAACATATGATCGGTACCTGGTATAATAATAATGTATGGATGCGACCCTGCGTCTATTCGAAGTAGGCTTTAATTGTCTTAGTTTAAAGGAATTTGTAAATAGGAAATATTTCCCGCGTCCGACTCGCCATTACACTTGGACCCGCAAGACCTATTGAAGAACATCGAACTTGAATAGATTTATAATATCGTGCCGTCCTAACGACCCTACGATTTTTGTAAAAAGAATATATACTTAATATATTATGTAAAAACAGTTTTGTAACATTTCAGATATTAACTAATAGGTACTCATTACATACCAAAGATGAAAATAAAAATTTACAAGTATTTATATATTTATTGTAAATGTAAAACGTGCAATAATTAATAGCCATTAATTTAATGAAAATATATTAACAAATGAGTCGAGAGGCGTGGGGCTCGCAGTTTGTTTACTATTTATTGTAATCGCCGGCGACACTTGCTATTTCTTCTTTTACTATTTAAACAAAAAAAAACGCTTTTTTACATACTGCTTAATATGCTTAACATTCCAATTTTAGTCTTAATACGTTTTATTGTTAGGGTATTATATAATTTAGACAAATTGTGAGTTACCACTTGCGTTTACTAGGCCTCACTTCGGTACTGGCTGGCAAGAAATTATCGAGATTGTGTCAACAATGTTGGCAGCAGTGGAGATTCCTAGAAATATGTATCAGATGATATGAAAAAGCTTTACCGAAGTGAGCTGTAGAGTTTCGGCGTAAAGTTCGATTATAATTTATAATATGATAATTATTATTGATAGTACGGTTGGCAATCGGTGAAGTGGACGCGTAAGCACAACTTAACTTAGCTAACGTACTGTAACTATACTAAAGTAGTCGTATTAGCTTATAATAGTTGTTGTGTTTTGTGTTGTTCTGAATCAGCATCCTAAATTTCAACTATTCTAGTCATTGCCCTTAAAAGGGGTTTTAATATTAATTGATAATTATTAAGAATAGTTGGAGTTCATGTTGGCGATAATAAATAACCGTAATGATAATTTCAAATTTTGTTAGATTTAACGACTTATTAATTTAGTGTATGTGCAATTAATTGTATTTTACGTGAATATCTTAATATGTGTGCATTTAACTTATTTAATGTCTAATTTATATTGTAATTTCCCGGTAGGAGGTTAGGCGCTCTCAGACCGGTTCTCGCGCGCTTTTTGCGGGCCAAAATGGCGGCTTGACAGATAATGTTGTATACCACAGTAGGTTGCATGCATATCGATATCGACGTTCCGGTTTGAGAAGGGCTAAAATGTAACCTAAATTGATTTATTTATTAGGAAATTACTACAATGGGCGATTAATCTGGCTCACGAAGGTAAATCCGTTAAAAACTTAAATAATTATTGATAAGGGCGATTAGACCCTAATATGGTTTCAAATTTGGGATTGCTTTTAACGTAAATGTAAGATTTAAACTTCCGTTTGAATCGAAACGAAAACACCAAAGTATTCACTGAAAACTCATCGACTTTTTAGATAATAAATAAATAATATAAATTGAAATAAAATATGCAACATATTTTGGAGAGGTTGTTGGTTAGGTGATGTAAAGTGACTTAGAGCGTGTATTAGTAGAATGTTTTGTGCGTAACCCTTCTTTCGGTAATAATTAAACAAAATAAAGGGATAATAATAAATTAATAATAGTGCTCAATAGCGTAGTAGTGGGTCGGGTAGTTGTGAAACACGAAAAGCAATAAACGTATTGTAAGGAAGCCATGCAACGGGTCACACATAATTAACTTAATATTTTTATATGTATTTTAAAATATACTGTAATTCATATCTTCATAGATGTAAGCGGCAACCGGCAAAACGTTCTACTAATAGGGATTTAGCAGTCGATGTAGGAAACGAACCCAGCCAAGGGAGACGCACCCCTATTATCAATACCTTACGGCTACTTTTTGAACGGCGTTTTGAAGCATTTTTAATAAGAAAATATATAAAATAAAGTAAATTAATTGGCAACACAGAAACAATACTCTAATACGCATAGGCTAATTGACATTGAGGCTGTGAAATTAGCAAAAAAATAAAGGTAAATAAAATACATGTGACGGTGGATCTTAAACTAATTAAAGATTAAGGGTTGGGATGATGCAGTCGTAGGTTGGTGGCCCATATTAATAAGTAAATCAATTGAAAACAGCAATATTAATGACTGTCCAGGAAATGGTGATAAAACTGATAAATAGGAAGGAAGAATTAGCCTTTATATGCGATCAGCTAGTCAGGTAAGGGGCAACCCGGGCAAGCACAAAGCAAGGATAGTGCCCAGGAGAAACCCCGTAGTTAAGTCACAATGAAGAAATGAAATCTTCCATAGGACATAAAGCTAAGTTAACTCCTGCGGATAAAAATATTTCGATAACAAAGGCACTCGCCGGCTGTACTCTAGTCAAATGCTCAATAATTAAAAAAGCTGGTGCGGCGCGCATTGATTACAAAGGTGACAAAACTATCGATAAATCGAAATATTTTTAGCACCGCAGAAATCTCGAGACATCGACTAAATGTGTTACTATTAACGTCATACGTCAAATGTTTGCACAACACCTACTTCAGCTGTGGCTATATTGTTGTAAAATTATTTGTAATCCATTTGCTCATCCTAATACTTCCTGTTTTGGACATGTTTCTAGCGTAGCTGTTAGGTACTTTCGTTGGGTAATTTTATAAGATATAGCCAGCGGCGCCTTGTCGCATCCCTTGCGCGAACGCACGATCATCGTCACTCAGGGCGGGGACACACGGAGCTGCAACACGCGCGCACCCGCTGCGGCTAGGGGTGTTATACTCTTGAGCAACTGACTGACCGGCTAACTTGACTCGCGAGCGCGTAAATATTATGTATTGGTGCGTGTCTCAACTACTGGTCTAGTTGGCCGTCGAACAACCGACGAAGAGAATAAACACCCAGCAGTGCTCCCGCGAACGTTAAGCAATATCTAGTGTCGATAAAGGACAATAAACTAAGCAATATTTTTGAACGATCATTATATTGATCTATTTCTGCATTTCATGAGTCGTGACTTAGTCTGTGTTAGTGTCGTGGAATGCTGAATTAAGCGCTAAATAATATCATCTGTTAATGGAGATTTAGCGGAGTTAGAATTAAAACCCTGGAGGCGGTCTGCTGCTCGCATAGACACGAGCGCGCGCGAAATGCAAAAACGTGTGTTCCCGTTCAATATACTCATTATAGACAGTGAAAAGGCCGAAACGAAAGATTAATTGCGTTGAATAAACCCCAGGGGTGCTTGCATGCTCAGTTTTTTGAGGACACCCAAGCAAACGTCTTTTTCTGGCTAGGATAGTGCGAAAGAGACGGCTGCTTAGACCCGCAAAGCGCCTGCATGCGAGTACCCCCAGACTGCGTCCAAAGACGAAGTCAAACTTAAGCTTAAAGCATTCGCTTGGCGGTGCGAGATTGCAATAAATATGTAAATAAACACTAAATGGCATCAGACCAGCTATGAAAAGCGAATTATAAATAAAATAATAGTTTCGAATTTAAAAAGTAATATCATGTAATATCAATTTCACTGTCTATTTATTAGAAATTCGTTTTCGGTGTTGATTCCTCTATTAACTGCATAGCACAATGGTTCGTTCCCATTTCTCTAGAGCCCTAGCGGTGGCCACGGAGCACCCCCTTGTGTCTGGCGGACACCGGGCCCTCGGTGCCCGCGGCTCGGGCTCGACTACTCATTTCAGGCTAAGTGACAGAATGGGGACAAACACAGAATCGTGCAGAGTAGCATGTGATACTCCTAGTACGTAAACGTAGGCAATATTCAATCGTATTCCCATATTGTTAGCGACCTGCAAGTATATGGACCGTATCATGGATACCTTCCGTGGTCTGAGTAATAACTAACCAGATATGCATCCCGACTTCCAGCAGACTCGAATAAGGATAGAAATATTAGACAAATGCATCGTAAGATAAGTGTCTCAAAATAAAGTATTGAATAAGTATTTTACCAACATCAACGTTAAGGTGTCTAGGCAATGAAAGCAATGTATTTATAATTAAAGATTATGAGAGGGTCAGCCGTTCCCTGTTCGCGCTAGCTGACTTCACTTTGATACAAATACGTATTTTATAAAACTAATTAAAAAAAAACAAAAAAAGTTAAAAAACACTTAAGATCTTCCGGTATTTAAATCAATGTTGAAGTTTCTTTTCGTCTTTTTATGGTTATATTAAAATTAAGAAGTAGGTGTCTGTGTTGATCGTATTAACCGATTTAGTTGATATTGTACCTAATTAGGTATTTCTATACTTATTGTGTCGGTTTAAATAATTACCTCTACTTCATTATAGCTTATGTGGGAAATTTAAGTTGCACAAGAAATAGTAGTTGGAATAAGGTCACCACGCTAAACCTGGGATCATGCCTCTGGCTCGTTTCCTGCCCAGAGAGCAGCAGACTCCCGTCGCTGCTCTATGGTAACCGCCATTTTGAGCGAACACCGCTGGCTAGCGAACAGGCTAGAGAAGTCCATTATATTCCAAATTGATTAAGTTTTAGTGTCTTAGAAATAAATGTTGATCCCAATAATTTGTAAGATCGTTTAAGGATTTTTGAATATTATTGTAAAGTTTTCCAAAATCACACCAATAAGGAGCTTAAAGACGCTCGATTTCCGAGGGAAACGCAGCGGTTTTGGAAAATTGCTACGCCGTGGTTCTTGGGGATAGAAATTTTAAAAATACTCATTCCTAATGTAAGCATTATTAACCAAATATTTACATCAGTAGTGGTTACTTGGCTGTTTTAAGTAATTTATTCATTAATACTTTCTCGTAACTTATGTGTCTATAAATTATTAATTTATTGGAATTAAATATAATTGAAAAAAAAAAAGAAAAATGTCACATTCTCTCACTTTATACAATAGTTTTTACAATATGATATTTAATATCCTCAATGGTTGTAACTATACATTTCTTGTTCTAAATATATAAAAAACCTGACGAAAGTTGCTTTTATTTTATATTCTGACCCACAAACGTACATAGGAAAGTAACTACCTAACACAATATTCTATAATATCAATAATATGTTATCCTGCATTAAGGCAGCACCAAGCGTCCAGTATTATTACTATTATTACTACTATTACTAGGTATTATTGTGTTTTCTAATAAACTAAAGTATTGTCTTAAACTCGAAGTATTTATTTGTTATTGGTATAATTGACGAAATGTAATTTACACTGATTCGTCTTAGAAGTGCTATATCGAATCGGTGCAAATTATATTTCGTCAACTAAAAACCTTTTGGCCACCTTTTTCCGTTTAGTTGACTGCACGAAGGTTACAGATTATTAAACTTTGTCATATAATGCTATAATTGTGATTGTGTTCATTTAGGGAAAAAGATTTTTATTTTATTTTAAGTCAGTAGGTACTTTAGTAATTAGAAAACACAATAATAGTAATGGACGCTCGGTGCAGTGCTAAGTCTAAATATTTCGGGCCACATTAAATTATTAATGTCGTGGTAGCGGATAGAAGTCCACTGCTAGAGAAGGTAAGGTATTGACCCCATTCCTACTGCGAACCTGACCCACCCCACTAAGGCTAAGGCCACTCCGAGGGGGAGGCACGCAAAGAGGGAAGGTAGTAAGTACAATGCTATAGCTATTAAACAGCCTTTGGGTTTGTAATTGTTTCTCATTCATTTTCATACGCTTTTGTGCGAGTTTAACCAACTCGAACCCGGGGTACCTGTTATTTTATTGAAACACCTTTCAACGAACGTGTTATTACGCAAAATTTTCATTTCATCAAATTTCTCGCCGCATGAAGCAATTTTATTCGGTAGACACAAGTCTTACCTAACCTAACCTACGCTGCCCTGCTAAGCCAAAAAGCAGTATCTCACACAAAAGTCCTGTAGCAATATCAACCTAATTACAAACACAATAGAATAAAAACTGCTTTGATTACTAAATGTGGGATACTGCTTATTGGCTTAAGAGGGCAGTACGTAATTAAGGTTTAAGATATCCTGACAACATCATGGTTTCAGCATAAAATAATGTCGATGAAATGATGCAATCGATGAAGTGGAATTCGATAAAAGCGTGGAGTCTTAAAAAGCTTCCGGGTTACCCGAACCCGAAAGCTTTTTAAGACCTCTTGAACAGTATAAGGTAAGTATTAGGTTATTATGGCAGTTTAAGCAACGAAAAAAAAAGAAATTAAGAGAAAGTAGGTAAGAGTCGTAATAGCTAATACTTAAATAAATAAAACTTTTAAGTACATCTTAATATATTACAGTTCAAATGTTGCTTGCGTGAGACAAGAAACAGCAGCCAGTTAATTCTACAACGTCACGAAAGGAAAATAAGCCGGTCAATATTCAGCTGCAATATTTTGGTTTGAATTTTCACTGGCTTATCCAACTTACAGTGACCATTGCTTTTTAAATATAGAAGGCATAGACTGCTATGTAGGTACATGCGGTAGGGTGGCACCCTCATATTGTTTGTTGTTGAAACCTCCCTGTGAGGGTCCATTTTTGATCCCTATTTCATTATGCCTGGACTGGCAAATTGAGTGGGATTAATACTTCCAGATATTAATATTCTTTTCCGTAAGCAAAAACATTAAGGTTGAAAATAAATTCATAACATTATAGCTATGATGTTGTTGATTGATTTTGCGATGTAATTTAAAGTTAAATCAAAGTGACACAAGTAGTTCCCATGTTCATGTTTTCCTCATTTTGTTTCTTAAATTTTAAAACATTTTGAAGGTAGCACGTGTTCAGGCTAATAATATATAAGCTAATCACCTTGTCAATGTCACTTACCTAACATTTTTAATTTATCGATATCGATATTAATGTATGTTGGAATTGGTATACAATACAGCCCTAGTAGCTTCAAAGGTATGTGTTGCTTAGGTTGATAGTACCTACGTCATGTCAAGTTCAGGGACAGGAAGTAAGTATAGAGGTTAGTTATTTATAAAAGTAACGAGAAAGCTAGCTGCATAAAATAACAATCCAAACCACTGTGCATACTTGTATAATGAGGAAGTTTATAATAGTACATTGTGTATTAAGGGTGGTAAAGAAAGAATTACAAACGAGAGTCTGTTAGAAGCCCGAAGCCGTAGGCTGAGGGCTTTAATGACTCGAGCTTTGTATTTCCTTTACCACCCGTGCAACATACAATGTTTTTCATCACAATTGCGAGGAAATGAAATAAAATCAGACAAAAGATCATATTTTTAACTTATTGGTGGCAGACTACATCATTGTCTGTGGCTTACCACAGATAATGTCAAACGTGTTCGGAGTCCGATTCTAGTGACATATGAGATCAATAGTTTATTATGCGAGATTTTTAGGAAATAGTATTCAACTGACATTTCATCTCGAATGAAACTTCATATCGAATGGCACAAGAATTGGGGTCCTGACGTATTGTGATAGTTTGAGTCCACGTATAATATTTAAAAAAAAGCTATTACGCACTTAAGTAACTTAATGGTAAAAAAAAGGCCCGCGGGTATTATTTTGTATTTACGGTCGATTTTTCTAGCATGTTAGGACACTATTTACGAGCAAGTGTGATGAAAAATTGTTTATGACTTTCTACATTCAACCCGGAAACTACGAATTTGTATGTACTTCAATTGAGTCGCTTAACTTCAAACTCGGACATGTCCTTGAAATTTGTTATACGAATTTTATCGTCCTTTTGCATGGACTTACTTATACAAATTTGAAGCTAAGCGACTCAATTTTGGCTGCTACTAGAAAAACCCAAATTACACAACCCAAAGCACCACTTTAACTAATGGAACAAAAACCACGTAACGAATGAATCATCTTTCGTTCTAAGTATACTTTTTTATACTTTATACAGGGTGTCCCAGAAACCGACGTCAACCCATTAAGGGCTGATAAGGCTTACTAATTACCAACCAGAATATCACATTTTAGGTTACGTAAAAATACCTTAGTTTTCGCAAGCAAGAAATCAAAAAAAAAAACATGAATTTAGGGGTTCCTCGTATCAAGGACATAAGGAAAAATGAAAAAAATACCGATTAAAATGATTAATATCTCGGAAAGTGATAACAATTGCTGAACATACATGGGGGTTAAATCGATAGCTCTATCAGACCTAGGCGGGTTGACGTCGATTTCTGGGACACCCTGTAGAATAGAAAAGAAACCTTAAAAATAAAACACATTTCAATGTACACCTTACAAGATAGTGTAAATCGTCAGCAACTGGCCACTCCCCGGTAACTGGCCACTTTGCAATAATATGAGCTAAGAAAGATATTTGCTCACATTTTTGCGATTAAACTAGAATACCTAGATTTTGAGTTATTACCCGGAGTACTATCCAAGCATCTTTACTAACAGCGTCAGTAAGAAATTTGGTGGCTAGTAACTAAATGACACTTTCTAAAGTGGCCAGTTACTGACGATTTACCCTAGTCTAAGTAGTATTATCGAACTAGGTTTAGTAGTGTTGTGGGCTCCCCTACTAACACAATTACATGTTATACAGGGTGTTAACGGGGTCGTGATACAAGTGATCACCTCTGTGTTCTGCCCGCGAATATGAGCAACTTTCCCTATGGAACCAGCTTGGAATCGGGAAAAAAAAATCAGCTGCTTCATACATTTTGGTCGAGTACCTACCCCTGTTCTTGTTCTATGAAACAGCTGATTTTTTTTCCCGATTTCCAAGCTGGTTCCATAGGGAAAGTTGCTCATATTCGCTGGCAGAACACAGAGGTGATCACTTGTATCACGACCCCGTTAACACCCTGTATAGACTAGCACGGCACGAGAGCCGAAGGCCACGGCCAAACACACAAAGTTACTTTAACACCCTTACAATGTCGAGGGCCCCAGGGGGTATAACTCATTTTTCGACAGGAGGCTGAGTGGCAATATGCGACAGACGTTTTCGTCGTATCCACGACACCTAGTATATCCATGGCAATGCACCCCTCATTTGGAAGACAAAGTGATGGTACGGTGGGCAAAACAGCTTGTTAACTAACTGACGGTTCGAAAATGAAATCTTCAGGGGTTTTGTCAAAAACAACGGACGGGCGGACGAACGAGTGAAATCGCAGCGGCGAGTTTAGGTAGTCCCGTCAGAGGGAATACAACACATTTTAGCGCGTACATTTTCAATTAAGCAGCCTTATACGTTCGATCCATCGGCAGAAACCATGCTGGTAAATTGAAAATGCACGCGCTAAAATATATTTTGTTCGCACTGACGGGACTACTTAAACTCGCCGCTTGGACATTCACTCGTCCGTCCGCCCGTCCGTTGTTTTTGAGAGAATCACTACCCAGTTACCGCCGTACTGAGACGATAGGGAATATGGTTAGACTTGTTAAATGGCATTTCTCAACAAATTATGAAAATACCGTAAAAGAGATCACCAAAGGTGAAATTAAAATTAAAATCGGCCAGAAATACGGATGAGACAAGCATTTAAAAAAACAGCGATTAGAAAAAGAAATCCCGATATGCACTGTGACGTCATGAAACAGAGGCTCTACTTTGAAAATCGAAGTTCGAAGTTACGTTAGCTCCATCTCTTTCTCTCGATATAGTCTCGAATGACGAGTGACAGGGATGGAGGTAACGTAACTTCAAACTTCGATTTTCAAAGTAGGGCCTCAGCATATAAACGTCATGTAAAATTCTGTTTTGTTAGAAAGAGATAGGACCAGATATTTGTTGGCTTATATCTTGATTATTCAAAAAATGATTGATGAAGCTGTGAAAAAGTGATGAATATTTCTTATTGAACTCGTTCCTTTTTCAAATGTGTGTGTGAAATATACTAGTAAGAAATATACTAAAGGAACGACTTAACTTAATCTTCATTTATTGACTCCGATTGCGTCTGTTAATGATATAGCCATCCTTGATCTTCAGTAATAAGCGCTTTTTCTTCAATACATTAAGACCAAGTCCATTAATTTCGGTTCCCAATATTCAAACTGCGGATAGACTAGGTTACTTGAGGT
Organism: Acleris laterana; assembly: GCA_963966035.1. NCBI lineage: Eukaryota > Metazoa > Arthropoda > Insecta > Lepidoptera > Tortricidae > Acleris > Acleris laterana. The sequence goes on from OZ014461.1 coordinate 7,165,006, forward strand.
TATGCTTGACATATTTGCAAATGTCAAATTGTAACCCGGAATAACCTAAAAAAGGGCATAGGCATTTTACTAGTACTACCTTATGGTTACTTATGGTGGCATAGCTAGCAAAATTAGACAAATACATACATACATACATTAAGTCACGCCTGTTTCCCAGAGGGGTAGGCAGAGACCACTTCTTTCCACTTGCTACGATCTTGACAAATTTCTTTCGCTTCTTCCACATTCATTCATCGAGTCATGCACGCACGTCGGTTTCGGGTACTGAAGATTCGGCCCTTTTCCAGTATTTCTCCTATTTGACTCGAAAAAGTACGCCTAGGGCGGCCCCTTCCGACCCGTCCACTGACTTTCGATCTGTATATCTCTTTCGTCAATCTTCTTTCATCCATCCTTTCCAAATGACCGAACCATCGAAGCATGCCCTTTTCAATCTTAGTCACTACATCTTCTTTTATTCCACATTTCTCTCTGACTTATTAGACAAATAGCCTTTGCTATCTCCAGTAGAGCTCCAGAGTTAGTATTAATATTGAGAACGGCCATAAACCAATATTGCGAAGGTTGAAAGTTACTTTGCAAGTTAAAATAGTCCTTATAGTAAACTATTGTGCAGTGTGCAAATAAACTTTAGCTATAGGGTGTTTCCGGATGGGTGTCCCTGATTCAAACAGACAGACCCCTTGTCTACTTAATTAAGGTACAGGGCACCGTACATTTGCAAATAAATCAAATTTCACAAATTGTTGACTGATTTTTCATTGGGTTTTTGAGTGTGCATTATGAGTGTTGTTTATTTGCTGAGTCAGTTGGATTCTGAATATTGGGACTAATGGGCGTATTAATAAACTCATCTTGGCTGAGACGCCCGTCACAAGATACGTCAAAGTAAACGTCAAACCATAGAGCACAGTCATTGTTGACGCATCTTGAGACGAGAATTAATCAGTTTATTAATACGGGCTTTAGATTATGGAGGTTAATGGAGGAATAGTTTATGGAGGTGATGAAAAAAAGCAAGCAAGCATTCTAAAATAATCTTTTTCATTTTACAAACCTTACGATAAAGTCACGATAATGTCAATGTTCCGAAAAATGATTTTAGAGAATCAAAATTTATATCTAACAATTACCAATAAGTACCTAGTAACGTCAAAGTATGACTTCAAAAGCACACATCGTTTTTCAACACTGATTAGGTTTTGTATTAATTATTGCATTTTGTACCTTAGTTGTTTTCTACTAAGACTCATTTTGCTATTTTAATTTTACGCTTTGTGGATTTATTACAAATCAAGCAATATGTGGCCCCTAGTTATATGCGTTGGACACGCACAATCCGATCTGACTGATCAAAGCGGCATGTGTTATACTAAAATACCACTAAAAACTCTACCTTAACACCCAGCGTTAAAGCTTTAAATCTTACGGCACTTTATAATTCATTTTCTTATATTATTCAAAAAGATCTTAAGCTTTGTACTAGTTCATAGACTTACGCCGTTTTGGAATAATGTAGTTTTGTAATTACACGAATTGTAACGTGATGACTTTAGGTTTGAATTTTGCGTACTTTCATACGTCTATGGGGTGATGTTCTTTTAAAAGGGGGCTTAAAGTTGGCTTTGTAATTATAATTAATTATTGACGGATTTAATCCCTTGTTGTGTTTTTTATAGACGCAGGTAGTAAGTGCCGCAGGACGCTTTAGAAAGACAAGTTTTAAACTTTTATCATGTCATGTAACTTGTAGCGTTCCCCTGTCCATAGCGACGTAGTGTTGAATTTAATCCAGACCTAGACAGACAGGCCTGATTCTGGTACAAACATGTTTTAGGACCTAACTAAATCCTCGTTTTAATCAAGAAGAAAGTTTTTAATTTTAATATAAACTGAAGTACCTACTTACTTTCTATTTTTAAAAATATTTACGACAGCATTTATCCTACTCGCGATTAACTGAAATGCATTTTTCACATCATCCTTAGGACAGTTTTAGTGATTTATCCGCCTTCAAGACTACAGATGATATACCTACAGCACACGGTTACGTCACTAGGTATTTAGTTAATTAAATACTGACGGTAGTGGTCAGTCAGGGTAAAATTGCAAGATTTGATCATTGAAAGGTAATTTATTATATTTTGCGTTGTTTGTTGTTTGTTTCGCATGACTCGATGTATGAATGTGGAAGAAGCGAAAGAAATTTGTCAAGATCTTAGCAAGTGGAAAGAAGTGGTCTCTGCCTACCCCTCCGGGAAACAGGCGTGATTTAATGTATGTATGTATGTATGCTATTTACCTACATAATAATAATCAGCCTGTATAATAATTATTAACGAAACGAAATGAAATGTTAAGTACCTACTTATATAGGTGAGTATACCATACGTTGCAAGCACCGCCGGAGGTCGATCTCCTCTCATGAGTATGAGGGAGGGGGAGGTAGTCTCCACAAGGGTCCAGCGAGGATTGGACACTCCAAACGCATCATTGAACTTCACAGGTTTGCACAGGTTTAGACATGATGTTTTTATACCTACGTATAAAATAAATCAATATGAAAAACTGGCATAGTCCCAAAAAGCCGTTGGATTGTACGGTCGACTTATAAGAAGCTGTACACTTTAGTGCCTTGTCAAAATAACGTCATGTTGTCAAGTTTGAACTGCTGCAATAATCTGTCAAAGGTGACAAAGTATAATGTGCAGCTACTTATAAGGCCGACTGTACAAGGAGTGCATAAACCAGAACTAAGTACGCAACGATACATTAAATTGTAAATTAAATTTTGCCATATAGTTTTAGATTATTTTTATGACAATCGTTCATAAAAAGATGAAAGATAATGTCCTGTTCCTGCTATCGTCTCTACTAACTTCACACTATAACTTTAAATCGGGACTTAGGTAATCTTAATTTATCTGTTAACTTCTACAAAAATCTACAAAACATCCTGTATTTGTCACCGGACCGGACCGGACCGGACCGGACCGGAGGAAATATTCCTCACACCGGTGAGGAAGTAGCAATAGATTAAATATTATAATATCTTGGTTTGTTAAAGTATGTTTTAGTATTGTGTACCTAAGTATGTATCTAGGTACAGATGTAGTGCAAAATGATTTTCCTTCGGGAAAACTCGGATCTCAATCGGAATACGATGGCACCCGAACTGTCAATCAATGATTGTATTAAATGAGTGACGTTTTCATGTCCATTAAAATGGAACTTTATTGTTTAGTGTCAAATGACAAATGCTGTCATTTGTCACTTTGTCAAATGACAAATGCTGTCATTTGTCACTTTGTCATTTGACACTAAACAATAAAGTTCCATTTTAATGGACATGAAAACGTCACTCATTTAATACAATCATTGATTGACAGTTCGGGTGCCACAGTATTCCGATTGAGATCCGAGTTTTCCCGAAGGAAAATCATTTTGCACTACATCTGTATGTACATGTTGACAATGTTAATTCTTTTTTGCACAAAAAAATTCAATACCTACTATAATAGGTAATAATATTTTATATACTTACTTAATATATTATGATGTATTTATTTAGAATAAAATAAACTAAATGGTTTTTCAAATTCAAAGCATTAATAAAAAAACTGAATCAAATCCCACGACATTCCGGTCGTAAAAAAAATTTGCAACGAACCTTTTTCCGATCCCTTACTTGTCAAAACTCAACGTGCCATAAACTCCTCATACTTTGATTTTAGATGATAAACCACCCCAAATATGAAGTTCATTGACCCGCGGGGGCCCAGGGGTCATCGACCCGCTGACGTCACGTCAATTTCGGAGATCGGTAGGGCGAGGGATGGTTATGAGATACCAATAGAATAGGATAGTGTATTTGGTAGTATAGGTAATGGGGATGCGATCTTTGTGTGGTGGCAGAATTCAGTTTACGCAGAGAGAAAAGGACAGAGCTATATAAATGCTATAGCTCTGTTCTTTACGCTCGCTATAAAATGGACTGCATAGATATGTCATAATAACCCCCCTGGTCAGATATACATATGAGATATTATATGAGCTGTATGACGGCGGCCATATTGGGGATTCATTAGAACTAATTAAGTACTGCCGCACTCAGAGTCAATTAAATTTAGCGCTTGATTAAAGTTGCTGCTGTCACGTTCTTTGCTATAGTAATAGAATATGACATGACAACACGTCACTAAACAACCATTAAATTTAATGGACGTCTCTGAGTGTGGCAGTTATGCCGTGTTATTAAAGTGATCTTTGTCGAGATGCTATTTTATTTTTGTGTTCTGTTACTAAGACTCCAATGTCCGTCTGTCTGTCACGAGATTTAATATGGTACCCAAAGTCAATCTGACATTCTACAACAATAAGGTTGAGTTCCATAAAAGTTACAAATGACTTGACAGCTCTAATGACATTGACGACTTCAAGCATATTTTTCTTGAAATGGGTCCCAAATTAACGGTCGAGACCGTATCTTAGCCAATGTCAGTTAACACTGTCTTTAGACTAGTAAAGTTTTTTGTTAACTGTGTATTGATGAAATAATTAATTGTTAAAAGAGAACTTAAGACTGCACCGAGCATACGTTGAGCGTCCAGTGGCGCCCTCATTTCTATTATTGTGTTTTCTCATTAACTAAAGAAGTTCCTTGCAATCAGACGATCCGTTTTTGTAGCGCAAGTAAAAACACAATTTATGGGATACGTCACAAACTTTAATAACAATTACCCTTTGAGTAGTCAGCTTAACGGGAAAAGGTTGCCACTTTTTTCCGTTAAGTTGATATATTACGGATGGATATAACTCGAAGGTGAATTGTTATTAAACTATGTGATATAAGTTGTGTTTTCATTTGTAGTACAAAAACCTACCGACCAATTTCAAGAAAATACTTTAGTTTAGTAGAAAACAATAATAGGGCGCCACAATAATAGGGTGTACATCTGGCGTACGCTCGGCGCAGTCTTAAAGAGAAAAAATAACCGACATCAAGATCTATAGACCAACTGGGAGCAGGCAGATTATGGACGTTCGACATACTAAGACCCATACTTAGCTCGAGGCTTGTACAGTCAACAGCATAAATAAGTGATCATTTCTGTACCTTGTCGCTGTCAATCGTTTCACAATTTTGTATAACATTTCAAACACGACGTTAAAGTGACAAGGTACATAAATGATCACTGATGATTGATGACTGTACATGATTTATGCTGTTGACTGTACCTACTGTGGGTACTAGACAACGATAAACATATACTTATTGTAGAGAAATGTCTACATAAACATAGAAAACATCTAAGGCTCAGGACGTAACGTAACGTAGTTTTATTGATTCGAATGCAGCGCCCTTACAGACTGTTTGGACTAAATATAGTTTTAAGATCTTGTTATACACGTAATGCAATGCATAAATGGGTCACTAGTAGAATGACGGGATCGTAAAATGACCACAATGGTTTTTTAATTTTATCATTGTCTAAGTGCTGTCGACGGAGCCCCGCACGGCGGGGCTCCTATTTGTAGGTAATTTGCCCTTCGGGCATTTCAAGTAACCTAACGAACCTAACCTACCTAGTAACGCAAAGAAAGTAGTCCTTTTGCGACCCGGACATTTTGAGATGTAGGCTACAAGCGAAGTGGTCATTTTGCTGATCGATAATTTTGCGACCTAGTCATTCTACTAGGAGTAATGAGTACAAATGATCGCACTCATATCACACAAATATTTGCCCATGCTGGGAATTCAACACGTCGTCAACATAGTCAGTTTTCTTGGTTGTGCGGCGAAAATCAACACTTGTGAATGATGTTAGGACCTTATGCAGGGTCTGTCCGTATCGCTACTACGATGCTCTGTAGGTAATACGAGTAGGTATATGACTATTCTAAAGTACTAAGTTACCTACTATTAGATACACTATTAAAATTAATGGTACCTACGTATAACTGTACATTCGGCCAAAAATGTGGTCCCACCCTACGGTTGCAGTTCATTTGCACGTCATGATACAACGAGTTCGATTATCCCTTGCAATAATATTATGACAGTGACAAGTGAACCTTAGCGATAATTAGATCTCACAGAAACTGGTAGACCGTAGGTACTACTTACCTAGTAACTAAAATGTACGCATGACAACACTCAATCAGCAAATGCGCCACATGGCGGTAGGTACACGTGACGTTACATGTAATTACTGCCCCTTGTTGCATAATTTAATAAAAGGGGGAAAGTGCTATCGATTTTATATTTCAAATTTTTGATTGCATTAAATATAACTTCATTTGTTTCACCCGTGTTGTACATTAAACCGTCGACTACAAAGGGAGTAGGTTCCGATATACTTTTACACCCTTTTTTTTGTCGTTGACTGTACTCGGGTTATTATTAACATAGGTAAGTACTATCTATTTTATAACTTTTGTCTCTTTTGTTTGTATTTACAATAAAGTGTTTACATACACACATAGTTACATACATACATAACATACCTACACAAATACAGTCATTTGCAGGATTTGTGAGATCTATTTCGCAAAATCGTTATTTCTTAGCTGAATTACCATGCGGATTTTCTCATTCTAAATAGATAGGTAGTCGTCTCCCTATTTACGTTAGTAAAACTTACAAGTGTAAGCAAAGCAAGATGGGCTGAAAGAACCTGAGACTACATCAGAACAGAGCACTGCAGGATAATGGAACCAGTAATGGATAAGGAACAATGATGGAACACTTGATTCTTATTTTACATTAGCTTCTGCCCGCGAATTCGCGTAGATTTCGATATTGTTATTTCCTCGAGAACTTTAAAATTATCTGGGATCAAAAGTAGCCTATTTGTTAATCCACGGCAATCTCCATTTCCGTCCAGCCGTTGCAGTATGAAGGATTAACAAACTAAGACAAACTTTCGCACTCATATTGGAAGAATAAGAGAAGGGTTCACATGGTCAGAAGCTATTCCGAGAAAAAATTTACTTGAAGAGAAAAGTTATTCATTTGTTTTGCAACAATCAATTTGTTACCGTATGATCTATTAAGAGTTAAGTGTACGGTCACGAGCGTTAATTTGGGACCCATTTCAAGAAAAATATGCTTGAAGTCGTCAATGTCATTAGAGATGTCAAGTCATTTGTAACTTTTAGGAAAGTCAACCTTATTGTTGTAGAATGTCAGATTGACTTTGGACCTAAGGTGGGTACCAAAATTAATCTCGTGACTGTACATTATTTGCATTCAACTAAACGTACAGATGTAGTGCAAAATGATTTTCCTTCGGGAAAACTCGGATCTCAATCGGAATACGATGGCACCCGAACTGTCAATCAATGATTGTATTAAATGAGTGACGTTTTCATGTCCATTAAAATGGAACTTTATTGTTTAGTGTCAAATGACAAAGTGACAAATGACAGCATTTGTCATTTGACACTAAACAATAAAGTTCCCGTTGAGATCCGAGTTTTCCCGAAGGAAAATCATTTTGCACTACATCTGTATCTAACATTGGTGCGATCACCCTACTGTTCTGCCGTTTTAAGAGGCCCGATTTGACAGCTGTCATCTAAGTACAAAAAATGTGTTTGAGGTTATATTTTGTCAAATCGGGCCTCTTAGAACGGCACAACTTTAGGTATATTAAGAACCCCAGAAGTAATATTAGGACACAGCAGCAGGTTTAGAAAGAAAAGAGACCAAGAGACATTAGTTTTATAATTTTATTAAAATATACTTAATTACAAACTCCGTGAATACATTTCACGTGACAATCCAGAGGCCCTAGACAAGATGCATCGGCGAACGTTAGTTATCGAAAATGTATAGGATTGACGTTAGCTGCCAGACGGTAGCGTCGAGCGCTTATGTCAATTCCATACATTTTGACAGTTTTCGTAAATCGTTTACGTTAGCTTTAGCTCATAATGGAGTGCAAGTGTGTATTTAGAAATTAATTAATATTGAACCTTATGGATAATGTCAATAAAACACTTTAGTCTGTGCCAATTAAATACTACAGTCAAAGGTGTAAACACAACACAACGAACCAATATACCATTACTACTCGATAATCACGTGCTTTTAAGACTGCGTCGAGCGTCCAGTGGCGCCCTCATTACTTTTATTGTGTTTTCTAATAAACTAAAGTATTTTCTTGAAATTGGACAAAATGTGTTTGTACTACAAATGAAAACACAACTTATAGGGTATATGATTTAGTTTAATAACAATTCACCTTCGAGTTAAAAGTTAATTTATTCCAATTAAGACACAATATGTTTATCTATATCAGTAATTTCATTATATCAAAAATGTGATTGGGAAGTTCAGGACTTTATTCCTCATTAATCCATCTAACTTTATGTCCGCGACATTTATAAGGAAAGACGTATAGACAAAGAAGTTTGCATCTTTACTTTCTACCAAGTCGATTTTGCCCACGATTTTGTACACGTTTTTACCAAGTCGATTTTGTTTGTCACCAGAACAGAGGGGCTATTGTCTACGCACTCGCAATAGCAATCGTTTTCATTTTGAAAATCGAAGGCTTGTCTGCATATAAAATGAAAACAGTTGCTCCACTTTAAGTCAATTGCGATTGCGAGTTTGTTAGGCAATAGCCCCTCTGGTGCCAAACAGTTAAGTTTTCGTAGACATCTGAAGGCACAGTGGCTTTTGCAGCCTAAACTACAACAATCGAAAAGGTAAAAATATAACCGTTCTCTAATAATAATTTCTCATGATAAACAACCTTAAATAAGGTAGGCACTTAATGACAAGCTTTGTCTGCTAGGTGATATGTGATTTGGTCGGGTTGTCTCTAATGCTATCTCAAAGGGTATACGCAAGCAGCTTATCTAGGTAATACTCTGTCTACTGTTAAATATTCCAAATACGCCAATACGCAACGTCAGAGGAAGTACGGTCGGGTTCATAAAATATGTATACACTTTAGTACCTTGTTACTTTAATCCCTGTAACAATTCATATATGGCAGTTTAAACATGACATTACATAGACAAGGTACTAACTTACTTCCCGTGTGGTTGCCGGGTTAGAATAGTGCCACTCCATGTCTTCCCGTAGATGTCGTAAGAGGCGACGAAGGGAATAAAGATTTGTAGTACTGTTAGGCGATGGACTTGCAAACTGTCACTAATACAGGTAAATACCATAGCCTCTTTGTGCAGAATATGGTTACAGAATTAACAACAAATTTTTAGAGTTGTTGGTAATTCTGTCTACCCCACTCCCGGAATGAAGGCATGAGTTATACGTCAGATATTTTTGGTTACTATGGTATCCAAGAACTGCCAAGTGCCTATCGTCGGGCGTCACGGTTATACATAGACACTAAGGGTTGGTTTGTTCACGCGGTTGCACACTTCACACTGATATTTCTCGGAACCTGCGAACAAGATAATAAGAGTTATAATCAGAGCCCGGATTTTTCGCGGCAAAACAAAAGACTGTCTCAATCCAGCTAGTGTTAGAAATATTTTTTTATCGATATCCAGTATTATTATATTTACATTACTTTACAATCATCCGCGACAGTTGTTTTACATGTGTCATTCCATCTAAATTTTAACTCCTAGTTTTTCATATCAAGTAATAAAATAACCCGTCGGGTAACTAAGAGGTAAAACTTTGAATGAAGTGACTATACTACCTCATGGAACATAATAGACACGTCAGAAACTATCTACTCCCAGAGAATGTTGAAAAATTAATGATTATCTACTCCTATAACTATTACAAACCAAATAAAATGTCACGTGCTGCTGTGTGTGCTGACGGATTTCGAAGAAGGAATTTCATCTATTTCTATATAAATTTATACAAAACTCACGTAAAATGTTTTATTTAATATAATTGTATTTCATGGACCTTCTATTACACAACTATCGATATATTGATAAAAAAATATTTCTAACACTAGCTAGATTGCGACAGTTTTTTGTTTTGCCGCGAAAAATCCGGGCTCTGGTATATCAAATAGAGCGCCAAGACCTTCAAACTTATTCGGACGATGGGCAGAAACCCTCCCACAAACAGAAAATAAACATTTCTCAGTTAGTAGATCTTGCCAACATGATGTTTTTTAACCGACTTCAAAAAAGGAGGAGGTTACACGCTCTACTTTTTTTTTTTACTATAACGACGCGCTGTGGTGTTTTTTAGAAAAACCTCAATCATATCATATGGAATTTGTTTTGTCAGTCTTTCTTTTTTCATTAAATAAACCATGTTCATTTTGGACTGTCTGAAATAAATGATTTGAATTTGAATATCGAAGTTGCAACTGAAACAGGTATTTTATCTGTTGGAGAGGGGGATGGGGTCCATACAAAATGCACCATCATTCTTTACTACTGTCATAAATAGGTTTCATTTCCTACAGGACGATACACAAAAGTTGGCACGAATGGATTGAACGAAAGTAATGGCCCCCGATCATTGTGTGAGTGCCGTCTTTTGAACCGATGTTCGAATTTCAAACCGAAAACCTGTTACTATTTTACACACTAGTATGCTTTCATTCGCTCATTCAATCCATTTGTGCCAGCTCTTGTGAATCGACCTGAACGTAATCTATTCTGTCAATACTTTAAACATTGTTGTTTTATAATCAATAATAAATAAATACTCACTTTGATGCGTCAGAATGTGTTTCCTCAAGTCCTTGATGCTTTCACACTGCTCCTGACAAATCCGGCACCTGTAGTGATATTCCACCACCTGCAAACAAATAAATAATGTCACACATGACCTTAGTCCCAAACTAAGCTCTCGGCTTCACTACATAGTATAAAACAAAGTCGCTTCCCGCTGTCTGTCTGTCTGTCCATATGTATGTTTAGATCTTTAAAACTACGCAACGGATTTTGATGCAGTTTTTTTTAATAGATAGAGTGATTCAAGAGGAAGGTTTTTGTTTTACAGAAAATCGATTTTAGTGTTACGTGTGTTAAAGAAAAAACACATTAACCGAAGCGAAGCGACGGCGAGTCGCTAGTGTAATATATTTAGAAAAACATACTTATAGAAAGAATACATAAAACACAGGTACAAATACTAACACTCTCACCTTCTCACACAAATGTTCTCATAGTTTTTTTTTTTATTTATGGTTTATTGACCTTACATTCGTAATGATTTTATTTTTGGTAGTTTTTAAGAATTTATTATTTATTACTTTATTACCTAATGTAACTTACTTTACTTAATGTAACTTAGTTTTAAGTAGTATTATGTTCTTATGATTGAAAAAATGACCTTCTGCTGGAGTTTCTAAATATTTAATAAATATTCTTAATAAATACTTTGAATTTTGAATTTTGAATTTACCTGTACCAGGAATAGAACCCAGGACCGCTAGCTTCGTAGGCAGGGTCCCTAACAACTAGGCTAAACGCGTAATCAATCAGTCACAAATATTTAAAGACCAGCTTCTGCCCGCGACTTCGTCCGCGTATTATTAGTTACTTTGGAGTTGCGGAGGTTTCGATTATCATTATTCCCTCAAAAGTTCCTTTTAAATTATCTGGAATGAAAACTAGGCTGTGTTAATCCAGGGTATAAGCTATCCCCAATATGTCCATTCCTCATCCAAATCCGTCCATTCGTTGCAGCGTGAAGGAGTAACCAACAACACACCCACACACAAATTTTTCGCATTTATAATGTTAGTGGGATAATTGTACATGACCTTTATGATAATAATAAAGTCAATGTTTGTAAGTATACATTTATTTTAACTTTAAACAGTGAATAATTTTGAATGTTAGTTTTTATTTTTGATTTAATCATTTACCTATTTTTAAAGAAGCAAGTAGTATTTGAATAGGCGATCCATGTATAGTCGAGTTCATAAATATGTATACACTTTAGTACCATGTCACTGTCATCGTTGTGACAATTCATATATGGCAGTTTAAACATGTCATTAAATAGACAAGGTGTCTTAATAATTACAAATAGGTATACTTAGTTTTAATTTTATTATTATTTATTTTTTCAGTACCTAACAAGGTCCTATGTACTGTAAGTACTGTTATTCAAATGAAAAAAAAAACAAATACCTAGTACTTACAATTAACCTTGACTATGCTATTTTTATCATAAAAACATGTAAAACTTTGTTGTTGTTAATAATTCTGCCTACCATACATACATACATACATAAACTCACGCCTTTATTCCCAGAGTGGGGTAGGCAGGGCTACAGAATTACCAACTCTAAAAACTTGTTGATAATTCTGTAACCACATTTTGCACACTTAGGCTAAGATGTTTACCAGTGTATTAATGACAGGTAGGGATTGCAAATCCGGATTTATTTTGTAAGGAAATCCGGATTTAATCCGGATTTCCCCATACAAAACGAATCCGGATTGCACTCCCTAAATGACAGGTTGCAAGCCCATCACCTAACAGTACTAAGTATACGCCTTTATTCCCTTAGCCGTCTCTTACGACATCCACGGGAAGACACGGAGTGGCACTATTCTAACCCGACAACCACACGGGTTACCTACCTACCACATTCTGGGAATGGTTGTGAGTTCATGTATGCATGTACAACTTTGTTATATCTTGGTGATACTCACGGCAGCCAGTGTCTTGCAGAGCATTTTCTTGTTGTTGTGCACGTCGACCGCGCTGTGCGTCTTCACGTGCGCGAGCAAGTTGTACACGCTCACAAACGTGCGGATACAAATTGGACACACCACACTCTCTGTAAAGAATAATCATGATTTTTAAAATCATTAACATATTTCAATTATTATATAACAATTATTATCTATATCTCTTTCTAACTAGCCGACTGTGGAACTCCCTCCCTGTGGAGCTGCGTCGGGCTAAGTCTTTGCCTATTTTTAAGAAACTTCTTCATGAGCATTTTTTGTCGCAGTCATAATTGTACTGTCTCAGTTGATTTCTCTGTCGTGTAGCTGTCTTTTTTATTGTTTTCCCTGTTGTGGATGTATTGATATTCATTTATGTATTTATATAAATAAAATAAATAAATATCAGGGGACAATGTCACACCAATTGACCTAGTCCCAAACTAAGCTCTAGGCTTGTACTATGGGTACTAGATAACGATATAAATACTTATATAGAGAAATATATACTTAAATACATAGAAAACATCCATGACTCGGGAACAAATATTTGCGCTCATCACACAAATATCTGCCCTTACTGGGATTTGAACCCAGGACCTCTAGCTTCGTAGGCAGGGTCACTACCAACTAGGCTATCGCGTCGTCGTATATATATTTATCTGTTTATTTATGTAAGTCATATATTATATATATTGTATTTATTTGTTTATGTATTTATTTTCTTATCTATTTATTAGTATAGTGAGCGTATATTTATCACTTTTTCTATTATTATTTTTTTAATACTCATGTTTAATAACCAAACCTCGAAGTCGCGGTGGCAATAACGTCAATTAACTAGGGACTTCCTTCCGATATAAAATTTATCGATAACTGAATGCTTATTTGGAAGTGACACTTCATATTAGCTGTAAAGTTTACTTACAGAATAATTGAAAATTAACTAAAATGTGATGATTACTACCCGTCAATGTTACCTATATAGGAGTTTTTAGGAATTTTAAAATTCAAATAAAAGTCAACCTTTACAAGTAATTTTTTATTTCATCAATTTCCATGCAAAGTAAACTAAAACCTAGGAGTACATTAACATCATTACATTATTTTCATTTAATCAATTATGAACCTTATAATAATATACTTATAGTAATAAGTAACAAAGTATTGTATCTTGTATTTAGTACTTCAAATATCATACTGTGTATAAATGATACAGTTTAATAGGTATTACAAGTTGCATATTAATAACATACGTCATCTCATAGTCATAACATAACTATTGTCATAAGAAAGTCCAATTTATCGATGAAATAATATCGCGTGGAAGTCCCTAGCAAAATTTTATTCGTGCCACCGCGACTTCGAGGTTTGTTAATAACTTACATAGTTTCTTGTTATTGCTCGCGTGAAGTCTGTACCACCTACCTCATAAAATATTTTAATTTGACACCTTATCCCTAGTAAGGTTGTCTGGAAGAGATCGCTAATCAGCGAAAAGAAATTCAAAAATTCAAAATTCAATTCAATTTGTTTTGTATTGTATTGTATTGTAACTAGCATGTAATGATAGAGACGCACAAAGTAATCAGGGAGAAAATGAAGTGTTAGCCGCTCTTTTTTTATGGTATGGAGAAGGCAAATGATCATACAGGCCACCTGATGGCTATTCTGCTTATATTTTTATATGGATAATTACCCCGTATTTAATAATTCATTGCCAGTAATTAAAAGTTAGATTACTATCAGTAGGTATATGGCGTAAATAATGATAATATCAAACTATTATTTAGGAAATGACTGTATGAAATGACTTTGTAAGACTATTTATTTTTAATGAGGGCGAGTCCTTTGCCCATCAATAGGACAATAGATCTATAGGCAATTTTTTAAAAACTAAAACTGTACTTGAGTTTTTAAAACTTATGTCGGTACAAATGAAATAAATACCTATGTATTGTTTCTCAATTTAAATCAGTTGTATCTGTCAAAAATGGACTTACTCTTCTTAGCAGTCTTCTTAAAACCCCGCCAGGAACTCTGGTAGCATGGTGCACATATCCGACAAACTGTCAGCTCTTGAAGTACCTGTTTCTTTTCATCATCTTTCTTTTCTGCCAACTCCTCACTGAAAATTATAAGAGAAAGCTTACATAAACTGCTTGGTTACAGTGTTTCGTTTATGCTACTAATAGCAATAATCAAATTACTAGACTCGAGTCAAACAAAACATAGATATTTAATCCTAAATCCTTTATAAACCTTTTGTTAAACACTATGGTGATTATGTAACCATTAAAACTTTACAAGAGTACCAGTTGAAACAGAAACAAATTTAAAATTGTATAGTATTTTTCCCATCAATTGAAGTAAGGGTACACCACAGGTATAATTCCAAAGAGTTATAATTCCAAAATGATCAAATTAAGTTTTTTTTTTGATAGAAGACTTCATGTTTTGTTATCGCTTATAAATCAAACCTCACCTATCCGATATGACAGTTAAATTATGCATTTAATCTAAAATAGCTCCAGCATAACACAACTTTCCGAAAAAATAATACTCAGAAATAATTCAGAATTTTAACATGTTCCCATTGAAGCAACCATGTAATATTCATTTTAAAGGCACAGCAAACCATCATATTGACCAGAAGCCAAGAATCACACAGGACTCCTGAGGGTAAGTTGGATGTGCGACCCAAAGACATTTAGATTCTCAAAACTACAATGTTAAGACTGACTACAAATGTGTTGCCAAACCTGAGGCCTAAAATATAATGCTTCTATCGTAGAAATTTAACCAGGTGATACATTAAATTAAAGACAACAGTGTCATGCAGCATCCAATCCATTACATATAACCAAAATAATATTGATCAAAGCTCTAAATATTGCATGACAAACATACTGCTCTTCCTCAATAAGTTTGTACACCGCACTCAGCGCATGTTGCGGTTTGTAGATCACCATGGTATTCTCTTTATCATCTTCCTTGGCCAGCACAACAGTTTCCACATTATGCACAGGCTTGGCCCTCTTAGTTAGTGTATGTATGGGGTAGTCCAGGATTTTGGCTTCTCTATACTTTGGGAGCACACACTGGAACACTTCAGTTTTCTTGTCTTTGGCACTGTGGACCGTTTGCTTGCTCCAAATTGTGACTTCCATTTTGCCTGGAAAAGTTAGATTACAATTTTTTTTGCTCTAAAAATAGTGGTCACTTTATGTACTTAATTATTGATGACTAGTGTCATTCTTTTTTTTATAATTTACTGTGGGTTTGATTTAGCAATTCAATGTCTTGCGCCTAGGGAATACAAATAACCAGTTATTTTCAAACAAAATGGTTAATAACAGATTTTATTGCATTCCCTACTTTGGCCTGTGTCAAAGTATTTTGTAAAGACTTCCTAATAGACGGTAATTTGGAATATGATTGGAAATCCAATACTTTATTATATTCCTAACATATCTATGTAGTTTTTTTACATAGGGCAACTTTTTAATGCAACTTTAAATTATAAAATCATACACTGAAGCAATAATACCAACGATATTTGAAAATTACCTGTAAGTTTATTTTTAACATTCCGCAACACAATTGCACGCTGTGAGCTCACAGTCTCTCCAACATCTGCTTTAAATGTAACATCGTAATGTTTAAACGTATTCAGACAGAGGTTGTTCCAATTTTTCAACTTTCTTACCTCACCTTCCTCTTTCATTATAGCTTTCACAGGCAAACATAGTGGGTCTTCAAAATTAGGTATTTTAATACCCAAATCTCTTCTGAATCTCAGCTCTTCCTTCTCAGTCATAAATGTTTGCTTTGGCTTTCGTATATCTACAGTAGTCGGAATGTTCTTTAGAGACGATGTCGGGGTTTTTCTTTTAGGACGCCGCGGTCCGGGTTCATATTCATGGTCGTCGTTCGGGTCATAGTCAGAGTCCTCTTCTTCTTTTTTCTTCTTTCTTTTGGATTGTGACCTGCTGATAGTCCTTTCGACTAACAGAGAACTTGATGAATTATCGGAATCTGGTTTTACAAATCGAGAGGGAACTGGAACATGGTATAATGCGGCCGGCGCAGGAGTATCGACGGGGGCTTGTACGCATTGTTGGACAACATCTTCATCCTCGTCTAAGTATTCTATTTCAAAATCTTCTTCAGACATTATTCTAGGGCCGTTTATGGAACTGAAATAAGAATAACAAGATATCTTACACTAACTCAGCAAAATTGAGGTTGTTTTTTTATTTTTCTATAAACACACACAGCAATTTATTATAATCTGTGCGAGTCACAGATTAATCAGAAATGAAACGAGTACCAAATTCGTTCGTTTAACTTCAAAATAAAACTGATTCTGAATTATGTTACAGTGGATGTGCAGTGGATGCTTACTATCTTCAAGGACCACGACTATGACTATGACTGGAAGACTTCGACGACAGAACAGGACAGGATTCACCGTACGACGTTACTTATACAGGGTGACAGGAAATTCGCCGTATTCCTTGAAAGGGGTTATTCTACAGTTCATTTGTAATGATTTAAGTCCAGTTAACCAGGGGTCAAAACTCATTGGTTTTCGAGTTATTCATGTTTTTAGTTTTTTTTTTTAATACCCTCTATTCGACCTAAAACTAGTAATTTTGTAAAAACTTCGACATTTACAAATAAAAAAAAGTATTTTTCGAATAGCCAATGAACCACTGATTACGAAAAATAAAAAAAAATTACAAAAAAATGCAAAGTTTTGCAAATAAAAGGATTTGAAGTTAGAAGTTCAAGTAATTATTTTCCAAATTTTGTAACATTTTAAAGCATAATTAAAAAAAAACTTCGCGTACAAATTACAGGAATAATTTGCTTAATTTATAAGCTTTCTAAAAAGGTACAATTTATGACATTTTAATATTAATTTTATTTAAAAATTTACAATTAACAATAATAGCAGAAATGTTTGCGGTTATAAGCTCCATCGTTTCAACCAAAAAACACGGGAAGCGTTGTAGTAAAATGAATTTAGAACACAGTTCTTTTTTTAAATTCAGCTATGGGCTTAGTGTCCTCTTTTTAAATAAATTTTCTTTTTAAAAACCTAAGGTGCGTTCCATTTTAAATTTAGAGCATCTCAAATCGTTCTCTTTTTTAAATTCAGCTAATGTCTTACGACGTTCTATTTTGAAATAATGATGCTTTTTAAAAACAAAGTGCGTTCCATTTTCAAATTTCGAGCACCTCAAAGTTTTTGAGTGACCTACGTAATCAGTTAGTTTCAACTTTCTTTTCAATTCGGACGATATTTTCAATTCGAAGAATACGCAGATATCGTTTATTGTTACGGACTCTGCGATGAAGACGCCGCTGCAGCTAGAAGAGAATACCAACGTCGTTACCCTAACCGCCGTTTACTTCACGTAAGTGTGTTTGGTTCATCGTACCGTCTTATTCGGGAAAGAGGATCAGTTCAACGCCGCCAAGCTGACGCTGGAAGACCTCGAAATGATCCTGCTGAAGAAGAAGAAATCCTTCAGTGTTTCCAGGCAGACGGCACTACTTCGACGAGAAATGTGGCTAACCAGCTCGGTATGTCGCACTGGAAGGTGTGGTTTACACCACAGATTATAGGATATGTCTAAAGATAGGTTTACACTGCACTCAGCTCGGCAGTACCCGTATCATTACACTCCAGTACACGCTATTGAAGAGGGAGACCCAGCGAGAAGGATAGATTTTTGCAGATTCTTAATTAATGCAGATATCGAAGATCCCGAGTAGGTACCTGAAGAGAATTTTGTGGACAGATGAATCCAATTTCGACCGTAACGGGATAACAAACTACCACAATCTGCACTTTTGGGCTCCCAAAGGTCAAAACCCAAAAAAATTAAGAGAAGGAGCTCACCAGCAAAGATTTTCTTTGAACGTGTGGATGGGAATCGTGCACGACAATTTGATCGGACCTTTCTTTCTGCCAGCACGATTGACCGGCATCGCATATGAAAATTTTTTGAGGGATGAGCTACCGACGCTACTTGAAGATGTGCCGCTTACGACAAGAAGGAACATGATTTACCAACACGATGGCTGCCTCGCTCACTATTACCGGGGCGTACGACAGTGGATGGATCAGAACTACCCAAGAAGATGGATTGGTCGAGGCAGCCCAACCCCTTGGCCAGCCAGAAGCCCGGATTTAACTCCATGTGACTTCTACATCTGGGGTCACATGAAGGCGTTGGTCTACGATAAACCGATACGTAACGTAGAAGAGTTAAGACAAAAAATTGTAGAGGCGGCACAGACAATGAAAGATAGGCTTTCGAGACGAGTAACAATCACCGAAGTACGAAAAAGGCTTCGTGCTTGCATTCGAAACCAGGGCAAACAGTTCGAGCAAAATTTGTGATGTAATTGATTTTAGTTTTTAAGATTAAAGTTTATTTGATAGTGAAACTGTTTTTTTCCTCATTTTATCCTAACCTTGCTTAATCACTTATCAAAGTATCACTTAAGACTTAAGACAGAAACTGAAGGCAAAAAACCCCACGAATTCGAGACACAAACAAATAAAATTAATTAAACTAATGACCCTTTGTTTGTGTTACCAAAGGCAATCTGCTGTGCCTTCTACATCAAGAAGATAAGTTAAGATAAGAAACAGAAGACAAAGTAAGCCCTCGGAGAATCTAAAACGACACAAACAAACCCATTAGAGTCAAGTACGCTAAGTAAAGTCTTCTAGCTGTTCTGCTATTATTATTATTAATTGTATTTTTTTTGTATTAAAATGTCATAAATTGTACTTTTTTAGAAAGCTTATGAATTAAGCAAATTATTCCTGTAATTTGTACGCGAAGTGTCATACTTTTTTTTAAGCTATGCTTTAAAATGTCACAATATTTGGAAAATAATTGCTAGAACTTCTAACTTCAAATCCTTTTATTTGCAAAACTTTGCATTTTTTTGTAATTTTTTTTTATTTTCCGTAATCAATGGTTCATTGGCTATTCGAAAAATACTTTTTTTTATTTCTAAATGACGAAGTTTTTACAAAATTACTAGGTTTAGGTCGAAAAGAGGGTATTTAAAAAAAAAACTAAAAACGTGAATAACTCGAAAACCAATGAGTTTTGACCCCTGGTTAACTGGACTTAAATCATTACAAATGAGCTGTAGAATAACCCCTTTCAAGGAATACGGCGAATTTCCTGTCACCCTGTATATGTATACTTGACATTGGCAAAATTACGTTTTTATGTAGACGCCATTAAATAAATAAATAATACAGATTTTGAATACCATGTTTGTTTGTTTTGGTTATCAAAATAATCTCAAAAAACTGGATGAATTACCTAACATTATGTAATTCATTAAAGCAGAGTTTAGTGGTACAAACAACTTCATGCCGATCATAGCTACACCATAACCACAATGTCTTGTAGCTTGTTATCTTATCTGTTTCATTTCTTTCATTAAAAATATTTTGTCAACATGTCGGATAAGTTAGTGTTTTAGTTAATTATGTAAAAATAGTATTTATTGAACAATAAAGTAATAAGAAACTGTATTTCAAGCAAGTTTATATCATAAATTACCAAACAAATTAAAAGTTTCCTTGCAGGATTCGTTGTTTTGTGCGTATGTGGTGTTAGTATAACAACGCGTGGTATCTTCAAAGATGTTATGTATTTTCAGTGAGGATTTGCTTGGTGACGACTTAGGAGACCACAGCCTTGCTGATTACAACCTTGGAAATGATGAAGAGGAGCAGCTGCTAGCGGATGATTACGAGAGCGGCCCTCAAAACGTCCCGACGTCTATTGAGCCTAACTACATTAATGGAAGTGACATCAGTTCTTCCGATTATTCTGGGCAAATCCTGCCTTACAGCCAAGTAAGTTTTATGGATTTATGAAGCATGTAATCTTGCAAGCTTCTTGTAGTCTAAAAGCTATAGTTTCACAAATTGTGTAATTACTTAGTAGATTATGTATAGGCAATGTGAGCTGACCTACTTTATTTCCTCCTTTTTACCTTCATTTCTAAATCAAGGAATACTGACAGACCATATTTATCACCAGATATATTTATTTATTACACTTTCTTAGTATCTCAAATCTGGTTTTGTGGTAATGTCAAGAAATCTACAAGCTGGTTTGATCTGTTAGATAATATATTTTTTTTAATTAACTATAATACATAATACGGTTGGAACAACCACCTATTTCAATGAACGTCAAGTAGTCCTTGATTGAGTAAATTTTGCCTATGCTTGTATGTATGGATGTATGTAAAAAATAAACAGAAACACAAATGGTATGTACAGTCAAGCAAATTGATAACTAAACCACTTTGGTCTATGTCAAAGTCACGTAATCAATCAGAATGTAAGAGACTTAATATGAATTTATTTACAGTGTCACTTTGACAAAGTCCAAAGTGGTGCGTATCAAATACATTAACGGCACGAGTGTGAACTTATCCCTTACTCACAAATCAATGTTATTTATAACATGGTTGCAGGAACCACTACCGTATCAACCTCCTGCAGAAGAATGCGTAGTGCCTAACATTACGGTGGAGGTGCCAAACACTCCTATCCGAGACCATCCTACGTATGCACCATACCAGCCTCCAGCGTATGAAGTTGAACATGCTGTAGTTCCCCCTGCCATTGTAAGTTAAAGTGAATTTATTTATAAGGTACGGTAACAAATTACAAACATAAAATTCTTATAAAAGTTGGTAGTTTATCTTAAATTCTTATGTCTGCAGTTAAGTTGCAGACTTACTATACACAACGCAAATAAGCGACACTTGTTTCATAAGCAGATCTTAAAATATTCTAAATTACATAAAGCAGTGCACATACAAGTATCTCAATAAATACAACAAAAACAAAACTCACGTAATCTCTAGGTCTAGGAATAATTGAGGAAATTTTCTTTGACTATACATATTTTACGATGACATCAACACATTTTTACTTGATTTGATCCCACTTTGTGTTGTTTCAGCCGGCAGCACCCATTGAATCCCCACAAATAGTGCCTTCAGAGCTCAATGCTGCTATCCCAAGTAAGTTGTCTGGCTTTGAGGTATTTTTTGTGTAATTTGTAAGTATTAAAATCCTTATTGAGGAATTCATGCAATAACAATTCAAATATTTGCCATTTTTGTGCCTACCTTTAATGTAAAGTTGTATCCTCTAGCTTGGTAATATATTTTTGAAAACAATAATAATATCATCAATAATTCTACCCCACTAAAATTGTGAATTCATAAATGGTAAAGACTGCCAATTGAAATTTGCAAAGATATCAAACAAACCAATTTACCATTATTACTCGATAATAACACGCTTTTAAAGATCAAGTGAGGTCTCAGCTATGATTTATACACTTTATTTTAACTTTCTCATTAAGTTAAAGATCAAATTATTTTAAATAAAAACACGCTTGATAAATATTTGAGGTTATGTGTCAAACAGTACTAATTCGTTTACATCTTTGGCAATTTCAATTGACACAGACTATACTAGATTGATTTGATTTAATGTGGGTCACATGAATCTTGTGGAGGTCTACTTATGCTAGTTTCCTATTGTTACTGGTGATCATTTACCCTAGAAACAGCCAGTTTATCAGACCCTACATTCATGTTGTTGTGTTAGATGGCGAGGTTCGCGAGCGGTTCCACACCGAGCGGCCGCCGGGAGCGCCGCAGCGCACACCTCGACTCCGAGACATACCAGACTCACTCGGTAACTGTTACATGTTGGTTAGGGTCTCCTTTGGGTGGTACTTAACTAGACCCCCTGCAAAGTGGTCAAATTTTTTGTAGCCTGTTTTTTTTTGTCCACAATCTTTGGCTGAGGACAACCACTCAATCATTGAGGTGCATATGGGTACTTATGTCTCATTCTATCACACAAAATTTGAGTAAGACAGTTATTATTGTTGCCAGCTGTAAACTGCCTTTAAAAGTTACCTATGTAAATGATTATTTAGATAAAGGGTTGTATATTGCCCAGTTTTTTAACATTGCCTGATTGTGTTTTAAAGCGCGCGCTTTGGTTCTTCCAGAACAAACTGTTCTGAGTATCGTTTACAATGTTATTAAGTATAATTTGAACTTTCAATCAAACTATAGCGTTTCAAGTGATTTAACCCTTAAATTGACAGTGTATCTAATAATGCACATACTATAATGTTCACTTTTTTTATTTTTTGGTTACTATTTTTTTTATGCTGATTTCAAATCAAATAGGGTTTGAATTCACGACTTTTTTTATTTATGCCAATTTAAGGGTCATGACGTAGCATAAATCGTAAAGTCTCTTGTCACGACCTTCTGTAATTATTATAATGATGTTGCAGATAAAGTGTTTGTGCCCCGAGGCGGGTTCGGCGGGCGCGGGCGCACCTCGTGGCGCAGCGCGCAGTTCCAGGCGCGCTTCCAGCAGCCCTACAACCACCCCTACCGCCGGAACAACATGCAGAGGGTACGTACCTACATGGGTTAGGTTAGAAGAAACACAGACCTGTCTACCTTACAGCAAAACCTTTGGGCCTGTGAGAACTGGCCTGAATTAATTATTTCTCAAGTTATTATACAGTATATGTTGCATGTCATGTCAAGTTACAAAATCGTCAAAGATGAACAAATGAGAAAATTATTAAGAATAAATAATTTAAGGATTAAAGATCAAAGAAATGATTTCCAAAATTGGACTTCAGAATCCTTGTCACAGCATTAAATATGCGTAGTTATTATTAAAGATTTTTGCCATACATCGCCTTTAAACAAGGCATATCAAAGAAATTGATTCATCATTTAAATTACTGAACCTTGTCACAAGGTATGTATCAATGTAATGTTTATGAAAAGGAAGTAAAACAATTCTGAGTTTTGTTTATAAAATCTGTCACTGGAATCTCTCACATTTCTCATAATGATCAGTTCCTTGTTGTTATGCATTTAAGTCAATTCCTTTTCGTTAGAACTGTGACCACATTAGTAGTAATCAATGTTAGGAATGTCTACTTTTTTACATGAACATTATGTTTCAAGAAAATTCTGCCCTCCTACATATAAAAAGCGCATGTATACAATTAATTCATAGAAGCATATTAAACTCAAAGGTTACAATAAGGTAGGATGTGCAGTACAATTCATATAGTACAACCGTCTTTTCTCCGTAGGAGGGCAGAAT
Organism: Acleris laterana; assembly: GCA_963966035.1. Classification (NCBI taxonomy): domain Eukaryota; kingdom Metazoa; phylum Arthropoda; class Insecta; order Lepidoptera; family Tortricidae; genus Acleris; species Acleris laterana. Next base: position 7,188,881 of record OZ014461.1, read on the forward strand.
TATGAATTTGTGCTATGCCAAATGAAAATTAGTACATTAGTTAATTAGGCCATAATTTCCGAAACTTATGTCTTTTGTGTCTTTCCAGGGAAATTTCCTCCAGCGCGCATCATTCCCACCACCGGCGCGAAGCCCCGGGCCGCGGCCGGAGCCCCCGCGGCCCGAGCTGCGGCCCGAACCGCCCAGACCCATGCCACCCATGGGCCCAGAGATCTCCCCAGAAAGACCCATGCTCCCCCCTGATAGGCCGATGATCCCAGAAACTTTCCCAGCGGAAAACCGATCACCATTCCCACCCTACCAGTTCTCCCCTTTCAGACCCAACATGGAAGAACGTCCCAATTTTCTCCGGCCAAATTTCGAACCTAGATTCTTCCGACCACCTTTCAATCCTCGACCGTTCGGGCCGCCTATCAGAGAAATCGTTCCTAACAGCAATCATATGCCTCAAATCATTATAAGGCAAGTGTTGCCCGGGCAGCCGTTGCCCCAAAACGTGCCAAAGCTGGAAGAGTTTGGGCCTAAAAGGGAGCCGGAAGTGAGAATGTTGCCAATGCAATTGCCTCCGGGAGGGCTGACCGGGAAGAAAGTGCTGATCAACCCACATTTCAAAGGGAATTTCCAACCTCCTGTTGAGGGTAAGTTTTATTTATTAATAGAACTTTTTGACGGGTTTATGTTAAGCCAGTAGTTGATAAAAAATTGTTTACAAATGTAGTAGCCTAGATTCCTATTATTACAATAAAGTTTTCAAATTTCTACAGAAGACTATTAAAGATGGCTAGATATGGTGAAAACCATTGCTTTCTATGATAAAATGTGTGAACTGAAGTACCATTACTGGCCTAATATTAACTTAATATTTATTTATGTAATACAGGGTGCAGGTTATTCAAATAAGTAACATCAGTTTTATTTTAACAATCATAAATGGACAAGCCCTAATATTCCAACGACTGGACGACCTATGTTTATGAAAACTAATGCTCCTGTGGAATTATGATAAATATATATTCTCTAATTACGGCCATTCCCAATATTAATTCTACACTCGGTTAGAGGTATTGCTGTAACTGTTCTCCATTACTTAATTTTACGTTTGATGGCGTGGCGTGGCGTGACGTCAATCTATGTAAATTGTTGTTATTCTCATTTATTTTTGACAACCATCATTCTACAAACATTCACCATTCATTTCGCAAAAAGGTATTTGTGCCAAAACAGTTGCATATTAAATAGATTAACAAATTTAAAAGTAGCATAATAAATCCTTTAAAGAAAAAAATGAAGTGAAAGTTTCTAAAATTATATAGTTTGCCAGATGATTAGCGTCTCATCAATACATTCTGCCAAGTGACAACTTTAGTAGCGACAGCTGAAAATGCAAATGAAAGTTAAGAGTTTATTTGAATATTGGGAGCAGCCGTGAAAGCTGCTTCAGTGACTGTAATGTAGGGTGGTTGTAGGCCTGCCGGTCCTGCCCACGTACATTCCGACGCGGATCCAAAAGACGCCCCCGCTCAGCCCACCGCAGGACAAATTCGGTAACGCACAGTGCATGCTCCTGTAGCGAACCATGCTTTTGCTTGAACACCACACCACGGTACGACCGAATCAGTCTAAAGCTTGAAACACCTAGCATTGCCCAACGAAATGAAAACCAATATTGGTTCTGATTTTTAATTATTTGGTTGAGTATTATTGAATGACGAATTGAACCAGATTCTTTCAATAAAATTTGATCAATTTTTATTTCCTGTCAAGTTTTGCCATGCAATTCAACTAACACCGTGCAACTTCATTATCGTTGCAGAGGAGATTCAAAAAAATAGCACACCCTGGAGTTTTTCATCAGATTTGGGAAAAAATCCGCACGCTCGTTGTGATCGTCATTCTGAACAATAAAAAAATGTACTAATATGTCCCCAAAACCGGACAATTCCATACATGTTTTTGGGGACATATCGGGAGTACTACTTTTTATTGTTCAGAGTGATGATCCCAACCAACCTGCAATTTTTTTCCCAAATCTGAAGAAAAAGTCAAAGGCGTGCTATTTTTTTGAAACTCCCCTGCAACGCTAACTCACTTCTGCGCTAGTTAGTTTACTATTTAGATTAAAAGAACAGTCAACCTCTGCTAATCTTTATTTGTAGTCTAATCCAGTTATTAAACCAATACATTTTCATGTCAAAAACGATTAATTATTATTCCTGTTTGACTTCATCTTGAAGTGACGACCCGATTTCCAACCCTTTCGGTCCGCAAGTGTGAGATCGCAATTCGTCTTCGATTTTACTCGACCAACTACATAATTGACCATCTCAATCACTTCATTAGAACGCTGTTTTATATCGCGGTAGTATGTGTGGACAGCTATATTTCCCAAGCTTTAGAACGATTCCCTTGTACTGAGAGCTTTACTTAGTTATAACTAGAGGCAAACAGACAGATATGGCAATTCATTGTCGAAATAGTAGCATAAAAATAGACGCCAATGAGAGCGATAGACAGCCGAGAACTATTAATATAGCCTGGCATAAAAGTCGAGACAAAAACTGGGGACGCTGTTCGGAATAAATTATCAACATGATCCAAGGTTTGCCCTAACCCTAACCTGGTGCTGTTGGGCCTGTTGCTATTTGAAAATGTTGTAGTTCTGGCTGTGACCCACTCGGCTCGACTTTATTGCCAGGCTATATACTCTGCTTTTACTGTACAGTCAGCTGCAGAGAAAAGTGACGCCCCCTGTATACAAGTTTCCTAACAAAGGTCTGTACGTCTCTAATGTCCGGTTCCTATATTCAAACCGCGGACAGATAGGCTTACTACGGATTAAAATTTGACTCATTTTGTATGGGCAAATGTCAAATTTTAATCCAAAGTATGCCTTATCTATCCGCGGCTTGAATATAGGAACCCGACATTAGTCCACTGAGGTTTATGGATAGAAAGTAAAGCTTTACAATTTTTACAAGTAATGTTTTGTGCAGTTAACTTAACAATACTGAGTGATTGTTGGTTAATGGAAACATTGATATCGTGCTATTGTAGATTAGTAAACAAACTTGTAAAACGTTTCTTTTAGTTTGCTTTTAAGTAGTGAAGTGTACCTAGTGTCCCTTTTATTTAGAACTATTTTGTGTGTGTTTTTATTGAAACTTCCATAGTCAAGCTTTTTAATATTTCAAGGTACAAACGAATTATAAAATATACTTATTTAAGTTTGTAACCATATTACTAAATCGTAGAATAATATTATGAAATCATTATTGGTGTTATAATTAGGCATCGGAGTTTTTGTCGCACGGTAAGACTAGCAAGCTATGGAGTCGTCATTTGCCATAATTCTAAACTCTTATTCATATTCATACTCATTTATTTAATTTATCTTAAAATGCCTCTATAGCGGTCGGTCGTGTATATTTATCTTAGTCAAGGTAAAAAAAAAATCTATTAGATTATAAATTCATAACTTGATCTATACACCTGCGAATAGGTAATTCGCCACTATTGTGGACTAAAACATTCACTTCTGCCGTGTTTTAATGTATCTTTTGTTTGTTTATAAATTTTCGTAATAAATATGATAATTATTTTTTATTGTAATATTTATTTTCCAAATATAACATTAAATAATCGTTTCTAAACTCGTCAACGTTGTTGTCCTTGATTATAAAAAAGAACTTAAATAATTAAATAAATAAATGAGTATGAATATGAATAAGAGTTTAGATTTATGGCAAATGACGACTCCATAGCTTGCTAGTCTTACCGTGCGACAAAAACTCCGATGCCTAATTATAACACCAATAATGATTTCATAATATTATTCTACGATTTAGTAATATGGTCTTACCGTGCAACAAAAACTCCGATGCCTAGTTATAATGAACATCGTTATGATATGTCCTGTTTGTTGTAGGCCCCATAAAAGACATAGATGACGCGGCGGAGCGGTTCATCGCCGAACAGACGGCGGCGCTTGCGCGGGCCGCGGGCAGGAAGTTCACGCGGCGCTCTCCGCAGAGGTAACACACAAAAACGGTATTAAGAGTCCACTGGGGAGTTCTTTCTCATTTATTTGGTTCGGATAGTAAGGATTTCCATGCCTCAAGTCCTGGATGAGAATGGCATTTTCAACCCTATAGTCTATACTTTTAGGTATTTAAAAAAATGTAAACATTCCATACCACGTGACCTTGTTAAACAGCCAATCAAAACTGTTTTATCGAACTTTGACGTCAGCCAATAGAAGCAGAACACTGTCTGCTTCTATTGGCTGATGAACTATATCACGTGGTTGTTTTGTTTACATGTTTTTAAATGCCTAAAAGTATAGACTATAGGGAGGAACGCGGTTTTGAAAATAGTAGATGGTTAACCAAGAGAAAAAAGTTATTAATGGCATATGCAGTTGAACGCTCTACTTTTCAATTGGACAGAGAGAAAACTAAACGAAAATGGTGTATATTATTGTCACGAACTTTGTCTATAGGTCAAATTATGAGTGTGACACAACTTCACGAGTAAAGATTCTTCTATTGTTTAGAAAAGAGTCAAAAATTGCTTATTGTTTGATCAATATTTTTTTCAAAATTACTTTTTACCCTTGAGATGAAAATGCCATTTTCAGCGGATCACTTCGTTTACTCGAATTTCATTTGCCATAATTGTGTCACTTGCCATAATGTTAATTTGCCATAAAGGCATTTTTTTCTGAAACTGTAAACCTTTCAGGTAATTTTTACATGCCATCGTATAGAGCCCAATAGGTTAGGTTAGTTTTGTTTTATAACAATTCTGAATAGTTCACGATTTCAGAATAAATGCCTTTATGGCGAATGAATATTATGGCAAGTGATAGAATTATGGCAAATGACTTTCGGGCAAACGACAGAGAACCCATTTTCAGCCCTCTAATGAGATATGGAAATCCTTATTTAACTACTAACACAGCCATTTTGAAGTGTTTAAGACTATACTAAGAGTATTACTTTGACTGTGTTTTCTAATTAACTAAAGAATTTCCTTGGAACCAAACAAAATGTGTTTGTAGCGCAAGTATAAACACAACTTATAGGGTATATCATATAGTTTAATAACAATTCACCTTCGAGTTATTAACTTAACGAAATAACCTCCTCCTTTTCTGAAGTCGGTTAAAAAAGTTTCCACCTTTTCCCGTTAAGCTGACTACTCAAAGGGTAATTGTTATTAAAGTTTGTTACGTATTCCATAAATTGTGTTTATACTTGCGCTACAAACATATTTTGTTTGGTTCCAAGGAAATTCTTTAGTTAATTAGAAAACCCTATAATAGTAATGAGGGCGCCACTGGACGCTCGGCGTTTGCTCGGCGTAGTCTTACACCCGTATTCACAAACAATACTTAAGGGATCCTTCACTGAGTAAACGCACTGCGTTCAATACAGCTTTGTGATTGGTCCTGTTTGACTGATCTTTTGTTTCTGATACGATTTGAACCACCCTGTGCGTTCGTGAGCACTGTGAGACCTCATAGTGACGTTTGTGAATACGGGTGTTAACTCCGGTGAAAGGGCTCATGCAGCAATGTTTGTGGTCAGGTTCGTGGAGAACACGACGGTTGAGATCGAGAACGAGCTGGCGCCGGAGCCGGCGTGGCGCGACGACGAGCTGCTGCGCCGCCAGGAGGAGTTCATCCACGACAACATGGCGGGCCTGCGCCGACGGTATGCACTCACCACTTTATTTGATGTTGCTCGCTATCCCCCTTACTTATAAACATGGATTAGGCTTGGATTAGTTAATGGCATGCTTTGTCACTTTCTGTCAGATGCAAATGTCACAATTACAGATAAGGACAAAGCACGGCATCAACTATTCCAAGCTTATTCCACGTTTATAAGTAAGGGGGTATGTGTCTAAAGCGGGTCTCTATTGACTGCCATAATTATTTTTAGTCATAATGTGTTTCAAGTCATAATTTTCGCAAGTCATAATCATAATGCATTTTTCTCAGGACACGGTTATTTTTTCAGGATTTTTATAAAACTAACCTAACCTAACCTAAATAATCTACACGATAAACGTTTATCAAAAGCTGTAACTTCAGCCTGAAAGAAGTTATGACAAAAAAAAGTATGACTAACAATACATTATGACCAACGATATGTATGGCAGTCAAGGGGATCCGGAATCATTGACATTGTCAGAGAGATTGCAAAAATATTGCAAAAATATTCTACATAGTTAAGGGCTCAATTAGAAAATTCTTAACAATCCTTAACTTTTTTCTTTGTGTAACGAAGATTAGTCATATAATCATATAGATAACTTTTGTTACACAAAGTCCTTAACTATGTACAAAATTGTTGCAATTCAACCTTAAAAGAAACAATCGTCAATTTTGTATAATTTTGATTGTAGGGCACTACAGATAAGTTACTTTGATAAATGGGACGCCTAGTTTTGTTCACCGACATGGTATGTTGTCCTGTCATCGCGGCGCAGAAGTAAATGAAGTGTTAATTTTTTACAGTTTTTGAGAAATAAAAAAAATACTGAAAATCTGTATTGAAATTTAGACTACTCAAAATGGATCTCATTGTAAAGAAAACTAAAGTTCATAAAAAAAATGTATTTTCTTTTGCGGTTACCAAGCATCTTAGGGTGGTATTCCACTTGTCTAAGGTCCGTATTAATAAACTAATTTCAACTCTAATGCTCGTCTCGAGATGCGTCAAAAATTACAGTGTTCTATGGTCTGACAGTTACTTTGACGTATCTTGTGACGGGCGTCTCAGCCAAGATGAGTTTATTAATACGAGCCTAAGATCTTTGTCCAATGTGCATTGCATCTCACATTTCTTAAAACAAACTGTGATACGCAAATACACACTGGACGGAGATGTTGGATAAGTAGAATACCACCCTTAAGAGCCCTTTCACACTAGCGTTTTTGCCGGCGGTTTCCGGTCGCGTGCCTGCAGCGTTCCGGTCGCGTGTCCGCTCCGCCGAGAAACCGCCGGCAAAAACGCTAGTGTGAAAGGGCTCTAAATACGGAACCGTCGGTGCGCGAGTCCGCCTCGCACTTGACCGTTGTGTGTTTGTGTTTAATCACGCCCCCCCCCGCAGCATGCGCTCGCCGTCGCCGGCGCGGCGCTCGCCCTCCCCGCGCCGCAGCCCGGAGCGCCGCCGCGCCGAGCGCCGCCCGCCCGACGAGGTACCCGACACTCATCACTTTATTACTTACTAGCGACCCGCCCTCGCTTCGCTTCGGTTTATATG